>JAWRVZ010000161.1:0-357623 GCA_037043235.1 Rhodeus uyekii
CCATTTTAGATGTGTTTGATAATTTAGAAGCTTATAATCAGTAAATACTTGGGTAAAACCAAGTCAATCTTTACCTTGCCTTCATGCTAAGAGTTAGTATAGCCATGAATGGTCTCGAAATCTTTGTCTTTCCATTTGCAGACCGTCTAGGTTTGTTTCACTGTGCTAGGATGCATCAGACTCTTTCTTTTATTTCAAAACCCAAAGGTCTGCATTCTCAAGTAGGCAATAAAACATGCTAATCACCTCCGACTAAGAGACAAAGAAAAGTTTCCCGCTTCTCAGTTCCTTCACTCTGATTGGCTGTCCCAACTCTTAGAGGCGTGCTTTGTTCATGCCTTTATAAGCGCCCGTAGGCCAAGGATCAACCTCTTCAGCTTTTCCAGCCCCTTCTTCCTGTTCCTTTTCCTCCTCTGGCGCGGATTCTTGGATCCTCCTTCAGCGCCATTTTCCACAAAGGACATTACAAACAAAGAACCAACATTTGAACTTACCGCGGATTCCAACGGACCCGCCCAGCAAGACGCAAACCTCGGACTAGATTACGGAATTCACACGCACGAATTCCGACCAGCCACAGAAAGAAACATAAGCAAGTAGCCCTTTAAGAGATTTGAGTTTATACCAATAAGTTGGTCTGATTCCTTGCTTGTTCTCAAATAGGTTATTGTCTGTAATACTACCTTCCTTTGTCTCTCCTACTCTCTCTCTCTCTTATTCTCTCTTCTTCCCTTTTTCAATTAATCTGTGTATGTTTGTCTATTGTTTGTCGATTATTAAAATATATATATTCACACGTGATTGCCTCTGAATTGCTCAACCATAAGTCACTTTAATGGTGACCGATCCTTGTTACAAATTAAGGGAAAGATCTTTCTTTGTGGCCAAAAGAAAAGAAACCTTTCCTTTTTATAGAGTTTATAAGGTCAATATTTGCTGGACAAATTATCCGTCCTTTGAACTCTTTTATAGAATTAAAGAAAATTCTACAAGCCGAATCAAGCCATAGATATTAATAATTGTTATAATCCGTTATAATTAACTGTTAATATCCAAATTCCCCTTTGTGCAGATTTATGTGTTTTTGATCATAAAACGATTAAACGCACACATAGATCCGCACCATTTCCCTTAGGCTTAGAATCGCTACATATAATGGTGGAGAATCAGCGGGCACCGTTTTAAACTTGTGTTTGAGCAAACTCAGTCCAGTCTAAGTGTGTATGTATATGTTTATTGTAACGCGCGTTGAGCAAAGTGAGCGCCGCCGAGCAACTCACTCTGCCTAAAACCTAATGAGCTCATGTTTCTGAACCCGGTCTGTTAACACGTCTATTTGTCTATCATTTAGCCTTTGTTAACAAGTAAATCCGTTAAAAACTGCAGTCAATATTAAAATCGCATCTGCAGAGACGAAGAAATCTCTTTGCAGAGCATTTTAATATTTGTTTATATCCCTGTTGGACGAAGAAATCTCCTCAGTGGATAACGTTTGATCCGAGCGAGTCTCCTCCGATCAACCCTGTTTAGGCCTTTATTGTGTCGCTAGTCATTCATCGCGTATGTCCGATGCTTTGTAACTTGGCGAATTCGCTCCGTTGAGCCCACGCGGAGTAATTACCCACGTGCGCTCAGGCAGATCAGACAAAGAAAGTCGCGCCACGACAGTTTTGTGTGATATGAGCCAGGAGCTAGGTGTAAGCTCTGATCCAGCTTAAAAACGACAGTGAAGAAAGCCTGTTCGTTTATGTTTGTGCTTTAATGGTAGTGGAAGGTTCATGCCAGGCACTTCCTCGATCCGCCGCGATCGAAAGAGGAACTAAAAGTTATATATAGAGAGATTTATTGTATGCGTGAGTATTTTGCAGCTTCAATGAACCATTGAACCCGCCCAAAATTCAAATCACGAGTGTTGGGATTGGCGCTGCTTCTCTGACCAAACAGAGCGCAGTCCCTCCTCCCTACGTCATCGTCGCAGCGAACTCGACGTCATCGTCGCAGCGAACTCGATAACGCCACCTGGTGGACATTATTCGTAGTGCGGCTTCTCCTCTTTGTTTTCTCTCTCAATTTTCCTGAAGGTTAATCCTAACTTTCCCTTTTGCTGCTTTAGTTCTGCCCAGAACTGTAATTTTCACTGTTACTGTTATTTGACACTCTCTGTCTCTACGACTCTTCACACTTATTTAAATTTATGTTAAACAAGTTTAACTTAAATTCAAATAAAGTTGTATCAGTGTCACCACAGGCATTCAATGATTAACACGCCCCCTGGAGGTCATGCTCAGATCTTTCCTCCCATGACTTTCCTCTGAAGTGTTATTTCTGCTTTAAGTGCCTATTTATTGTAACAGCAAATTCCCAAAATTATACAGGTACCTTGGCACCTGGTTATTTGAAATTCGGTTTAAACTAAGTTTAAATTCAACATTTTCAAATTCACATTGAGTGCCTTTGGGGCTTTCCCCCTCTAAGCACCCAGTCTCCCTAAGGGTTATTACTCGACAGCGCCACCGCCCTGTCGGGTCCGCAATAACACCTAGTGGCGAAGCTTAGAGTTTCTCCTCCCCTCTTATCATTTCCTGTTACGTTGTTTTGATTTTTAATTTTCTTTTTAATCCTTGCATTCTATTTTTATTTCCACTTATTTTTGTTTTACTCTTCCCCTTTAATATTTTTGTTTGTTTTATCCTGCCCTGTGTACCTCACTGTCCTGTTGTGTTTCTTTCAGTTCACATACAGACAGAACCTGTGTGAGCAAGCAAGGAAAGCTAAATATTAGATTGGAACCCAGCCGCCAGAGTCATCACACGACCCAATAGGCTGCCGCCGTCAAAATCTTTATTTAGGCTTGGCACTCACCAAGATTCACGGCCAAAGATATTAAGTATCTGGACCGTAGCTAACTAACAGTCTACACTGTTAGCCCAAATTTGTACTTGAAACGTGCAAAATTTTAGCTCTAAATTCTGCAAGGACTTGCATTGTGTTTCTTTTGTGCTGTGTTCTCTCGTCAACAGTACGCCAAGATGTCCTGTGCATCCAGCCCTGCTGCCCACTGGGACAACCTCGAGACCTGGCTGTCTGCTATGACCCATGAGTTCCTGCCCGGAGTCACCGGCGACCTACAGCAGCTGAGCAGAGAACAGCTGGACGACGATCTGAACAGGCTAACGACCCATGATCCCACACAGAGCTACAATCGCAAAGAATGGGCTAAGATCATCGGGAGGCTCGCTCACAATCTGATCGTCCAGACACGGCTCAGCGAGAATAACAACATCCAGCTGGAGCAGGAGACAACAGCGCTCAAACTTCAGGCTGAGGAGGCCCGGAGGAACCAGGCTGACGCCCAGACTCGTCTAGATCAGCTACTCGTCGAGGCTCAGGAACGGCACAGCGGAGCGGATGAGACCGACACAGAGCTACAAGACAAAGTTGAGAGACTCCAAAATGCACTAAGAGAACTTCGTGCTGACACAGAGCACCGAGAGCAGTTGGAGAAAGACCACAGAGAGGACTTAAATGAACAGCTCCAACAAAGCGAAGCTCTCCTGATCAGAGCTAGAAATGAACTAAAAGAGAAGGATGCTGAGGTCAGAGCTTGCAAAAAGCACCTGCAACTGGCCAGAACCGAAATCCTTGCTCTAGCAAATGAAAGAGACAATCTTAAAGATGAACTTGACGATGCTCACAGTGAACTCAGACATTCCTACAAGCTGTACAGCAAGCAGCTAGGGGAAATGCACAACACAGAGTTTCCCCTGAACCGTAGGTCAAGACCTCCGAGTCAAGAGTTCCTTGTTCCCAAGGGGGGTGCTAGCCCACAGTTCAAAGTGCCACCAGACAGCTTCCCAGAACCCCGTTCAGCAGCGAAGGGGTGGGAACCTTCCCAAGACATTCCTGCCGCCAGGCACGGCAGCGCGCACAAAGAACTTGACAAGCTGGCCAGAAACATCCCCACTTTTACCCCAAGCCCTGCAGGAGGACACGACGTGCATGCCTATCTGCAGGATATAGACTTTGTCTTACAAACTATGCACAATGTGACAACATGGGACAGATTGTATTTGCTTCGAATCACATCAAGCCGGGATGTACGCAGCTTCTTGGATCGACAACCAGAAACTGTCAAAACCAACTATCAACAGCTGCGACAGGCTTTGATTCAAGAGTTCTCTGATCCTGAGTCAGACAACGGGTTCTTCGCTGCTATGGACCTTACACAGGGCCGAGCAGAAACCCCGCAAGCATACTACAATCGACTACGACAGACCTACTTCGGAGCACGGAACGAGCCTGGAATGGAGGAGGATCTGAACTTCAAAATTCTGTTCCTCCGAAATCTGCATCACACAGTGAGCCACCATCTAGGAGTTCTGGTCTGTCCCCGCAGCATGTCCATCCAACAGCTGCGGGACCTCGCCCATAAAGCTTACATCAAGCAAAAGACTGTCACTGAAAAGACTGTAAAAAACCCAACAGTCTACCCTGTCTTCTATCACAGCGCTGAACTGTCACTAGAGGGTGCCCAGCAACACCACAACAGTGGGCACCCAAACAGAGAGTCAAGATCGTTTCCAGCCAGCAGAGGGCGCCATAACTACAATGGTGCCCGTCCCATGCACCAGCCCAGACACTCTGAAAGATTCTGGGACAAGCCACGTCCACCCCACAACACAAAGGGTGGAGCCACGTGGGATGGTAGCCGATGGCCCAGAAACGACCGACACTCGTCGAACGGTGCGTACAGCCCAGAGAGTCACAGGCGAAATGGCTCTCGACAGGGCCCAAACAAGCCCAAGTCCAAGTTTGTTCCAGAACAGAAAGGTGCAACTATGTCTGAAACAGCTGAGATCCTGAAGATTCTAAGAGAACTTGTCAACAGGACACCTCAAAAGGACGACAGGTCAGACCACGCATGACTAGGCGTGAAATGTGAAATCAACACCATCACTATAAGCCCTCAAACTGAACAGCAAGTCCAGATTCCAGCACTCCAACCACAGATCACAGAAACGACCTACCAATCTTCAAGCATCACACAACTGCCGCTGACTGCACCGACAGAACAAGTGTATTCTCTCCAGCACCCAACCAGTCAGCCTCACAAGGCACCTGCAAGTGCTGTAGTGGTTGTCAGCCTCCCTGACAATTCACCTGAGACTAGCACCACCTGCTTAGCAGTCACCACTCAAGTCCCAACACTAAGACTCTTAGGAAACCTGATTGAAAAGGGGGTGACCCGGAAACTGCATCTAGCAGTCACCTTGGAGAATGAGATGAGGCTTGAGGCCCTTGTTGACACGGGGGCAGACCTCACTTTAATGTCATCCCAACTCTTTGACAGACTCCAAGCTGCAGCTAAGAGACAGAACCGAACTCTAAAATCACAAAAATGTGTGTTGAATGTGCACTCATACAGCCAAAATGAGGTACAGCTCGAACACACTGCTCCCATCCACCTCACAATCGGTCCAATGAGTCTGGTACACCCAGTGTACATATCACCTGTGGACACATTTCCTCTCATCATCGGCAAAGATCTGCTAGATCGTTTCGAACCCCTGCTGGACTTTAGACACTTGAAAATTTGGGCTCAAGTGCGAGAACCCCTGTCTCTCCAGTCACCTAGGACAACTGAACCAGACTGTCAGGTCATGGAGGTCACGGGAACTCAGCCAGAGGTCGCGGGAACTTTCACAGCCGTGTCAGCTCCCGGGAAAATTTCAAGTTCACTGCTGTGCACCTTCCAACCTATCAAAGACTTTGACTCTGACCTCCCCAAGGTCACAACAAACTTGCAGTTGAATGATGTCACAACAACAGACATCATTCTTGCATTGTGGGCAGACAACTCAGCCATCAGCTTTGCACTGTTCAAAGCCCTCATCAAGGACGCACCTGACCTTCCCTTCACCAGCAAGCGCACCTGCTTCCCTGTTGACTCCTGCTTGTCAACAATGAGAACTGCCAAGAACACTTGCGCTTTGAACTTGAACTGGAATGGCAGGTGTTTAACCCATTACTTCCTGGTCCTCCCGGACCTGCCACATGATGTCTACATCGGAGCAGACATTTTGATTCGCCTTAAAGCTCAAGTGGATTTTATTGACAAAATGGTATGGGCCCCAATGACTTTAAAAATCTTCTGTTCCAGTTTGCCCTGAAAACCTCAAGTCAGGCCAGACCATTCCAGAGGTCTGCACTTTAGTTAATGAACAGGACATTGTAGTACCAGCCTACACCAAAGGGGTCGCTGTTTGGCTCAACATGCGACGTGGTCAAACCCTGAACCACACATTGGCTTTCTTCCAACTTTCACCTGAAAGCATGAAACTTGGACTAACCTTGGAAGCCACACCTCTCACCAAGGTGCTTTCCCGTGCGGTTTACATCCTGTTCAACAACTGCACTGCAACAGACATCAGAATCCCCAGAGCTTATCGTCTGGGATGGTTAGTGAGTCATGATTTCCACAACTTTGAACTCACTTTACCAATAACTGGTTCCATCCCACCTTCAATGATCCCAGAAGGGCGCACTGACAACACCCTGTCCACAGCACCCTTCCAGATCATCACTATCGCCCCTGCCACGGCATTAACCACAGAACAGGTATGCAGAACAGAGGATCAACGCCTGACAGTGCATACAGTCTCTAACCAACCTGCTTGTGAGACTGACAACGACACTGCACCTCTGACAGCTGACAGGGCAGATGACACAAAGGAGACAGAGGAGCCATATCCAGGATTTGAGACTCAAGTCCAGCAAATCCTCAAGGATGCGGACGCTTTAAAGACTGATACAGACTGTCAAGAACGACCAGTACTGTACAAATTCAAAGCGTCAATTGCCAAAGACTCACAAGACTGTGGTCTCACTGACCTTCACACAGTGCGCATCCCAACACACCCAAATGCTCCTCCCACTTCTGTCAAGCAGGACAAGATTCCCATAGCTTCACAAGAACCTGTGCAGGAAATCATCAACTCCATGCTTGAAGAAGGTGTCATCCGCCCATCCAACAGCACCTACTCTGCTCCCATCTGGCCCGTCCTCAAACCAAATGCCAAGACGGGCGCACTCCATGGCAAGCTATGGTCAGTACCAACCCACCCACCCACCCTCAATGCTGCAGCAAAAACCCGCAGCAAGCAGACACCTCCAGCAACGGTGTCAACATCACAGCCGCTTACGCTGGCTCAACAAATCGCTGCTAGCGATACAGCTGACCTTGAAGCTTCTAACCACCTCTCAGACCCCACCAGCCACCCTATCTGCACCTCTGACCTCACTTCTGCACCAAGCCTCAGAAGGCTGCACGAACTCAAACACCTGCTGCGCGTGAAAGCAAACATGCTGTGGTATGCCCCGGCTGTCCTCACAGCGCCAAGGCTAGTGGTGACACCGCGCCACAGGGGGGTCACGACAGCATATGCCCACGACGCACCATGCACCAGACACCATGACACTAAAGCCACTCGAAACAAGTGACATTCTGCCCTGGCATGCAGCAAGACATGGCAAAGTACGTCAGATGGTACCTGGTTGGCTGCCAGTTCAACAAGTAACCCAGTCTCACAGAAACACTCACCTCACAAGCAGAATTTGCAGGTGGTCAACACTCCCACCAGCATGACACTGCCACTTGTGTCAGTTGACTCCTGATCCAGAACTTGAACTGAAGATTGAGAAAGGGGGGTGAGTTTCCAGCATCACTCACCTTGACACTGCCCTCCAAGAGCTCAAGTCCGAACCCGGACACAACAGTTCAGCTGCAGTAGAGACAAGCTCAACCTGGTCCAGAGAGAACTGACAGAGTCTGGTCAACTCAAATTGAATCCCACAAAGAGGCACCCTGCTGGCTAACACCACATCAGCAGTGCAAAATTCCCTCAGCCTTTGACAAACACCGAAGGGGGGAGGGAAACCAGAGCCCTCCACTCAAAACTTCACCCACAAGTTTCATGAAGGCTTCTGCAGTCACAGAAAGAAAAGGCTTAAACCACACCAACCCTGAAACAACACATGCAGTGACAAAGACCTCAACACGCAAACGCCACGGAAGGACCAACAGCTGTCAACAACAACAACCGACTTCAGACATTTCACACAGGTGTCAAGCGGAAAATGCACTGAGATGGCCGGACGTGCCTGCCTCAGAGTCACCAGAGCTGCTGGCATGAGCAACACGGCTCCCTGAACAGGACCCACCACAGAAGTACTGTGCCACCACAAACTTCTGACTCTCTGCCCAACACAGCTCAAACAAGCTCCATTCAGCACTGCCATCAGAACAGAGCAACATTCCGACCTGCAGACACCCTGAAAGTGCACTAATGTCTACCTGCTGTCCTCCTTCCACCAGCACCAGCGCTAGGTCAGTTTTCTACATGTATGTCTCACGGTCCGCAAAGCCTTGACCACTCCCTGCAGCAACCAGAAAACACCTGCCTCAAATGAACTGACTTTAAGATGACAGGTGACACTGTCAAGGCACCTGCTGATTCAACTCCCATCAACCAAGTCAATCCTTCATGATGCACCTGCCATTCGACAATCGGAACTAATGTCCAAAGATGTTCAAACACGAACTTCGTTGGCCAAAGGGGGGTCTGTTGGGTATGGACGGTGCTCATGAATGATCGATCAGATTCATTCTTTGATTGAAAAAGTGATTCGACAGGATCGGCTCCGTAGAGTCTGTGACCTGACAGTTTAAGACTTCTGGGACACAAACCATTCGCATTCACCCTCGCTCTCCTCTGCATTTCAAAGGATGCCATCGTAAAACAGCCCCCACACACAAACACACACATACATACCAAGAACAAAAGACTGTGCCATGTGACTTTTAAATTAGTTACTTTCCATTTTTAGATGTGTTGTGTTTTACCTATATGTATGCATGCTTTTTGTTATAACCATTTTAGATGTGTTTGATAATTTAGAAGCTTATAATCAGTAAATACTTGGGTAAAACCAAGTCAATCTTTACCTTGCCTTCATGCTAAGAGTTAGTATAGCCATGAATGGTCTCGAAATCTTTGTCTTTCCATTTGCAGACCGTCTAGGTTTGTTTCACTGTGCTAGGATGCATCAGACTCTTTCTTTTATTCCAAAACCCAAAGGTCTGCATTCTCAAGTAGGCAATAAAACATGCTAATCACCTCCGACTAAGAGACAAAGAAAAGTTTCCCGCTTCTCAGTTCCTTCACTCTGATTGGCTGTCCCAACTCTTAGAGGCGTGCTTTGTTCATGCCTTTATAAGCGCCCGTAGGCCAAGGATCAACCTCTTCAGCTTCTTCCAGCCCCTTCTTCCTGTTCCTTTTCCTCCTCTGGCGCGGATTCTTGGATCCTCCTTCAGCGCCATTTTCCACAAAGGACATTACAAACAAAGAACCAACATTTGAACTTACCGCGGATTCCAACGGACCCGCCCAGCAAGACGCAAACCTCGGACTAGATTACGGAATTCACACGCACGAATTCCGACCAGCCACAGAAAGAAACATAAGCAAGTATCCGTTATAATTAACTGTTAATATCCAAATTCCCCTTTGTGCAGATTTATGTGTTTTTGATCATAAAACGATTAAACGCACACATAGATCCGCACCATTTCCCTTAGGCTTAGAATCGCTACAATATATATATATATCTGCAGTTTTTGTTTTCTACTGCTGTTCATTCATTCAATCATTAAACCTTTAAATTCCTTATATATATATATATATATATATATATATATATATATATATATATATATATATATATTTAGC
Organism: Rhodeus uyekii; assembly: GCA_037043235.1. Taxonomy (NCBI): domain Eukaryota; kingdom Metazoa; phylum Chordata; class Actinopteri; order Cypriniformes; family Acheilognathidae; genus Rhodeus; species Rhodeus uyekii. Next base: position 9,789 of record JAWRVZ010000161.1, read on the forward strand.
TTAGTATGAATTAGAAGTTACTGGTTGCTTTTATGACTAAGGAATTTAAAGGTTTAATGATTGAATGAATGAACAGCAGTAGAAAACAAAAACTGCAGATAGTATAGGGTGGAATGTGTGGGGGTCTTGGTGATTGAATAGATTGGGGCAATTGAGTTAGCCACAAGCAATGTGTGGGTGAAGTTCTAGGAAGTTAACCATATGGGCATTTGGTTTGTGTATGTTGAGCGCCCTAGGGTGCCTTGCTGTATGTTAATTTATGTGTGCAGGAACAAAACAGGAATCAGGATTGGGGGAGATCTATTGGAGCAACACCTATCAGCGACCATCTTTCAAGAAAGGACAACCCACTTGTGTGTTAAAATGTATAAATATAAGGGTCAGGGAAAGGCGAGGTTGTCGCAGAGCACCTGGACAGGAGACTCGCATAGTTTTGTGTAATCAGGGAAAGCTGTGGACCCAGAGCTCTGTATATTTTATTCATATGATTTAATTGATGATTAAATAGTTAAAGGAAAAGCCGTCTCTACTCTCCTCATTAAAAGAACACGCGGACTTGAGGAATTGATGAAAAGTCCAACAGTAGGTAATATTTCTCATGATATATTTTAAATAACTATATCCTTATCGGGTGACACTTTACAACAATGTTCATTTACAAGTCATTTAAAAGTTCTTGATTAATGACTAATAATTTACAAAACATGACTATACATTAAGAAATGACTAATCAGTGGCATGATAATAATTTACATATGTATTGTAGATTATCTTTAAAAAAATAATCATGAAATAATCTCCTGACTGCTATTTATTCCTGACTATGCAAGTTATTGATAAGTGTTTAATCACTTGAAATCAATTACTCTCTTTAAAAATACTGCTTTATCAGACATGCATGCTTGTGCTTTTGAACACGCTCATAACTTCACAATGCATTAATAAATAATATCATCACAGTTCTGTCTCGTCTCCACCCACTTCCTGTTTCCTTCCGTGATTCTCCCTGTGTCATCCATTCATCTGTCTGTGATCAATCACATCATCACTCTCGTCACCTGTGTCTCATCATACCTCATGTATTTATTCCCTCATGTTTCCATCTATCCTTATCCGTTGTTGTCAATGTTTGAATGTGTTTTATGGTGTGTTTCTCCCCATATTCATCCTGTTGGACTTTCATATTCTGTTTTGCAAAAGAAGTGGCCATTTGTTTGTATTTAAAGTGTTTATTTTAGAGTGTATTATTAAAGTAATCTTCAGTTGTTCCTGCCCTCCGTGTCATCCACACCCTCCCGCACCGTGTGCCTAACAAATACATTGGTCATTTACTAATGGTTTCTTCATCATTTGTTTCCAATTAACCATTGTTTATTGAGATGATAGTAAATATATAAATATATATATATATATGTAAATAAATGTTTCAATAATTTGTAAGTGATTACTCATATATTAACTAATAACTTCAACTAATGATCTGTTTGATTTATTTCATGATTTACTATTTTTTAGGATAACATGCAACACAATCTATTATGAGAAATTTTTAACATATAGTCATCTTTTTCAACTAAATCAATAAAACTTTTCTAAAATCTTAGCATATATAATTTATTCATATAGTTCTTTTTTGTAAATGATGTTCATTATTAACTAATAACTTATGACTCATAATTGAACAATAATTTGAAGAGTTATCCATAGTCAAATGCATAAATCACCTTCTTAGATTTTTTATATCTTGTAAATAATTTAATAATAGGGCCAGCTCATCATGAGAGAATCTGACTGATGTTTATATAATAACAGCACAATAACTTAATAACTAACTGAAATAAAACACACAGAATGATATCTCAGTCAACGGCTCATTCTGATCTCATGAAATGTTTCTCTGTCACAGCAGGATCTCGCTCAAGTCTCACTATGATCCTGTTCTTCTAGATCTCTGTTACCTGCAGGAAAAGCATGTGATCCTGTGTGTGTGAAAGCTGCTCCAGCTCAGCATCTCTCCTCCTCAGATCATTGATCTCCTGCTCCAGTCGCTCCAGTCGTCCTTCAGCTCGACTCACTGCAGTCTTTTCCTGATCTCTGATCCGCTGTGTGACCTCAGAGCGGCTTCTCTCAATGGAGCGGATGAGCTCAGTGAAGATCCTCTCACTGTCCTCCACTGCTGTCTGTGCAGAGATCTGTTAGGACACACATCACAATCACACAGAGGCTTCAGTGGGACTGACAGAGGAGAAACCTGACCGACACTTCTCAAACTCCTCTTCTTCTCCAGACTCACTTTATGAGACTCCACAGCCTCTCTCAGCTGCTGAAGATCTTTCTCTCTCTGCTGGATCCTCTGCTGGAACGACCTCTGCGTCTCCTTCAGCTGCATCTGCAGCACAAACCAATAACAGAGATGAGACTTTATGCTGCTGTCACTAAATCATCATGTGAAGAGTTGAATGCAGCAACAGGAGAATTGATAACCAATGGCTGTAGGTTCAATCTCCTGAAGTTACTCATGAATGAATATGAAGCATAAGGTCTGTTTCACACTGCAAGCAGAAGTATCAAAAATGTGAAACTGAAACAGATGTTGAGTGTCAAACTGACAGTGTTTCTGCTGTGTAATAGAGCTGCGACTCTATATGACAAAAACTATGACGACTTACTGGACGACTAGAGTAAATATTTATATATATATAACATCAATTATAAAATGTTTATAGATTGGTAATCAGGCATTCTAATTTAAATGAAAACATAAATTTCCACCAAAAACTGCAAAGTCTAATCAGAACAGAAGCCAAAGCCCAAAGTGAAGCTGTAAATGATATAGTTAATATGAACTGAGTCAGATTTACTGAACAGATTTACTGTTTGATTGTGTTCACTGCATTTTAGTTGCATTATTCTTGACAGAGATATATTATTAAAACAATGGGTGAATATTTTCCATTTTTTATGTTGCTTCATCAAAGCTTATTTTCCAAGTGAAAACAGTTTTACAGAGCATTTCACCATACTTTCTGTTAAGTTCAGTGTGGAGCACAAATACTCATCAGTGAAACTTCACTTACAGCTACTGTTCATTTCTGCTGACGTCTGCAGTGTGAATGATGTTTCCTGATCATATGGGTGTCAATTAAATAGTGTCAACATTATTTCATACCTGTTTCTCTGTCCTCTGTGCTGCAGCTGATACTGTGTCGTGGCTTTTATGTTCATCCAATATACACAACATACATATAAACTTCTGGTCAGTGCGGCAGAAAACCTCAAGCAGTTTATCATGTGTTTGGCAGATCATGTCCTGCAGTCGTCCAGTGGCATCAGTCACTTTGTGTGGCTTACGAGAATGAAATTCCTCATGACGGTCAAAATGAGTTTGACAGTAAGACTCCAGACACACCAGACAGGACTTGACAGCTTTGTGTTTTCTTCCAGTACAGACGTCACACTGCACATCTCCAGCTCCAGCGTAACAGTCAGCAGAAAGCTTAGTTTTCTTCAGTTTCTCCACCATTTCAGCCAGAATGGTGTTTTTAGCTAAAGCAGGTCTTGGACTGAAGGTTTCTCTGCACTGAGGGCAGCTGTAGACTCTCTTCTCATCCTCCTGATCCCAGCAGCCTGTAATACAGATCTTACAGTAACTGTGTCCACAGGGAATGGTCACTGGATCCTTCAGGAGATCCAGACACACTGGACACATGAACTCATTCTTATCCACTGAAATGTTGGCTTCTGCCATTTTACAGCATGAAAACAGAGTCACAAACACACAACAGCTGCAGTTCAGTTTCCGTTTCTCTGAACTCACGTGATTCCAGCGGGGTAAAGGTTTTCGATATTCGTCACAAAGCGATAAATGGAAATAACTCCAAAACGACTCGCACAAAAAAAAAAAAAAATCTTAACAACGTTATCACATAAAGGAAATATGTATTAATGTTTCACAAGCTTCCTTTTCGTTTTTTTTCGCTGTATATAATGAGCTCTGAGCCGTAAAACCCTTTGCCGAGGGAAAGGGAAAGCTCTTTGCCGAGCTGTGAGTAAGGGACCGTGGGAAAAGTTGACGTTCTTTTCGTTTTCTGCTATAATTTGTTAAGTGTTTGTAGACATGAGAACATTGGCATTCATTAAAGGGACACAGTGGACAACGTTCACAACCTGTCTTTTCAGCCCTAATGGTGGAAAAGGGAATTACATGTCCAAATGTACCTTCCTTTTACCAATAGCTTTCTTCAGAAGGGTCATAGAGACACGAAACCACTGTCATTTTGTCCATAGGGACATTGGACAACTTTCCCAACCTTTTTTTTTCACCTCTACTGATGGAAAAGGGAATTACATGTCCAAAAATCATTGTCTTTTTGTAATAGCTTTTTTCAACAGGGACATAGAGACACGAAAACCACTGCCAATCATTAAAGGGTGACAGCGGACAACTTTCACAATCTTTCGTTTCATCCACCACAGACCGAATGCCTTTCTTCAGCTGCATCATGTCCGGCATGATGAGTATCATGTTGCTCAAGCGGGACGGGCCGCTGGACACTGAGACACAACCACAAACAACACCACATCAATTGACCTTCAGTGTATGAAGATTTACAATCCTTTCAACCAGAGCAGCGTGCAAAACAATAACCAATCACAATCTGTCAATTCAGAATACCATGATTAGTTACAAAAAGAACTGTGTTCTAAGTTACTAGTTGCAAGTGAGAATAGCAGTGTTGTCTTTGCACTAGTTTTTAGATGCTATTTATACTTAGAGCAAATAGTGGCAGATACTGTTTGTACATCTGTGTATTATAAAACAATATGCAATAATAACAACATTGCAGATCTTGTTTGGATTTATTACAGTTCATCATTGAGACGTTTTGATGGCAGAAAAGAACACAGAGCATCTGAACGACACTGAATCTCTGGAGGGGAAGATACTCTGATTAAACTTTATGAGGCATATGCTTTTAACAATATTTTGATGTGCGCCACTAAAACACTTATAATAATCACTGCAATGTTACATCAAAAAGAAGAACTGAAGAACAGACAAAAATGCTGAGGAAAAAGATTGTGTACTAAAAGCCATTTGTGAGGGAAAGAACTACAATCCCATTTTGCACTGCAAAGTAAATTAGAATAGATCAGTGTTTTGATCTTTTTAATCTGTTTTCAGGTATTTAGTTTTATATATGCAAATATCAGCATTAACAACAGAAAAATAGGATTTACACAACATCACATCACACACCTGAAGCAGAATAAAATTATAAAAGCAATAAATTCTAGAAATATGCATCACTTAAAAAATAAAGTGTCCGAATTCACTGACGTCTTCCAGGCTGCGAAAGTCTTTCAACAGTGCTGAATATCACCAACACCGAGATGGACTGGCTGGAAAACTTTCTTGAGAAACTTTGAGAAACTTTGTTGAGCGTGTCCTAAAAATCTATTATTAATTCTATTGACTCAATGAGAAGACAGTAATGTTTTTTGTTATGTTTATAAAAGCCATTTTCATGTCCTGATTGAACTAAGACCTAATCCTGGCTTAATCTAAACCCTGTCTGTGAAACCAGACCCTAGTGTTGAGCCTGTAATCATCTGTAATAGTTGGACAGTGTAACAGAAGGACTCACAGGCAGGGATCCAAACGCAATGTCTTTTAATGAAGATAACAGAGGTGGTCGTACAGGCAGGGTAAAACAGGGGCAAACAGGAACAGCAGGGCAGGCAGAATCAGAGACGGTGTCACAGGCAAACAGGTCAGGGTAGGCAGATAACGATCACAGGTAGAGAATCCAGGCAGAGGTCAAAAGGCAGGCAGACAGGTTCAGAAACGGGTAACAGGCAGGAACGGTAACAGGCAAACTAAAACAGGAATAAACGCTCAGAAATGCTAACCGGGGTACAACAAGACTTCGCCCTGAGCTGTGGGGTGACCGGGTTTACATAGTCTCTGAGAATGGGTGACAGCTGGTGAGAACAAACAATCCTGATCAGGTCCAGCTTGTGTGTGTGATCAGTCCAGTGTGATGGCTGCTGGGAAATGTAGTGTGTAGTGAAGTGTCAGTATAAATGTGTGAGCTCCCTCTGGTGGCCAGGGAGGGGAGCACAGAGCTCATAGTCATAACAGAGCCCCCCCCCTACGAGCGCCTCCTGGCGTGAGGAAGCGAAATGGCGCCGCGCACCACCATGGCGGCACCCAAAGTTCACAGTTCCAGGGTGGTGCCGGGGGAACCGACCAGGCTGGTTCAGGCAAGGCTGGTGGGTCTGGGAGGTCTGGCAGTTCTGTAAGGTCCCAGGACGTAGCCGACAAGCCGATGGACCCGATCGACGCCGCTGGTTCCGGAGACCGAAGGCCAGCCGCAGCGACGAACGACCGAGGCGGAATCCAAAGGACCGAGAGCAGAGTCGGAGACGGAGTGACAGAGGACAAAAGGTGTAAACCGGAGGGAGGAAGGAGCCAGCTGGAGCCGCAGGTGTAGGCAAGGCGACGCACGACCAAGGTGGAGCCTGGAGGACGAGGGAACCCGATAGAGATGATGGTCGAGGGACTTTGGTGAAGCTGAGGGAGTGAGAAGCCAGGCTGTGCCGAAGTGTTGACGGGCCGAGGTGGAGAGAAGGGGTCTGAGGCTGGAGGCGGAGTCAGGCATTCCCCGACTGCCGTCGAGGCTGGAGTCGGCAGGATCTGCGGCGGTACCATCCAGCTGAGCATATGCAGTGGCGATGCAGGACTGACGATCTCTGGCAGAGACAGGGCAGGAGGGCTGGCAGACACAGACAGGGACAGAGGTGATAATGGGTGGGATAGGGTGGGAAACGGTACCTCAGGCTCTGGTTGACGGGTCGTTGCAGGCTCTGGCTCTGGTTGACGGGTCGTTGCAGGCTCTGGCTCTGGTTGACGGGTCGTTGCAGGCTCTGGCTCTGGTTGACGGGTCGTTGCAGGCTCTGGCTCTGGTTGACGGGTCGTTGCAGGCTCTGGCTGACGGGTCGTTGCAGGCTCTGGCTGACGGGTCGTTGCAGGCTCTGGCTGACGGGTCGTTGCAGGCTCTGGCTGACGGGTCGTTGCAGGCTCTGGCTGACGGGTCGTTGCAGGCTCTGGTTGACGGGTCGTTGCAGGCAGCTCTGGCGGTTCGGGCCACAGTTCAGGCAGCTCTGGCGGGTCGGGCCACAGTTCAGGCAGCTCTGGCGGGTCGGGCCACAGTTCAGGCAGCTCTGGCGGGTCGGGCCACAGTTCAGGCAGCTCTGGCGGGTCGGGCCACAGTTCAGGCAGCTCTGGCGGGTCGGGCCACAGTTCAGGCAGCTCTGGCGGGTCGGGCCACAGTTCAGGCAGCTCTGGCGGGTCGGGCCACAGTTCAGGCAGCTCTGGCGGGTCGGGCCACAGTTCAGGCAGCTCTGGCGGGTCGGGCCACAGTTCAGGCAGCTCTGGCTCTGGCTGGCGGATCTCTGGATCTGGCTCTGGCTGGCGGATCTCTGGATCTGGCTCTGGCTGACTGGTCGCGGCAGGTTCTGGCGGCGCTGGCTGACTGGTTCGGAGCAGGACACTCACCTGACACTCATGAACGGCTTGCTGCCAACTCATGCTGGTAGTGTCAGGGAGGTCTATAAACTGGAGATGGTTAGCCCCGAACCGAAACAGCATTTTCAGCATCTCATCATCTAGGGACGAGAAGATGGCAAACATCCTGAACTTGGTGGCAAAGTCATGAAAGTCTGGGTTCTCCCTTGCTATCTGGAGGATCTTCCCCAGATTTTCTAAGGTGCCACAACGTCCTTCTTGGGTGACTGGCTGAGACATGTTTGAAGACAGCTGGATCTTTTGGTGGCGAAGTCTTCTGTAACAGAAGGACTCACAGGCAGGGATCCAAACGCAATGTCTTTTAATGAAGATAACAGAGGTGGTCGTACAGGCAGGGTAAAACAGGGGCAAACAGGAACAGTAGGGCAGGCAGAATCAGAGACGGTGTCACAGGCAAACAGGTCAGGGTAGGCAGATAACGATCACAGGTAGAGAATCCAGGCAGAGGTCAAAAGGCAGGCAGACAGGTTCAGAAACGGGTAACAGGCAGGAACGGTAACAGGCAAACTAAAACAGGAATAAACGCTCAGAAATGCTAACCGGGGTACAACAAGACTTCGCCCTGAGCTGTGGGGTGACCGGGTTTACATAGTCTCTGAGAATGGGTGACAGCTGGTGAGAACAAACAATCCTGATCAGGTCCAGCTTGTGTGTGTGATCAGTCCAGTGTGATGGCTGCTGGGAAATGTAGTGTGTAGTGAAGTGTCAGTATAAATGTGTGAGCTCCCTCTGGTGGCCAGGGAGGGGAGCACAGAGCTCATAGTCATAACAGACTGTTTGATACGATGTTTGATTGGAATATCAGTGTGATTGAAGTGGATTGATGTTGCAGTGAAAAATTTCTTCATTTCCAAATCATATCAAACCCACATCAAACATTTAAACTGTTCCACTTGAAACATTTTTTCTATAATTGTAATTATTTAAATGGGGTTCAAACACACCCAATCATTGAGAATCAGCTACTACTCATTCACTAGATACAGATACAGATACAGATATAACAATAATAACAATAAAAAACTAATAATATAAATAAAACCTTCCAAAACATTAAATCACATTAAAAGTTCTGAATTCAACATTATTGAGTTCAACTTCACAAAAGAACTCCAGCCAAAGTCAACGTTAAAAACTCCTGTTCTGCAATAAGCATTAAAAAATGCAATCATAAAAAGTATATACTAAACATTTAACTTTAACATGCTTCTGTCACCTAGTGATGATGACAAGGAAGGGTGCGGAGATGCAGGCAAATACTGGAACAACTTTTATTAAATAAATCTTAGGAATTACACACAACATAACATAGAAGAGAACCAACAAAGACGGGAGGGAACACAGGGTAGAAATACACAGGGGATATTAACCGTGTTAAATATTAACTCAGATATTAACTGAGTGATTAATGATGAGACCGATGAATGGAATGACACTGGGAATCACACAGGGAACCCGGATGAAAACAAAGACAGACATGTGACGAAAGCATGTTAAAATAAAATTTTTAAATTAAAATTCTTATTTTTAAACTTCTCAGGCAACTTTAAAACGATTTAATACGATAAAGGAAATACGGAAAATACGGAAATACGATAAAGGCTCATTCACTTGCCATTTTTCTGTACACTAAAAATAATGTTAATATATATAACAAGTTCAATAAAGATGTCCGTGATGGTAAACTGAATTATATGAAAAAGACATTCAAATGGTATTCACTTCACTTTCTGTTAACAAGAGTTATACAGATTCTGAAAGAAACCTAAACAGAATGCTATAATACAACATAATGAGGGACATATATTAAATTTGATAAGAATGTTCTGAACAAAGAGATTAGTTTTGGCCATTTTGCATCCTCTCTTGATCATAAAGTAACACATGATTTTGGAATTAAATCTTGTAGTTTAATTAACTTGTGAAAGTGCTAATGTGATCAAATATTCAAAGTATCCTGAACAGAAGGAAGTGCTGATTCCTTCATATGGGAAGTTTAAAGTCACTGCTGTCAAGAGAAGAAAATACCAAAGAAACTTCTCTGGTGTGAAACTTTGTACAAATTGGAAAGGTCTGGAAAAAGAAGTGACCTGAACTGTGGATTGTGTAAAAGTAGAAACTGTGATGCTTTTAGTAATTACTTCAACTATGCATTATGTAACGGTAAAAAGTGTGTTCTCTTTCAAGTGAACTTGTGCTGCGTTGACAACGCAATGTGAATGCCTTAGTGTGATTTTCACGTAAAGCACAATAGAACCAATATGTGTGAATGCATGTCACTGAACACGACATCATGAGCCAGGAGTATACATAGTTCCCATAGCACTGGAATGTGAGCGGAAGCAACTTCCGGGTTGCCATTTTATGGGGCAACCTCATTGTGTTGAAGGCTTCCTACCAAACGTAACGCCAAAACAGGTTGTAATCAAATCATAAGTAGAAATGGCATCAAAGTCAAGAAAAGTACAAAGATGGATTAGAGACAGTAGTATGCAAAAGATACGAGGCTAAGGTAAGCCCAATCGGGGCATTGATCCGTACAAAATTGGCAAATGAAAATTTACGAGTAACGTCCAAAGCCTCCCGGACATTACCTACATAGACATTTAATGCCTGCCTGCACGAGTGCTTGCGAGCTATCTCGCTCCTCACTCATCACCACGCCTAAAAAACCCAATGCTACCCACCAAACATCTATGCTTTTGCAGACCTACCAGGCGGAGCTCCTATGAGACCTTGACGAGGGAAGGGGTATTGGCCCTGAGGCAGTTGCCAAGCGGTGCAGGGCAACGGATCCTTCTCTCCATGCCACCAGGGAGATGACCAGGTCTATCTGCTGCCCTATGGCAGTCCTGACTATAGAAAGACATTTGTGGTTGAACCTGACCACTCTCAAGGACAAAGTTAAAAATGTCATTATGGACACACCTCGTCACGCTTGGTGCTTGTGGTGTGTCAGCACCCTGCAAGTGCCGCTGTGTGCCTGGAGTCCCGAGGGAGCCAGGTCAGACAAACTTCAGGCAGAGTCTGCCAGATGCCGCACATGATTCAGGTTGGGCTGGACAGATCAGAGGAGGGTCCAGAGGCAAGCCACGAGAGGCTGGAACCCTTAGTAGTCTTCATGGCAAAGTGAGCGCGTCTGCCATGTATCTCTCAATGGGTCCAGCGCACAATTTCAAAAGGATATTCCTTCCAGTTTTGGGCTCATAGAATATGTACCTCTCAGACAGATAATCTCTCTACAGCCAGTACTTCATAGTTCCAAAAAAGAATGGAGGCATGCGTCCTATCCTCGATCTTCACTTGCTGAACCAGAGTATCAAGCAGTTGAATTTCAGAATGTTGACTCTCAAGCAGATTGTGACACTAATCAGATCCGAGGATTGATTGATTTGGGTTTGAGACTGAACGTGTGTGCTTTCTTTGACCACTGCAGAGGACCGCCTTCCTAGGCATTGTCTGCAACTTGGTATCATTGTGAGCACGGCTTTCCCCGTGCGCATCGATACCATCCTATCCTCAGTCAAGAACATCAAGCTAGGCCAGCTGCTCACTGTCAAGCACTTTCACAGACTGCTGGGCCTCATGCTGGATCTCTTTGCCATGAATGGGGTGCTGGTGTGCAATGTGGAACAAGGATACAGAGGCAGGTTACCAAACTGAAAACTGACTTTATATAAGCAAAAACAAAAACTTTAAAAACAAAGAAGCACGCATGTGCATTAAATTGAACTAAACTCAAAACAAGAACCACAGCAGGCGAAAAGGCAACATCCACACACAATAGCATAAACTTCTTTAACAACCGACAAACACAAGGGAAATGCAAGAGTGATGTATACACAAGGGAATTACAAACACCTGGGAGACTAACGATTAAGTGATTACATGACAGGTGCAGGGAGTGAAACAATGACCCGATAGATAGGAAGTGAAACAATGACAAGACTGACAGGAAGTGACAAAGAAGACCCAGACAGACAGGAACCAGTCTTAGGACCCGTCCACACAGAGACGTGGATCACTGCATCCGCATACATTTCTTATCGGATTAGCGTTCCGTCCACACGTATCCGGCGATTTGAATCCGCTCTCTTTTGATACCGGGTCCTAAAGTGGATAGGTCTGAATCTGACACCCTTGCGGTATCGTGTGGACGCCCAATCCGTATATTTTTTTGTTTACCGATAATGTCATATCATCACGTGTCGGCTGGGTCACAGTAACAGCAACAGTGTTGCCAGATTGGACTGAAGATTCCAGTGCAGCTACAGCTTAAAACCCTACCATTTAAAAAAATACCAGCCCAAAGTGCGTACTCTTATAAATAATGAAAAATGTTGAGCGATTTTATGCATCAAAAACCATCGGTCGGACGTGACAAAAAGGTAACTAGCAATCTGGCAACACTGAACAGCAACTACATTGCGCATGCTCAAAGTCTTCTTCTCTGTGTATAGTGTATTATCTGTGGCAGAATTACAGCGCCCCATACTGGTCTGGCATATAAACTACACCGGATTCAGTCGGTTTCAGTGGAATCGTGTGGACGCTGATATTTTTTTTGAACGAGGAAAAAAAAGATCGGATAAGGAACGCGCCGGCATCGTGTGGACGTGGTCTTACACTCTTCTAATGTCATTCCATTTGGGCTGCTTCACATAAGACCCCTACAGTGTTAGCTAAAACCCAGAGAGCAAGTGGAAGTGGAGAGTTTAACTAATTTGAGTTTAAGTTCGATAAAGTTATATGAACATATGAACATTTATAAAGTCAAACTCATCCTGAACAGGAATAAATGAAAGTTTTGGAGAGAAGGTTTACACTGATAGATCAAATATGAATGTTTGAATATAATTACTTTTAACACCACCTTTCAACAAATAAAAGCAGTACAGAATTATAACTTAGAATTTTATAATTGTATTGAATGCAATAAACAATTTCATTTTGCTTGTTATATCAAATGTGATTGGTTAATTCAAACTATCAAAATATGCTTCTATCCACAAAATATTGCGGTTATCACGTGACAAACATCACGTAAATATAATGGTCGCCTTAATAAAACTCGCTTTGGAGATTCAACATAAATATTAAAAACTTTATTGATTAATATATTTTTCTGATGCGTTTCTTAACACAGTTTCACTGATGATCCAGAATAAACCCAAAACCCCGGATAGAGCGGCTGAGTGAATGTGGTCTGGACTGTGTGGATGAGACTCATTGTGTCAGAGACGCTGTAGAAGGACAGAGTTCCTGCACTGTGATCCACATACACTCCTATTCTACCACTTATGGGCTTTACAGGGACAGCAGTGTGTATGTTATTGTGCCAGAATGAGTATCTGGAGGAAGAGCAGTCCAAACTCCAGGACTGATCATTACATCCAAATCCACACTCATCACCCAATCCCTTCCTGCTGATACTCTTATATGACACTGATATATACACACTATCTCCACTGCACTCAATCTCCCAGTAACAGCGTCCACACACACTTTCTTTACACAACACCTGACACACATCAAATCTGTCTGGATGATCAGGATACGGCTGCTGTTTGTCAGTGTTAGTAATCACTCTGTTCCTTTCAGACAGATGAATGTGTTTATTCACTGTGTTCAGATCCAGATTGAGCTGATAGGAATCTGATGGAGAGAAAACACATAAGAATCAAGAATTATGAAACTGATCTTTTAATGTATCTGAACCCTTCATGTTCAATAAATCATCAGTGTCTCAGTTAAATTTATCGGAAATCCTGTGCAAATCATCATTTACATGAACATAAACAGGTGCTTTATATGTAAATTATAATATCTTCTGTTATTATTCTTGTGGGGTGTTTGTTGAATATATGCCACATATTAATGAGATTGTCAGGGGTGGGGAAGGAAGGTACAAGGACTCAAATTTATTATAACAAACAAAAATAAAACAGAACAAACACCACCCCGAGGGGGAAAAACTAGACTAGAAAAACTTGAACATAAACTAGGACTGGAACAAGACTAGATCATGACCAGGACTAGGACTGGACTTGAGCATGAATGGACACTGGACTAAAACACAGGATGAACAGCCATGGAATGATGACGAGACAGCACAAGACAGCAGACACTGGGAGAATATAAGCACACAGGAGGAACGGTAATTGAAAGAAACACAGCTGGAAATCCTTGAAGTCGTGCGCACACACATCAAACACGAGACACTACGGTAGTGTCAGAGCTCTGCCACAAAACCAAGAAGTGACTAGACCGAATGTGGCAGAACCCTGACAGAGATGAAACTTTCAGTGTCTAAATCTGATCACATCAAAGAGAACAGGATTTAGCATTTCCAATAAGTCTCTCCAACAATTATTGTTATTGTTATTATTATTATTATTATTATTATTATACATTATTTTATTATTAATCTAATTTATTACCAAATTCATATTACTATTTGCATAAAAAAATTCCATAGCACATCAGAGACGCACTGCAAAAATAATAAAATATTATTTTTTTCCTCAGTGAAAATAGCTAAATAAAACTGCAATTTTCATCATTGAAAATGAACTATTTTGAACTATGAGTTATTTTGCTGCTTAGAAATGTGAATTGTGTCAGGATTTATTCTATATTTTATTGAACAGAAAGACTGAATTTAAAATATAAAATGGTAAAATGTGAACGTGAATTCCTTTAAATTATTTAGAATATAAATATCTAGTATTATAAATGTTTTTACTGTCCGTTTAAAATATTGAAAATGTCATTATTAAGGGGACATGAACTTCCAGATGTACATCAGGACAGAAATAAACTGGGGATTCAATATATTCTTCAAAAAAACCTGAAAATGTTCTAAAACTAATGAATAATATGATTATTTTTCACTGAAAGTCCATTTTTTGAATGATGATCTTTTTAACCTTACAGGGTTTGTCAGATAGAAATTTAAAGAAACCTCAACATCAAAGTCTTTATCACTGAAAATCAGAAGCAACAGTGTGTTTAAAACTTATTAAAACAAATTATCAGGTTTATTGTTAAATCAACTTATTGAAACCTTTCTGAATGAAAGTAGTAGTTTATTATTAAAAAGGAAAAAAAGGCTGAGCGTTTACATGATCAACTCTAAAATTCTTCTGTCATGTTTTCTTTCACCTTCTACAGGAAGATTATGAACTCAGTGAGTTTTTCTGCTTGTTTTCTTAGTGACTTACATTGTAGGAAGTCGTTCCTGGTTCTGGGAACAATGTTGGTGAAAGTGACTGTGGAAATCAGAAACAGAAATGAAGAGTGAGATTATCATGATGAGACAAATTGATCCTGCATTTCTAATATGATGATCTGCATCACTTTTTTGGCTTTGCTCATAAAATGACAAAATGTCATTTGAAAAGTCAATGATCATGATCTACCTAATATTAAAATAAAATAAATTTTTACTCATTAATGTATTGAAAATTCTTTATGTGAACAATATTTGTTCTAACTTGCATAATGACAAATGACAAATGAACCCATATTGCAGCCTCATAACATCTCTCTTTGGGACTCTTCTCCGTTTACCCCTCAAAAAAGCGAAGGGGTAAGTCTGACGCTCTCAGGGTCAACTTCTTGCGTGAGGATGGATCTGAGGAGCATCCTCACTTCTCCCGAGTCGGGTTGCCATTGGGGAGTCGCACCCTCCTAGGAGGGTCCTGGAGGATTAAACCCAGGCGTTCCCCAAGAAACCAGGCCCAGTGGTGTTATGGTGGTGACTCGAGAGGCTGGTTCCCTCAGTGAACATTCTCGTCTCTTTGTTCTCAGTGGATGGTGTTTGCAGCCCAGTGAGATTGGCGTCTTTTTTATCGCTCAGTATGGCACAAAATATTTGAATTCAGACTCTGAAACAGACTGTGTCTCAAGTCAGTTTTGAGGACTAGTTTGTCACCCTCTACTGGAGACGCTCATTCCTACATCTCCATCCCCGCAGCTCCGCAGGTTCACCGCTGGGGGGAAGGCTTTCCCAAGGCATACACGTTCTCAAGAACATTGCTTAGAGACTGGCTATCTCCTCAGTCTCCATGCTAGCGGTTCAACATCGAGAGACTTTGAGTGTTTTCTCTTCCAGATCAGTGTCAATGTTTTGCCTTGTGCATATCGATGTCACCCTTTCAACCCTCAAAAGCTTACAGTATATAGGCCAGGCACCTCAGACCAGAAACCTCACTTTTTCTTCCAGCCCCTATTGGGCTGGAAAACTATTTCCGGATGTGGCCGAGGCTATGTCTGTATTTTTCCCCAATTGCCCTGCTCCCAGGAGTTTTGGAGAGAGTTTGGGATAAGGTCCAGTTGACCTTTCGCCCCTTAACTGGGCTGGGAGGGCTGTGTCAGAGTCCCCTGTATGACTTTGGTCAGGGAGGTTCTCCATCCCAGGCAAGGAGTGCTGTATAACCTCTCCCTGCTCAGAACTAGTTTTTTCTGTAGATGGCCTGCCTAGAGTGTAGTTTCTGGTCTCTCAACCTAGGTTGCTGAGACCACTCTCCTCTCCAGAGTTCCCACCACGAGGAAACTGCATTTTTCCTGTGGCACTTTGAGGATGAGGCCTGCAATATAACTAAGCCAGCTTGTCCTGCCTGTCCCTCTGACGTGGTCATAGGCCCCCTTTTACCCTTTGAGGAGATTCCGTCTAAATTTCTCTCTCTAAGTCTCTCTTCTTTTCTGCAAGAGACAAAAAAAAAAGATTTAGGGCTCAACAGTTTCTTCTGTATCCCCTTCGTGCCCTAGGTTCTGCTGGGTTGGCTTCCCCCACCCCAGGCCAAACCAATCACTGGCATGTCCTGTTGTACTGCAGGCGTTCTGTCCTCTCCCCCCCCTAATGATCATGGCCAGGACTAAGAACAAAGTCACTACAGTGTGAGCAATGGGCCCCTATGTCCACAGGACCTCCTTTGGCGTAGAACTGACCATCTGTTCTTCTGCTCAGGACCCTCTAGGGGGGACCAGCATCTAGGAGAGTAACCGCCTTTCAGGCTTTTTTGGCAGGAGTTCCCTCTCTCGTACTTTTGTGATGCGGCAGGCCTCCCTGCACATATTCCTAAGGTTCTACCAGCTTGACCTCAACTCCGCTCTGGGGATCGAAGTGAGCTGCAACACACCTTCAGCCTTTGTCACTGAGGTCGTGTTGGTATAGTGTTCCTCTAGCATTCCGATGCAGCGAAAATTCCCTTGAAAGGGAATGGTTCAGGTTACGTATTTAACCTTAGTTCCGTGAAGAGGGAACGGGATGCTGTGTCTTTTACCTCAACTCATCGCGCCTTCCGGACTTGCTTCAGACACTCCTCTAAGCTGCTGCTTCTGGTTTCCGGCGCCCTTTTATGATCCTGGATCATGACATCACTGACTCGATCATTCACACAATCATTTGATCGATTTTACAGTGCTTCACAAGATTATCGTCAAGGCATTCCCCTACTGTTCCTGATGCAGGGTCTCATTCCCTCTTCAAGGAACTAAGGTTACATGCATAACCTGAGACATTTTGCAGCACTTGGCACTGCTGTTCATATACCAGATGTCACGTATGTGTCAGATGTAAGACTACCTGCTCTGTACGTGAATCAAGTGACTAATTTCATAGTGAGGACAGATGATTGGCTGATGTCTACTTTAATTCCATGCGATCTACCTACACAACCTTTGCGATCAACATATTGGGCACCCCTGGTCTACATGATATAAGATGATGGAGAATCATTTCTGAGAGCAGATGAATCTCCAGGACTTTACCTCTATCACAGATCTTCTTCAGCTCCTCTTTGCAGATATCCTCCAGTTTGTCTTTCAGCTGATAGACAGATTCTCTCACGCCATTAAAAGAAGAGAGAGAACTGAAGGGATTGTCATTGACGTCTGTAGATTCAGGAGGAGCTGAGAGAGACTGGAAACTCTAGAGAAAACAGAAATCAAAGCTCATCAGCGCCACACTTCAGCCAATATCTTTCACTACTGACAGATTTTTGCAGCTCTTGTTGATCTTTAGTAACTCTCCTCAATCCAGCACTTCATCAGCTTCATCTCATATTCATCATATCATGTTAGAACTGTAATCTCTAGCATTTGCCAGTTCTGTTTGATTATTTCATGATTTTTAGGATAACATATAACACATTTATATATTATTAATAATTTTTGTAACATAGTCATCTTTTGTAAATTATTGGTTAATAAGACAGCTTGAGTCAATTTACAGCACCGTCCATAATTCGAACCTTCAGAAATGAGAACAGTTATGCAACTATCTAATGACTATTTTAGCATTATAGTAATGTACTGTAAAATAAATTTGACTGCATAGTATTGCATAAACATTAGTAACTCTAAGCCATCCATTTACTACACTCCATTGAATGAGGTTGGTTATCATGCTGTACAATTTTTTTTTTTGTAAATGGTTTACAGTTCCTATGCTGAACACATACTGTGTTTGAATTTTGTACAAAGCGGAAAGGCAAAGACATCATCGAGGACGAGGACGCTTGTTAACAGATAAGAGACTGCAATTATAAATATGGTTTTGTCTAACATTGCAATTAGGATTTGAGAGAAAAAAGAGCATATCTTGAATAATGACACCATATTCAACAACATCAATTATGTGAGCCTGTCGACCATACACTGCATCCTCCAACGGCAACAAGTGACGATGAAACAAATTAACAAGGTGCAATTTGAGAGAAACTCTGACAGAGTCAAGAATCTGCGACATGACTTTGTAGAGGTATGAATGCACAACTACTTACAGTACTTTTCACTTTTCAGTCATCATAATGCAGTTTTACTGCTGTTAGTAAAAGTGTTTTTCTGATTCTCAATAACTTGTGGTCTTTGAATCATTGTCTGACACATCTCTACTTATCTGTATATAATTGTGTCTGTTACAGAGATTATTGGAGATGGATGCCCATGTAATTCGCCACAAATGTATTTATGTGGATGAGGTTGGCTTCAACCTCACCAAAACCGAAATGTTATAGGACAGAGGGAAAATACCAATGTCCCTGGACAGCGTGGGGGTAATATGACCATGTGTGATGCTATCACTCAAAATAGGGTCCTCCATCACAATGCCATACAACATCAGACATATGCTCACTTTCCTGGATGCAATTCACAATTGCATCAGAAGTAGAGTTTCATACTGACAGTGTTTCTGCTGCGTTACAGAGCTGTGACTTTTATATGACAAAACTATAATTACTGGACAACTAGAGTGAGTATTTCTGTTAATAAGTGCCATGAATTATAAAATATTAGAATATGGGCATCGAATTTCCACTAAAAAATGATAAGTCTAAACAGAACAGAAGCCAAAGTCCAAAGTGAAGCTGTAAGCTGGACCGAGTCAGATTTACTGAACAGAAAATGTTTGATTGAGTCTGCTGCATTTAACATGCATTATTCTAGACAGAGATATATTCTTTAAACATCGTGTCAGGATTCTGCCACATTCGGTCAAGTCATTTCTTGGTGTTGTGGCAAAAAGACTACGTAATGTCTCGTGTTTTGTGTGTGCGAGCGGCTTCGAGTGTTCTTGTCTGTGAAATATCTTGTGCGTGGGTTATGATGTCCGGTCCCGAGACTGGTCTTGTTCAGTTTCGGTTTTGTGTCGGGGTTCGGACATCCATGACCTCTGTGTTCGTCCTTGTCGTGAGTGCGCTAGACAAGTGGTTGCTCGTACGCATGCACTCTACGTTATGTGAGTGCCCATGGTTTCGGGCTTTACTCAGACAGCACTCTCTCATGTCTGTGTGCATTGTTGTAAACACGTGGTTCGTGTTTACATCTGCCAAGTGCTTTAATGTTGTGCTTTTGTGTAGCGTGCAGCTTGTGCTTTCACCAGCTGCACACTATCTCCTGTTTTATGTGAACTGTTTTATGCAATGCGCATATGCGTTGGCTGCGTGTTTGTGCCTTGTCATCTTGTGCCCCTCCCACCTTTTTTCCCCTTTTTAATTTTGATTTGTCCCAGCTCCTGTGTCTATTTAATTCCTCTGTGTTTGCTGTCTTGTGCTGTTTCGTTGTTGTTTCATGGCTGTGTCAACCCATTCCCAGTCTAGTGAAAGTTGAGTTTTCTAGTCTAGTCGAGTCTTTTTTCCCCCTCAGGGTTGGTTTTGTTGAGTATTTGTTTTCTTTTGGTAATAATGTTCCTCATCTCTTGTATTATTGGGTCCTTGCTTCATCCCCTTCCCTAATCTGAACACATCATATTTTCCATTGATTTATGTTGCTTCACCAACCAGCACAAATACTCATCAGTGAAACTTCACTTACAGCTACTGTTCATTTCTGCTGACGTCTGCAGTGTGAATGATGTTTCCTGATCATATGGGTGTCAATTAAATACTGTCAACATTATGTCATACCTGTTTCTCTGTCCTCTGTGCTGCAGCTGATACTGAGTCGTGCTTTTTATGTTCATCCAACATACACAATGTACATATAAACTTCTGGTCAGTGCGGCAGAAAACCTCAAGCAGTGTATCATGTGTTTGGCAGATCATGTCCTGCAGTCGTTCAGTGGCATCAGTCAGATTGTGTCGTTTTCCTTTAAACAAACTCTCATGTTGTTCAAGGTGATTCTGACAGTAAGAGTTCAGACACACCAGACAGGACTTGACAGCTTTGTGTTTTCTTCCAGTACAGACGTCACACTGCACGTCTCCAGCTCCAGCGTAACAGTCAGCAGAAAGTTTAGTTTTCTTCAGTTTCTCCACCATTTCAGCCAGAATGGTGTTTTTAGCTAAAGCAGGTCTTGGACTGAAGGTTTCTCTGCACTGAGGGCAGCTGTAGACTCTCTTCTCATCCTCCTGATCCCAGCAGCCTGTGATACAGATCTTACAGTAACTGTGTCCACAGGGAATGGTCACTGGATCCTTCAGCAGATCCAGACACACTGGACACATGAATTCATCCTGGGAAAATCTAGCTTCTGCCATTTTACTGCATGAGACACACAAACACGCAACAGCTCAACTGCAGTTCAGTTTCTGTTTCTCTGAACTTCCTGTTTCCTGGTTCTGTGTTTGAGTGACGAGTGAAAAATAGGTTTGTCTGCAAGTCTGTAAAGCAGATTCCAAGTTCAATTTCAACTGAACACATATTCTGGATGTTATTTTAATGCAAAAACCTTTCTTGAAATTATGTGAAATTATGTGAAACGATTATTTTTCCTCCTTTTTTTTTGTTTTGTTCAAATACACACAAAGGGAATAAACATGTGTATAGCAAAACATGTGTTAATGCTATACTTTTCTCTGAGCAATACTTAATTCCCAACAATTTTAGCAATGACTGTAGTTCTATTATTTTCAAAATTGTATATTGTCGTAACGTGACCATAAGAGGTCAAGGGAGGTGATAGGGAGATGCCGTGTAGACCAGGATAAGTACCAAAGTGCAATTTTATTTCCACAAAAATCAAGACCAGGGGTGCTCACTACAAATATTTCAAATCAAATAAAGCAAAAAGAGAAGAAAAAATAAACAAACAAAAACATAAATACACAACCGCTAGACTCAGCGGACACTTGGTCTATGTTACAAAGAACCAAATAAAATTTGCTTAAGCAGCACATGCAACAACTAACATAACTCACTGAACCCCCTTTCCTCCAAAGGCTGAAAAGATCTGATTTAAATACGCCAAGTTCCCGCCAAAACTGGAATTGGCCAAACCATTGATGTACAGGGTAACAACACAAAACCATTGAGCTCAAAGAAATTAGACATCTACAGCAACACAAAATAAACATTCATAAAATATACAACTACTAAACAGATCACCTGAAATACTCCTACACAACATCTCTGTAAAAGAAACACTACATATGAACATACAAAAAGAACCCGCAAATGGTTCCTTCCAGTCCTTTAAATGTGTGACCCTGGTAGCCCTCGCTCCTTTAGGAAACCAGAGATCCTACCCGGAAGTAAACACGAGCACCAAGGCCACGGTAGACGGCAGAGGCGAGTGTTTGCATTTGTCAACTTTTCAAATAAACGGTATAGTAATTCAAGTGTACTGTGGATATTTAAATGAAAACTTACAATGGAATTGGTAAATGAAGAGTGTGGTAAAATTTGATGATGTGCACCTATCAACAAATATACACAACAGCATATTCATTTCCAAAACAGAAAGCAACCCAATGAATGATGCATACCATTAAACTTCTTGCAACCTAAAATTGTTCTAATGTTTGACTGTGACCGTTACTGAAAAACTATACATTGTGCTCATGCACTCTTGTTGTCAGGACCCGGTGACGGTATAATTACTGCATCTCACCGTCACATATATATACACAATTTATGTAGCAAATATTAAAACTGAACTTACAAACACGTTGTATCGTCCGAGGCTGTGTGTAGAACATGGTAATCAAACTAACAAGACAACTACGGCAACACAAGAGGGACAAACCTAAGGATCTGGACCAGACTGTGAAAGGCGCGACCTCGCGACAAACACCAAACAATACATCATAACATGGGTGGGAGGGTGGGCAACCCTGGAGATCGGGATACACAGAGTCATGGAGTTCTCCAGGGTGGTGCAGGGGCTACAGGGGACCAGGGTGGTGCAGGCGGGACCAGGGGCCAGGCACCGGGAAGTGTCCAGGGTGGGGCTTGAGTCCAGGGTGACATAGGGGAAACAGGGTGCAGGGCAATGCCGGGGTCCAGGCTTTCCCCGGAGGCTCTGCCTCCTTTTCCCCACCCACCCTCAAAGCCTCACTCTCACCCCCCCCCCCCCCCCACAATTTTTTTTGAGAGGCAAGCCGGGAAGCCGTCGGGAGGCCTGGATGGTACTCTGGGGAGGTGCAGGAGCTGGAGAGGCGCTGGCAGGGCAAGGCGCTGGGGTGGCGCCGGCAGGGGTTCTGGGTGGTCTGGAAGGTCTTGGAGCTCTGGGAGGTCTTGGCGGTCTGGGAGGGCCGGCTCGACCGGCAGAGGCTCGGGGGGATCAGGGAGGACTCAGAAGTCCCTGAGGTCCAAGAAGTTTGGGAGGTCTTTAGGGTCTGGGAGGTCCCGGGGGTTAGGGAGGGCCCAGAGGTCAGGGAAGATAGGGAGGTTAGGGAGGGGGTCAGGATGGACCCAGAGGCCCGGGAAAATAGGGAGATCGGCCGCGGGCAGACACAGATCATCGGCAGACACAGATCATCGCGGGCAGCTGCGGGCAGACACAGTTCATCGCGGGCGGCCGCGGGTAGACACAATTCATCGCGGGCGGCCGCGGGCAGACACAGTTCATCGCGGGCGGCCGCGGGCAGACACAGTTCATCGCGGGCGGCCAGGGAAAGCAACAGTTAATTTTCGGCCGGGGAAAGCAACAGTTAATTTGCGGCCGGGGAAAGCAACAGTTCATTTTCGGCCGCGGGGCCGCGAAGCTCGGGAGTGCTGGTTCCCGGATCTCGGGCTGTGGAGCGGGGCTGGCGGTGTCCTCTGCCGGGCTGATTGTAAATAGCGAGTCGTTGCTCGCCAGCACCAACTCCACGAAGGCTTGGAAATCCTTGCTGGGACTGTCCGCTGGAATGCGTGCCCGGGACTTAGGGGTTAGTCCGGCGGTGTCCGGCGGTGTAAAAACTGATGAGTGCGTCGTCCGGATAGTGTGTGCGCCACGCAAGGTCCAGGAAGTCTTAAGTGTGCACTTCCAGCGGCCGGTCCTTCTGCTGTAGAAGCAGCAAAGCGACAGCGGGGAATTCCATGCAAAGTCTTTTGAGGCGACAAACCTAGTCCTCTTTTGGGCGACCAACCCAGGTCAGTCTGTATCGTCAGAGGCTGTGTGTAGAACACGGAAACGCACAGAACACACGGAGATAACTAGAATAAACTCAAACTGAACTTTAATTACAAACAAAAAGGCACGCGAGGGTGCAAACAGAAAACTATAAACCCGCAAGGAGATACGCGAAAAACCCGAAAGGGATAATACTCGAAACACCCGAAAGGGACATCCACAACTAACATTCATTAGCATTAATACATTCAAAGACTGACAATCACAATGGAGAACATGAGGGTTTAAATACACTAGGAAAATTACAAACAGGTGGCGAAACTAAACGGGTAATCAAACTAACAAGACAGCTGCGGCAACACATGAGGGACAAACATAAGGATCTGGACCAGACTGTGACACACGTACATAACTTTATTCACTTTCACATATTTTCTTTAGAATTTGGTGTTCAACCCAAAACCTTATATTATCATATTTTTTTAGAGCTGTTGGGTAAAACTCAAATATGACAGCAGGTTAAAATACATGTCCTTAATGTCAAAGCATTTATGGATTTGATACAGTTTCAAAAGTTGGTAATGTTGTTGCATTATTAATTAAAATTCTATAATTAATGTATCATTTTTGACTAAAATTAGAGGAAATACAGTGGAGTCCACTTATCTCGACCTCGGTTAACTCGCCAACCCTACTATGTCGATATTTTTGAAGTGGAACCGCCAAACTCATTATTTGTCTTAGCATTTTCTTAAGGGTTATATTGATTCTTTTATGTCGCCGAACCCTAATATCTCAAGCACAAAAGAGGGACAAATTCTCCACTTCACATGGTTATCTCGTGACTAATGATCGTACCTGGTTCACTGCGCATGTGCTGAGTTTGCGTTGCACATGGATCGTGGTACATACGGTCACTCTGTCATTGAAGGATTCTCTATATATCTATATTACATCTCACAAGCATTGACACGTGTTAACTGTTGATATTTGGTGGAGGACATGGTGACCTTTCTGTTGGTTAATGTTTTACCCCTTTCTTTTGTGATGACACTCAGTATTTCTGTAAACTGACGTATTTTGTAGCCTTGTATTTTGATCAGAAGACGTTCTGACATGTCTTCATGTTCTTGTTCTTTGTACATCTCCTTTGCTCCTTTGCTTTGCTACATTCATGTTTACATTGTGTCAAGTCGACTCGACTTGTATCAACTGTTATGTGAGAATATTGTTTGCCAAAACGTGGCCTAATTTGATGTCAGCATGAAATAACCTTGGACCCGCTAGAAGAAGCAGACCCTATAAAAGCTTGTGTATTTTTGTAAGATGTTAAGCAACAGTCAATATACCAGAAGTTGATTTCACTCGTGTGGTCTTCTTGATTCTTGCTTCAAAAGAGCGCTCTTTTAAACATTCTGTTGGGCAAAGTATATCTTCAGGAACAGCAGAGAACCTATAATCTAACAATCCTTACAGTCATGTAACGCTTCTCTCACTGTAACACGTGTCCCTGTTTCTGTCTGGGTCTTCCTTGTCACTTTCTGTCAGTCTTGTCATTGTTTCACTTCTTGTCTATTGGGTCATTGTTTCACTCCCTACACCTGTCTTGCAATCACTTACTCGTTAGTCTCCCAGGTGTTGCTGTTTTCCCTTGTGTATATATCACTTGTGCATTTCCCTTGTGTTTGTCGGTTGTTGTATTGGTATGTGGATGTTCTGCCTGTCCTACCTGGCCTACCTGAGTTCTGTTTTTGCACAGTGTGCCTCTTTGTTTTGTTATTTAAAGTGTTTTGTTTTCAGTTTATTATTAAAAGTGCTGTTTGTTTGTATCCTGCCGCTCCTCGTCTCTGCCGCATCGCACACCAACACCCCGTTTTGTGACACTCACAGTGCTGCACAGCACTCTCTGAAGTGAAAGCACATATCGCTCAACGAGCAGCGAGTGCTGCCGGGGACCAACCAACATCCCAAAGCCGCATCTGCTTCTTTGTGCACATAAAGCCCACCTTCTCTGTTTTAAATTGTTTTCTCAAATATTTTGACTTTGGTCGGTAACGAGTGATTACCGACCAATGAGTATGAGGCCTAGATGAACACACACACCCTGCTTCTGTTCTGATGTGAGCTCTGCTCAGTGCCGCTGCGGATTGAAGAACACGGTTATTAAAAGGCGGGACTAAGCCGAATTTGTTGAGAAAGCACATTAGACAGGAAGAACCCAAGAAAGTATGCAATCTAGTACAGCATGATGACCTCACAAATATGTTGTGATTGTTTACGCTGTGAGCGAAATTGTGTTTGCAATGTTGGAGAATAGAATTAAAGGTTTGTATCGAAAATTAATCGCTTCATCAAATAAATCGGCATATTGGCTGTTGGTTATCTCGATCATCGGTTATCTCGATGCTTTTTGCAACCCCGAGTCCGTCGACATAACTGGATTCCACTGTATTACATCTTCTTTTTTACTTTATTACACTATTGAAGAACCTACATAAACAAGAAATTATGTTTTTATATATTGTTGTAAATACAAAAAATTTACTTCAGAAATCCAGGTTTTTAGGAGTAGAGCACACAAAATGAATAGTTGGTCAAATGAAATTTTGAAAAGAGGGACTGAGATGGGAAGACCATCTTGGTTACAGGAATGGATGCACAACAGTGCATTTGAAAGTACAAGGAGATAGCTAAACCTAAAGGAGGAACCCGATATTGGCACACCTTGCCCCAAAGGCAGATCTCAGGAACCTCCTGTGTAGACATTGCCACTATAGATCAGTCCTCAGACCTGATCTGAATATATCAGTCTGACATTCGAGCCTACGCGGCAAACTGAGACATTCAGCAGACACAGGTTCAAAACTTATTTATGGAGCAGAGAAGTAGCAGCTTTAGAAGCTTGGCTCTGTCTGGGTGGTGCATATTCTATGGCCCCTTACCCCAGCAGAGCTTTGTTTCCTGTTCTGTAATCAGAGACTGCTTAGTACCCTATAAATCTTGATGGGCATGACCCAATGAAGCCTTCTTGAATATAAGCAGGACCCAATAAGAATGTTCAGCAGAAGTATTTCAAGCTGCCAAAATTCTATAAGGGAACTGGCCTCTGGTGTTTACTTAGCAACTAGCTTGGTGCCCTGAAACTGCGTAACAACTGAACTGGAAGGTTTGAAATACATTTTTAACTCAGATGTTATGTTTTCCATTATTAATCCATGATTATACTTTGTTTCTTAATATTATTGATTATTTGGTGACGTTTTATATATATATATATATATATATATATATATATATATATATATTCTGATGTTTGTATGTTTGTTCTAGATGTAGCTGTACCTAGTCCAGCTACATCCGAGAAAAGAGATCTCCAAGAGGGAGAGTTTCTCTCTTCCCAAAACCCCAGATGACTGAAGTCTATGGTGAACAAGAATCGAGAAATGAAAGTATGTTGATCGCTGGGGACAGACAGATGAAATACATTTAAAAAAAATGTATGCATCAACATCTGGAAAGGGCACTTGTGAAGGGCTCAATTCAAAACTCGCTGGTCCAAGATTGCCCATAACCCACCACTTTTATGGAGGACAGTGAAGTTAGGCAAACTGAATCATAGCAGTTTGATGGCATGCACTGCCATTCTTGGAATCCAGATATGACCTTTTTTGTTGAAAATGGGGGTACCACTGGCTGTAGGCCCAGGGTGGAACAGAAACAGAATCAATCAAAGGATTCTCCACCTAACCCTACTCTGGGTGATGGAGTGGTGCTTTCACCATCCCCTGAAAAGCTGGTTCCCCCAAATCTGGGTCGCCCATCTCAGATAGGCCAGGAGAAATGTATGTATACTCAATCACAATGAACCATGACCAACCACAGACATAAATTAACCATAAAGGGAAAAATGCATATATGGCTTATAATATGTTCCGTATATAGATATGGCCTAATTCAGAAAGTCTGCAGAAAAGGTGGAAATTTGACAGACCGAGGAGGAGCCACTGGGTTAAGGGAACCCAGTGGAGCCGCCAGGTCAAGGGTCACAGGTGGAGCTGAGTGCGGGAGGAGCCAGGGTGGAGTCGGCAGGTCGACGGGCCAAGGTGGAGAGAAGGGGTTCCGAGGCCGGAGGCGAAGCCAAGGACTCCCCAACTGCCGACCAGGCTGGAGGAGGCAGACTGGAGGACTGACAGACGCAAAATCAAATGTAGATGAATGTGGGTGGGATAGGGTGGGAAGCGGTACCTCATGCATTGACTGATGTTCTGTCTTGGGGTCAGGCGCTGACTGATGGGTCATCACAGGCTCTGGGGCTCTCCAGGCTCGCACAGCTGCCACGGCAAAAAAACAAATACATCGCCCTTTGGGCCATGGCTGGGGTGACTTGCGCTGACTTGGTTGCGGGGATCAGGAGCAGCTCGTCAGTGACAACCTCGACCTTGAATTCGGACCCATTGAGCCACAAGATGAGGTTGATGCTATCAGCGAAAACACCATTCCTTCAAGGGTCTGAACTACCTCTGTATCTAGCCCCCTCTCTAAGAGCTTGTTGAGGAAAACATTGCCCCAACTCTATAAATTCCCCCACAAAGTCCTCCAGGCAGCAGCCACTTTGCCATTTTCTTAAGTAGTCCTTGAAGGGAACTATACCTTGGTTGGTTCTTCTGTTACGGTCAGGCAAGGCAAGGCAAGGCAAGGACAAAGACGTAGAAACGTGATCCAACGGAACTTTAATATCAACAAGGAGATTGTAATAGTCGTGCCCACAAACGAGTGGTAACACAAACAAGAACCGACAACTGAGTGAACAAGGGTGACTAAGTACATGAACAATGATTAACAAATGACAAACAGCTGGGTGGTTAGTGTCCATGGAAACAAGCAGGTAACAAAAAGGAAAATAAGAGTCCCTGGTGAGGGTTGCTGTGACACTTGAGCAGTACAGAGACAATTAATTATAAATAGCACTTAAATACACAAAACTATTAATAAAAAATAGAATATATATATATATATCTACACACAGGAAATAAACAATATAATGAAAGGTAAAGAAAGAAAGAGAGAGAAAATAAAAGTATATCTAACTGATACACAGTTAACCTTGAGAGTTTGTATAATAAGAAGGAATGTGATGGTGAGCATGCACAGATGATGACAGACGGGAGATGAGCAGCATGTGCGAATAAGCAGATTGAAGAGGAGATTGGAGTTGGAGAGGAGCGCTGATTTCTGGTGTCCATGATTTTTAAGGACACTTCAACACACGCATTCTTGGCTGAATGACTAATACATAGGTGTGAATTTCGAGCTGGAAAACTTCGAGCTGTGTCTCTTCCAGACTATTTTGTATGTTTTATGATAGTGTTTGGAATTTTTTTTTTTTACAGATTTTACCCTGAAAGAGTTGCAACAATAATATGATGCATTTTTTCAACACATACTATAGATTATTACTTATGGCATAAAAATATATAGATAAGAATATTAGTTTTACATGATAAATTGAGATTACTCTAACATCACTAAAGAATCATAGAAAGGCTAATACACATGGATACATACACAAATATAGGAATATATAAACAAAATATCTGAGCTCAGTGTAGTATCAGTGATGCTGAAAATCTGACTCATTTATTGTCACTCATATTAACTGATTTGTGTGTCCTGCAGGAATCTGGAGAAAAAGATTCACATTTCCAGAGTCTGCTATCACAATGTCTCCCTTGTTTTCTGCTGGTACTGACACGACGGGAACGACTCTGAGCTGAAGTCTCCATGAAAGGAGTGAATATTATCTATGAATCTTCTCTCACATGGCCATCTGTGACATTCACATCCATGAACACTTTATCAAGAAGGTTGGTTTTGCTTGATATGAGGTATATTTTGTTGTTCTCCAATAGCTTATCTGTCTATGGTTTGCAGTATAGAACTCATTTTAACTGCTAAAATGCTAATGGTTTGTTCTTTATTTGAGAGACTTAGCTAACTGGGATAACAACCTGGCAAGGTTCTCTCAAAGCTATGAACAAACATTCTTCCAGTAACGTTAATAGAACTTTCACGTTTGTTCAGTGGTATCTGGCAACAATATTTATGCATTGTTTATAGAAGGATTTTAAATGTCCTCGTAATGTTAGATCAATATTCTTGGAACATCTTTTAAACACTAGAATTACAACTAAATTTAAATAAATAAGATGCGTGCTGTTTTAAAAGAAAATACTTGGAATGGGATGCAAGTTTTGTATCTTGTTCCATAGATACTATTCCTGACTTTTCATTTAAATGTATGTAGAGGTTATAAAAGTGTTAAAATTAAGCTCTTTAAAAACAATGTTTATGACATCACCACATTGTCATTAATATTTGATGAATGTTTTCATAATGTTGGCAGAAAACAGCTGGTTATGACTTTAACCTCGGTTCCCTGAAGACAGAACAAGACGCTGCGTCTAACACCCTTTGGGAACGCTTATATTGACTATGTTGTGAAGCACATGTGAAATCGAAACCAATGGTGTGAATGTACGTCAGAGGCGGGTGATGTCATGGAGCAGGAAACTATAAAAGTATGCCAAACGCCAGAAAAGGCAAAGTGGCTGAAGTAAGTCCCTGACATGCACACAGAAGGTGTGGCAGAGCGGACCCTTTCAAGGGAACTCATGTTGCATCGAAGACGCAACACTCATGCCGCCTCAACGATGAGAGCATGTTGGGTGAAACTTAGATCACTACATCAACATATGGGTTCCCGGAGCAGTGTTTACGTCTAACTGGTAGAAACTGATGAAAGTTATAAAGTGAAGACCAGTCTACTGCAGCATAGACGTCTGACAAATAAAATCCTGTAAAGAGAGCCTTATAGGCAGCCACACTCATAGTTGAGTGGGCCCAGATTGCTATAGGAGAAGGCCTGACCGACTCAAAAGCAAGAGAGATAATCTTGAATATCCACTTGGTCATTCCTTGTTTGGAAGCCGGGGCCCCATTTCTAGGTTCTCATAGCCAAGCAAATTCCATGCACAAACGTGGAAGTGACATGGCTTGAAGGTAAGAGCCAGAAGGAACAATGCTCTTAAAGTCTAAAACTTGACTGGAACCTCCTAAATTGACTCAAAGGGAGCCTTTTGATAAATGTGTGGTCTTTCTGCGTACCTTTTGTGCCCTCAGCCTCAGGATAGCAAAAAGGAAACATGTATCTAGTGGGTCTCTCCCTATAGACATTCAACCCAAAGGGATGTGGTAAGCAGCTATGGCCACCATACACAATTATAGTGGATGGATTAAATCTGCAGTGAATTGCTCTTGCATGTATTCCTGCATTCCTGAACTCTTGCAGGTATTCCAGTTAACTGGGTCTAGCTGATGACTAATGCACAAAGAAGTAAAAAAAATCCACTTCAGTGCATACAGCTTCCCTGTGAAAGGAAAATTGCTTTCAAACTGAAGCCACTTTTTTACAGTTCCTCCTGAACCAAAACAACCAGCTTATGCTGTATTCAAGCCATATCATAACTATGGCAACTTGTGACATTCTACCCAGAGCTGTTCAGGTCCACAGACTCAGATTTATATGCTTCAATGTCAACACTATCAACGGCAAAATTAATCTGCAGCAGACAAGTGCTACAGGTCACTGCTCTGTAGATTGTTTACATTACGTTTATATTGTGATGGTATGTGGTTTAAGGCATGAGATAATTTACCACCATCTGTCGTGATGCTTTGCAGAATCTGTTCATGTGTTTTGAAGGAGGAGAGGCTTTTGAGATGCTCTGAACGAGGGTGGGAGCTTGTGCTTTCAAAGCTAGCTTACATCTCCGCAGTTCCCTACCCTACCTTTAACCTTCTCATTTCCACTCTATATTTGTTTATGGGTGAGACTGGAATTTACAAAAAAAAAAAAAAAATACTGGGTTAGTGTTGCCTCCTGCTGGTCAGATGTGACAGCAACTCATACTCAGTTAATCATTTGTTTCTTCATAAATAAAACAATAGAGGATAACTCAAGGATAAAGGTGGATAGAGGATAAATTCAAGCTTGCAATGTAAATTAAAATTAAATTTGATCCCTAAAATTGAGCTTAATTTTGCTTGTATTACTCATATTGCATTGCAAGATCATGTTTTACAGACACTTCTGTATTCCAACCACTGAGCATCTTAAATTGAAGTGCATATCAATATGTTGGGATATTAATATCTACCCATTGGATATTGTAGTTTGATTTTGGTGGTGTCTGTCAGGAGCTAGTAAGCAGAGAAAGGAGTAGTGATGGAGTATGTCTCCACACACATTACAGCATTACACAACACTTTTCAAAATAGTAGTTAACACAATTTTCTCATGAACAAACATTTTGTGCTTAAATAAACTGAGAAATACAGAGAAAGCATCAGCTTTAAGATATTTACAGTATTTATAAATGCTAAACTTTTTGCAAGTTACATAGAACTGATGGCTAAATATTTGCTTGATATTATATATAGAATATGACGATCTGAAACCACTGAGATAAAAACCCATTTCTGGAGAGAATTAAAAAGTGGAACATTTTTATTAGTAAATAAATTGAGGGGAATTAAGATGTCCAGTATTCTTGGTGTATTCATTATAGATTCAATATTAATTCTGTTATTTTATACTTTTTACAGAGTTTAGAATGTGGGAGTAGGAAATGAAAGGAAAAGGAGAATTCTTGAGATTGCGGTCCAGTGTGTTCAATGTTGTCATTGTCCTGGAAAAGGAGGTTGTGATGGAAACCGTGGGAGATTTTACAGATGCATTCATTGTGCTCTCTGGCTTGTTATATGGACTGAACGTGGCGAACAATAAGGGGTTAAAATATGTAGTTATGTTTATTCAACAGGTCTGCTTGAACTTTGGGTATGAGCGAGAAGAGTGCAAAGAGGATCAAATTATTGCAATTGTAAGTAGAATTTTCTGAACACTTTTGAGGTAAAGTTATTAATTTGTTTTTGGGTGAAGGTGAAGTTTAATGAACGTACAGAA
Source organism: Rhodeus uyekii (assembly GCA_037043235.1). Taxonomy (NCBI): domain Eukaryota; kingdom Metazoa; phylum Chordata; class Actinopteri; order Cypriniformes; family Acheilognathidae; genus Rhodeus; species Rhodeus uyekii. The sequence goes on from JAWRVZ010000161.1 coordinate 42,183, forward strand.
TCTTCTGTCAGAAAGCTACAATTTAATTGCATGATATTTTACTAAAATGTGTCCAAAACTTGAATGTGTTCAGTGTATTTCTTTTCATAAAATAATATGATTTGTCAAAATATTTGTAAAGTGTATGAATTTACAAATGCTGTGTTGAGTTGGATTTTATACATTGCCATTTATAATATTTAATTTATAATATTTAATTATTAAAATATAATAATTTGGGGAAATGTCAGATTCTTTTGCCAAAATAAATTCTGTGATTAGTTATTTGTTAGTTATCTATTAGTTATTAGTTTCTGTGACAAATATATTATTATTATTATTATTATTATTATTATTATTATTATTATTATTATTGTTTTATTGTGAACAGTTTTATTGTGCAAACCTATGCATTCCTATTGGAGTGATAGCTGTATTTTGTGAAACTTGTTGATACTATATGCGTTATTTGTGGTTCATGAGTTCCAAGATTTCCAAAGCATTTCAGCATTATCCCCTTAAAGTGATCAGGCAGACCAAACCATAAATCGTAGTCACTTGACTTTACTCAAACCGTCTACAGCTCCAGCAAGGCTCGCCCCGGGCAGTCTGATAGTCAGCTACTCATGTGATAAGAATTGATTGCTAGAAGATTCTCTGAAGTCTGACTGAAAATAATTATTAAAAAAGAGAGATTTTTACTTACAGTCTTTAAGGGTTGCCAAAACATTTCAAGCCACTTTTATTAAAATGGCTGTAACTTGTGAATGGATTGATATATTTTCAATCAAACCCAGAGCACATATGCTAGAGGTCAATCTGTGGCTGTGTGAAAACATGGTGAATGGCCACTTGGTGGCGCTATAACTAGCAAGGCTAAGTCTGACTGATCTGAAAAATGGCATGTGCTGTCTTTGTCCAAGGTCCTAAGACTTCTTTTGAGGACATTCACATATCACAAAAAATGTGCCCGGAGGAAGCCAATGAATGAAGCCAATGAACACATTTGAGATGAAGTTAACAGAAACCGATTGGAATGAAACAGTTTTGAAAGAAATCTAACACGCTTTACACCTCTGTAATCACAGTCTCTCTTTTTTTTGTGAATTAATCCTAGGTTCCCCCCCCCCCCCCCCCCCCCCCCCCACTCAACCTCAATGCAGTACTCTGGACTCTCTAAGTCAGTATTTAAAAACAAAAAGTGTTTTTATCAAATTTGCATTGTAAAATGTTCTCAAAAGTCTATAAACCATAAACTAAAAAACACAAAACTTCAGTAAATTAGGTAAGCACATGCAACATGATTCTAAAGAAGCATGCAAACCTTTATGGAGATTGGACAATGGGTGGCGATATAACTGTTGAAAAGATTAAAACCCCTTATATTTCCATAGTAAATTGCCTGTATTGGTTGTAAATGGCCTTTTCCATCTCTGAACTAGATGGCTAGAGGATTTTTAATGAATAAAACCTTTTATGAATCTTCTTAAATTCCTTAAAACAGTTGAACCCTGATAATTGCTGCTCATATCTATGTTTAAACTTTGAATTGACTGTAGGATTTAACTAAGATACTCTGGGGACATGTTGGTACTTTTTCATTAAGAAATTAAGCTTTCCAAAACTTAAAATTAATTGATTTTGTGTAGATTTGGGGTTCAAAGTACTTTCCTTTTTTATACAAACTTTACATGTCTGTTGTAATTCTGTAGCTTTGTTTATTGTACAGATATATTTTCAGAAAAAAATGTTTTAACATGTGAGAGGCACATTATAACACGAACACTTGATATATTCGATCTGATCTGTTAAGACACACAAAGTAATCTAAAAATAGTGATCAAACGAAGAAGAAAATATTTCAAGGGAATGTGCCAAAAGTCTGCACATGCAAGATAATATTTTTAGCGCTATTGTAAAATTCAAAGTCTATCTAATTGATTTCTTTAATTGCCTGAACAATTTTTCGTGGTTTTCATAGATTGTATTTTGAATAGAAGTGTGAGACAAAATATGCAAGATAAAACACATCCAAACAATGAGGATAATAAATTAATTTAAGGATAATATAGATCTTTTTAATTGGAAGCTGAATGTTATATGGTCTAAATCACATGTTTGTGTCTTATAAAAATGTTTGCTTAGTTTTTGACCATCCTTTTTAAAGCCATCTCTTACAGATGCATACAAGTCCATTTTAAACCTTGTATGTGTCTCTGCCTGCAGATCTTCAACATGTGTCTGGTTCTAGGACCCTGGATGAAGGCATGGAGGTGCTGATGGAAAATGTGGAAAGCAACTGGAGAGAAATGTGGGATCTAGTGAGCATCTTACAGGATACATTGAACATGATTGACTGCAGATGATTCATCAACAAGTTCCTCGTTTGCAATCAAAACCATACAAATAGGGTAGTTTATGTATGTACACTTCATTCAAGTAATATCTTGTATTTTACGTAACGTTATTAGAGGTCAAGCGTTAAAGTTGCATAACTTATATTATTACATAATTTAGTGTAATTTATGAGCCGTTTCCCTCAAGGTGACCAGAATATGTTCACTCAATGTTGGGAATACTTGAACCAAACACAAACACACATCTGTTACACAAAAGTTTTGTTTTGCTTTATGGTAATGATCAATATGAAAAGTGTACAAAAAGCATTTTGTCAAGAAAATTCAGAGAATGTCAAGAAATCAGCTAAATTTGACATTGATTCATTCAGTCACCATTTATGTACACACTGATATTAAAGTCTATAGTGATTTTTTTTTTTAAACACACACAAAAAAAAGGGACAGACAAACATTATTCACCTCACTTTTTATGAACAGATGTGAAGAAGAAAAAAGAATGCTGTTTTACTTACTGTCGTTGCAGGCTTTAATTTTATGTCTTGAACAAAGAGGTTCGTTTAGGTTCTGTTGCACAATTCAAGTTCTTTGGAACATTATCTTGTTCTGAGGTGTGCACTTGAATAAGTATGTGATCTTATAGTATATAATCTTTTTGCATTGCATTCCTGAACATTTTCGCATGGGTTAGGTATCTACCTAACCATCTATCTACCAGGAAGCTTTTACGAACTTTTCTGAGGTTTTCTGGAATTTAGCTAGAGATCAGATAAGCTGAGCTAGATATAATGGCGGATTATTTTCAATATGAAAAGCCAAGTTGCTCATTTTTTAGTTCCCTTTCGAAGGGAACTCTATGCTGCGTCCCCTAGGGGTCGCTTTGGGGAATACCTTCGGTGTGACAGGTGCCTGAAGTAATCATCTAATCACGGCAATAAACTTGACAATGGCCGGCAGCTGCCTATGACGCCACCACGGGTGCAGCTGCAGGTATAAAAGGAGCACCCAAACAGTAAGTCATCCTCTTTTTATCTTCAGGAGACAAACTTGTTTGCTGTGATCATTTAGTCACGATGGGCAGTGAGGAACGCAACTATCGTCGCTGTGTTCATCCGTGTCAGCGTTTTCTGACACCCGATGACACTCACGATGTGTGTGTTTTGTGTCTTGGGGAAGAGCATGCACGCTCGGTTCTCGAGGGAGCTGTGTGCGTGCATTGTAATCGCTTCCCTTTGAGAAAGTTGCGCTCGCGTTTGTCCCTCTTTTCGAGGGAATCGGGACAACCATCTGCACCGGGGGTTCCGGTTCTGCTTTAGCCGAGGCGGGCGGAAACCGGCGCTCCTGGGGCTCGCAGATGGATCTCTCCGAGAGGCTGGAGAGGGTTAGCGTTTCCCAGCCATCGGAGGATGCCGCGAGCGCGCTTCTCGAGCGAAGCGCGTCACTCTCTTCCGCGGGAGAGAGGATGCGGATATCGAAGATTCCTCTGAGGACGCACGGAGTTATGGCTACGTTAGTATGCCTCCGGTTGAAGAGACGCTTGCGCGCTATCTCTCAGTGGAAGAGGCATCTGCGTTGAAGGCGCCCTCCCTGCCGTCACAACCGTTGCGTGAGACGTCACGGTTTAACGGCAGGGCGTACGCAGCGGCGGGTCAGGCTGGCGCGGCCTTGCACACTATGGCAGTGCTGCAGGCTTACCAGGCTGACCGGCTTAAAGACCTGGATCAGGGCCAGGGGCTCTCGGCTGATGCGGTGGGTGAGCTGCGCCGCACTACGGATTTGGCTCTCCGTGCTACCAAACAGACAGCGTTCGCTGTTGGTCGCTCTATGGCAGCCATGGTTGTCACGGAGAGACATCTTTGGGTGAACCTGGCGGATATCGGGAAAGGGGAAAGGGCTTTCCTTCTCGATGCGCCGGTCTCGCCTCAGGAACTCTTTGGGACCTCTGTCGAGGCAGTGGTCTCGAGGTTCAAGAGGGCGAGGGCGCGTTCAGAGGCTTTTAGGTCGTTCATACCGCGGCGCCCCCGGTCCAAGTCTCAGGCCGCGCTGGGGGCCGGCCCCTCCCGATCTGAGGGTCAGCGAGAGGGCCGCAGAGCGAGTACCGCTGCTCGTGCGCCTCCACCCTCAGGTGGTAGGCAGACGAGGAGGTGGGAAGCTCGGAAAAGGCGCAAGCATCGCCGGGGAGTCGCCCAGGACGGTCGTCGCGCCCAGGGCAGTCGTCACGGAAACGGTCCTCACTGAGGTGTTGACCTCTGCAGGCACCCCTTCCCCCCCCCTCCTTGATTGTTGAGGCCCTGACATTAACATCTGTCTCCTGCTGGACCCATGATGTGCTTGTAAGGGGACTTAGTAGTCTGCCTTTACTGTACTGAGGTCTGGCGGTCGAGACGGGTCCACATCGTCAGGTGTGCGTGTCAATTAGTGCTCACTCACGTGAGTTTTTAGCTTTGCCTTTAGCGGTTGGTGATCTCTCTTGTAACCACAGATTCGTTCTTCGAACAGAATTAGGAAGCTACCCTGCATAGTTTCTTCTGTCAGGCGTTTCCCTGTGTCGAGATTCGCCCCGTTCTGCAGTGCATCTGCATGACATTGCGGGCTCTGGGTCTTCCAAGCCAGAAGCCCTCACAAATTCTCTGGAGTACAGCGCTCTACTTTCTCTCGCAAAGTGGGGAGCGTTGAGCCTTGCTCCCTGAGCCAGCCATGCTGCAGTTAGGCACTAGGGCCTCCACTCGTTTAGAGTTATCCCCTTTTTTTGGGTGGGGCCCTGCTCCGTCGTGCACCCGGCACCCGTTGGGGTTTCTTAGAGACAGCTGTGGCCGAGGCTACATCTGCTTGCTTCCCAGAGTATCGTCAGGCCTCCTCTTAGAACAGAGTCGTAGGTCTCCGCTCGTGGTGTCCAGGAGTCATAGTGCTTGCTTATGTAGATGCCCGTTAGTTCCGCTCGGCTGGCTTCCCAAATGTGGGCCCCCTGTGGCCTCCTTGTGGGTTCCGAGCGTGGTGAGGCCGTTGCGCTTGGCCTTCACCCCAGAGCTTTGCAGCACAGGGAGCGTTGGAATGCCTCCTCTTAATAGTAGAGTTGCCTGCTTTTGGTGAGGCCTCCGTTCCCCTGAGCTCCGCCTGGGCTATTTGAGCTAGAGTCGGTGGCCCCATTGGGACCCCCTCGCCTAAGTCTGTGGTGTAAAGAGGAGGGTTTGGGCTGAGGCCTTCACTCCTGAGCTCAGCCTGTAGAGGGCGTAGTAGGCCTCCTCTCAATATGAGAGTCTTCTTTACTGAGGCCTCCGCTCCATGGAGCCCGCTATAAGCGTCATCAGGCCTCGTCTCTGAGGGGAGTTGCAGGTCTTCGCTCTTGGTGTGGTAAGGCTGCTGCGTTTGGCCTTCACCCTTGGGCTTCATAAGCACAGGGAACGTTGTCAGGCTTCCTCTTAATAGTAGAGTGCGCTGCCTTTCGCCGAGGCCTCCGTTTCCCTGAGCTCCGCCTGGGCTACATGGGTGTGTTAGAGTCGGCGGCTCAAGTCGAGCCCCTCGCCCCGCCTGTGGCGTAAGAAGGAGCATGTTGACTAACACTCTTGCTTCTGAGCTCATTCTGTCATTCCCGTCTTTCGGATGAGACATTAAACCGAGGTCCTGACTCTCTGTGGTCATTAAAAATCCCAAGGATGTCTTTCGCAAGAGTAGGGGTGTAACCCCGGCATCCCTGGCCAAATCTGCCCGTTGGCCTTGGTCCATCATGGCCCCTAATCACCCGCCTACACTAATTGGCTTCATTGCTCTGTCTCCTCTCCTTAGCTGGTGTGTGGTGAGCGTTCTGGCACAAGTTGCTGTTGCATCATCCAGGTGGATGCTGCACACCGGCGGTTGGGGAGATCCCCCCCCCCTCCCCAAGCGCTTTGAGCACTGGAAAAGCGCTATATAAATGTAACTGATTATTATTATTATTATTAGGTCTTTGCGAGATGAGCAAGGTCTTCCCATGTGTTTGGTAACTCACGGTATCCTTTGCTCCCCCAAGCTGTGGCTGGGGTATGACTCCCTCCGAGTCTCCTCGCTAGTGGCCTGGAGTACAGTGTGATAACAGTATGCTGACACAGCCCTCGGCAGGGCTATTGTCCTTTCTCTGTAATTGTTCTGTGCACCGTCCCGGTTCACGAGTGAACTTGGGCAACCGTCCATGTTTGGAGGGTCTGCACAGTTGCTTGCTGTTTCCTGTGCTCGGCTTACTAGGCCGTAGCGATAGAGCAGGACCCTGAGAATCCGGCGGTGTACCTTCCCTGCTCGCCTGAGATCCACTCAGTTGGGTTAGGGGTGGTGGCTTTCAAGGAGAGCCCCCACTAGTCACTCCTGAGTGTTCAAGTCGTGTTGACGTCTGAGCTCCTGAGGAGTCTAGTTGTAGAAAAGGGGTAGGTGAAGAGCGGCTTGCTCCTCTCTTTCTGAGAGTTGTCCCCCTACAGGTGAGCTCCCGCTCCCCTATGCTCCCTCAGGCACTTTCTGCGAGTCGTCGGCTTCTCTTAAGCCTCCTTCTCACTGCCTGGGGTCTGAGAGGGCACTTCTTCGCTCTCTGAGCTCTCTATGACTGTCCTCCTCGCCGTGGCGTTGAAGGCTTCCTCTCGTTACGAGAGTATTCTCTACCGAGGCCTCCGCTTCACGAAGCTCCGCTCGGCGACCTTTAGCGAGTGGTAGGCGAGGTAAATTTTTCTTGCCTCCTCTGGTTCGCTGATGCGTAGGGGTGTTGTCAGGCCTCTCTGAGGAGATCGGGCCCCCGCCCTGTGAGACCCCGCTGCACTCTTGAAGTACAGGAGTTCTGGCCCTCTCTTCTTGAGAGTGTACCCTTCGGGAGGTTGGCCCTCCTTCTCTGAGCGAAGCGGTACTGCACCTCAGTTCTTGCTTGAACCCAAACGACTTGGGTCGGCGCGAGGGCAGTGGAGTCACCCTTGACTCCCGAACTGGACTTGGCTGACGAGCGTTGTCAGGCCAACGACTATGGCCTCCGCTCCGGTGAGCTCCGCTTGTAAGAAAGTGGTTCCTCTGAACCCCCTTGCTGTCCACAAGCGTTGAGTGCTGTTCCCCTCTACGCTCTAGAGGAACAGCTGCAAAGTGCTGGCCGTGAGCCCAGCCGCTCTTAGAGCTCAGTAGCGCCTAAACGTGTAGACCTAGCAGTTGCGGCTCTAGGTCTCCGCTTTGCGGGTTCAGTCCTGAGTGAAGTGGCTCCTGCACTCCCTCGGACTCTAGATCGAGCGTGCTTGGGCCTTGGCTCTAGTTCCTTGAGGCCTCCGTTCTCTAGTAGCCCGACCCGGGTCACTGCAGGTCACGGGACAGTTCCCCTGGGGGTCTCTGACTTATGGTTTTTCCCATTAAGTGCAGTCACGCCCTTCAGCATGGCGGCGTTGGTATTTCGTTCCCCAAAGCGATCCCTAGGGGACGCAGCATACAGTTCCCTTCGAAAGGGAATGTCTCAGGTTACTATTGTAACCATAGTTCCCTGAGAATAGGGAACGAGATGCTGCGTCCCTTTGCCATGCTTCGAGCTTTCCTGCTTTTTGTCTCCTTCAGATAAAAACTGGATGACTTACTGTTCGGGTGCTCCTTTTATACCTGCAGCTGCACCCGTGGTGGCGTCATAGGCAGCTGCCGGCCATTGTCAAGTTCATTGCCGTGAATAGATGATTACTTCAGGCACCTGTCACACCGAAGGTATTCCCCAAAGCGACCCCTAGGGGACGCAGCATCTCGTTCCCTATTCTCAGGGAACTATGGTTACAATAGTAACCTGAGACGTTTCAGCAGTTATTGCCGCCTGCCTGTGAACGTCTGACTTTTCTGATCTTCTGAAATTCCAGAACCTGAAAAAATAAGACAACAGTATTCCTGGGTAAGTTTGGGATTGTACAAGTAAAAGGTCACTAAAACACTTCCATCGTTGAACAACACAGGCTTAAGTGATCAAAAAACGTATTTCAAACATGTCTTTAAAACTGTTTTTTGTTGATGAACAATGATTGATTGTGCAATATACTGGATATTTAGCATTCATGAAATTCTGCTGTGTTTTTTTTTTTTTTTTTGGCTTTATTATATCTACTAGATGATCAGAGGTGTTTGACTGAATCAAGATGCTGCTGATAACTGAAGCTCTTCTTATCATTTTAGCTGTTCTAGGACAGGTAAGCTTATGCTTTAATATGAATATTGCAGACATGAATACTGATGATTGATCATTATGATTCCTGTTGCTGCAGGATCACAGAACTGCTGTTGAAGGACAGATATTTCCATTGGATATGGCACTGAATTCTGTTGATGATCAATATGATGGTTGTAGAGAGAACATGATTCACCTGGTGAAGACAAAATATCTAGAGAAGGAAATGTCTGACTCAGCTGAATTTAAAAAGGCTTGGCAAGAAGGAGAAGAGAATGCAAAGAAAGCAGAGGATGACCTGCAACAGATTCATTCTGTCGCCATTCATGTGTACACGAACAAAGACTCTAAAGTTTATAATAATTTCACTAGGGCCACTCGTATAGACAAACAAAAATACAAAGACGAGACATTCAAATGGTTTTCACTTCACTTTCTCTTAACAGATGCGATACAGATTCTGAAGAAAACACAGAATAGATGCTTTGTAACTTATCGTGGTACAAATGTAAAATTTGATGTCCAGAACAAAGAGGTTCGTTTGAGCTCATTTTCATCCTCCTCTCTTGATCGCAAAGTAATAGAGAGTTTTGGAAATAAATCTTGCTTTGAAATATATACTTGTGAAGGTGCTAATCTGACAAAATATTCAAAGTATCCTGATGAGAAAGAGGTGTTAATTCCTCCATATGAGAAGTTTGAAGTCACTGCTGTCAGGAGCAGAACAGATCAGCCAGATCTCTGGTGTGAAACTGTGTTTGTGTTGAACAGCACTGGAAGAACAAGTGAGCTGAGTTGTGCATTGTTTAACAGTGGACACAATGCTGATTTTTTTAATGTTTTACTAGTTTTGCAAGTATTACTTTCTGTGTACCCACTAATCAGTTAACTTGTAGATATTACATGTTTCTCATTTTTGCTGAATTCTGTATTTCTTGTCGTCATACACAATTAAATCTGATATTCTGCGGACAGTTTGGTAAGATTCAATAACTGGGGTAAAAAGCTCTTCTAAACATAAAATTGAATGTACTGCCTGGTGCAATTGTGGTCTTGTTTCATGAACACATTATTTATTTTGTGTAAAATATTTAAAACTACATTTCATCTAATAATAATAACAAAAAAAATGATAAACTAAAATGTCCCTTTTGAAAGGGAATTCAAAGCTGCGTCCCCTAGGGATCGATTTGGGGAATACCTCCGGTGTGACGTGTCTGAAGCATTAATCTAACCACGACATTGAATTTGACATTGGCCGGCAGCCGCCTATGACGGTACCACAGATGTGACTGCAGGTATGAAAGAATCACCTGAAAAGTATGTCATCCTCTTTCTTATCTTCAGGAGACAGCTATGTTTGAAGCATTGTCTGATACGATGGCCAGCAAAGAAACCAAATTCGTTATATTAATTTGTGTCAGCAGTTTCTGACCACAAATGAGATGTGCGTTATGAATCTTTTTTTAAATAAATGCCCAGGTGAGGAGCATGCACGTCAACCCACAAGGGGGCTGTTTGTGTTCATAGCGAGTGCTTCCCTCTGAGCCAATACGTCCCAGCAGATCGTCCACATATGGTATTCAAGTAGAGGTCAGAATGTTGTTGGGCCTCCTCTCCTCTTGAGAGTCGAAATTATATCAGAAATTAAGGCTTCCACTCTTGGATATCAGATAGTATGACTGTTAGAGGACAGCCGTAACAGGAAAAGGGAAACGACCAGAGAGACTCAATACCAGAGAGATGTGAAAATGTAATGAGTTTATTGGAAAAAGCATGTGTATGTGTAAACAATATGTAAACCTCTACTTTACCTAAACCCAAAAGAAAGAAAACAAAATACAATTTAACTTCCCCAAACGAAGTAAGGTGAAAAGATCTAAAAAAAATAAAAAACGGTCAAACCGCCTACTTCCCTTATATATACAGGTGGAATAAACACATAATTATTCACAAATAGCAAACAATGCAAAATCAAATGTTGTTAACCAGGCATGGGTCAAATTAACAAATAAAAATCTCACAATTACAAAAAAAGCTCACAATCAATCTCACGATCAATCACAAAATAAACACTAGCAATCTCTCTGATACAACACTCTAGACAAAACAAAGGCAGCGATACGAAGTGATAGCGAAACAATCCAGCACAGTAGCAACAGTAGTGGCCCCCTCTGGATGTTTGGGGCGGTGCTTATAACTGGATCAGGTGAGGAGGGGAACCAATCACAGCTTCCAGCGAATTAGCTTTTGAAACTCCCACCTTGAACACAAACATGCACCACAGACTATACATAGAACACAACAATTAACAACTCAAGATCATAACACACAGTTATACTGCTTGTCTGTGAAAGACGAGAGTAAGCTCCGCTTGGCTGGAACCCAAGTTGTAGACTAATCCTAAGTCTCCATAAGAGGGCCCAGAATGTAGTGAGGTTGTTTGCGCTTGGGCCTTCACTCAGTAGAGCTCGTGCACACAGGAAGCGTCATCAGACCTTCTCTTGATGTAAGAGTCAGACCTATTTCGGTGAGGCCTCCCCCCAGGATAGAATACTCCAGTCGGATGTTCCTGTTGAGCCTCCTTGTAAAGGGTTAGGGACATAAGAGAGAGTTGCCAGGCAAAAGAGCCTTTGCTCTGGAGTTCAACGTGCTAGATCTCTGAGGCAAGTGATGGGAATAAAAAAAATTCACATAGCTTGGTACTAATTCTGTACCAGTCGCTACCCCAAGCTCCGCCCCCATGGTGGCTGGGGTGATAGGCTATCTCTGAGTCTACTCGCTACTGGGCTTGATTACAGAGAATGGTTAGGCCTCCTTCATCGGTTTAAAAGTGTTTTGTCATGCAGAGAAAGGAACTCCATGAACTCCGAACTCCACCCAGGTAGCACCGCAGGGATCAGTAAACTCTCATAGGGAGAGTCCCTTACGAGTGCTCCCGAGTGTAAAGTTACTTGTTATACCAAGGTTCTTGAACCTTGAGCTTGATAGGAGTCTAAGTTGTAATAAAGGGGTAAGGTGAGAGTGGCCAGCTCCTCTCAATGGAGAGTTACACCTATGTAAGTCTTCTGCTCAATTCTACTCCTCCAGGTTAGCACCTTCTTTGCGAGTCGGAGGCTCTACTTAAGCCTTCCCGTAGCAGCCTGGGATCTGGAGAGCTACTATTCCAAAATCTCAATCACAGAGCTCACTACAACTAAGACTCCTCTCCGTCACATTGTCAGGTCTCCTCTCAATAAGAGAGTTGTACCACTTCTGGTGATGCTTCTGCTACACAGAGTTCCACATGGACAACAGTACTAGTTGTAGGCAAACCAATAAGCCTCTTCATAGTCTATAGGCTCTCATGACTAATAAATTAAGCCATTCCATTCTCAGAGCTCAGCTCATTGGTGAGTGTAACAGGCCTGACTCTCTTGAGTAAAGCCGTACTGCACCTTGAGAAAACTTGGCCCACATTTGGGTGGACGTGAGTGCAGTGAGAGTCACCACCAAACTGACACTCGAGCTAGACTTGGCTGTATGGGTGTGGCATCTCTCATATTACACTCTGATGAACTCTGCTTGTAAAAAAAGATTCTGAACTTTTCTTTTCTGATCTGATCTTTTTTTGAAAAGATTCCTTCCCTAATTACAAGTTACAGTCCTGAGCTGGAAGGTCTTCTGAACTCACTCTGACTTAAGATTGAGGCTAGGCCTTGATTCAGTACATCGAGGCCTCTGTTCTCTAGAAGCCCCGGTACTGGTCACTGCGAGTCACTAGGGATAGTGCTACTGGGAGTCATTTACTGCTGGCTTTCGCCAAAATATATTTGCAGTCATCTCTTCAGCATGGTGATGTGGGTATTCTATTCTCCATGGCAACCCCTTGGGCATTGGTTCCAAAACTTTTTAGAATTGCATGGCAATACTCTGTAGTGACACCTGCATTTTTTTCTTCTTTAGTATATAATATGCTTTGCTCAAATCTGACCTTAAAAAAAATGAAACTAAAATATCTGTGTGCATGGAACTGTGTTGCGGGCATTTTAATGGGATACTTGTGCCTGTTTTGTGAGCACATCCTCTTGACACAAAGGGAAATTGAGGATTGAAGAACTTATTCATCAGCTCCACTGACGGTTGTCATCTTTTTCTTTTTTCTACGTGTGCCAGGGATGAGAACGCTAGCTCACACAAGCAAGAGGTTGAAAGAAACCACTTTTGAGACTCCAGAAGGCACTGGAGAAACGCGCCTGTCACAGTCCTGTCATGATCCTCTTGTTTGTCCCTCTTGTGTTGCCATAGTTATCTTGTTAGTTGATTACCTTGTTTGTCGTTCAGCTGTTCAGTGTTAGTCCTCCTGTATTTAAACCCTTATGTTTCCTTTGTCCCTTGTCGGTAATTGTCAGTGTTACGTTAAGGTGTGTGGATGTTTACTTCCCGAGTTTTGCACCCTCGCGTGCTTCTGTGGTTTCCAGTTTTGATTAAAGTATTTTCAGTTTGGAATCTCAGAGTGTCTCCTCGTCTCCGCATCGCACACCAACACTAGCGTTACCGCGCCACATATAGTGACCTTATTTCATTGTTATTGAACTTGATTCATTGATTAACTATTTGACATGTATCATTAGTGTATTCAACATTTTTTTGTTTTTGACTGTCTTCTGAAGTTTTCTTATTTTTAGACTAGTTGACTTGTCAGTTCTCATTTACAACACTTCCATCTATATGACTATCAAATGACTATCATACCTTCTTTCCTGTAACTTTTTCAGATGTGCAGCTATAGATTTTACTTATTTTGAAAAATAACAAAATTGAGTGCGAAACCAGTACAAAGGGCAAATATTTAAGTATATTTAATTAAATATTTAAACTTTAAATATGTATGAAATATATCAGTTTTATATATACATTATATATATATATATATATATATATATATATATATATATATATATATATATATATATATATATATATATATATATATATGCTGTAAAAGGTTATTATATGGTACAATAGTTATTTTAGACGGTTTCATTTGGAAAAAAAGCTGAGATTATGCTCCATCCCAAGCCAGTTCCCACAGCACCCACTTTGGAAACCACTGCCCTTAAGGACGCGGCATAATATTTTCTTTCAAACGACTCAGGTTACGCATGCAACCATGGTTCTCTGAGAATAGCAAATGAGAGCCTGCATCCCCTTGCCATGCTTCGAGCATTCCTGCATGCATGTCCTTCAGAAAGAAGTGGATGAGGTATTGCTCAAGTGGCTCTTTTATGCCGGCAGTCGCGCCTCACGGCCGCTGGCCAATGTCAACTTTATTGTCGTGGCAACAAAATATAATATTTAATTTGAGCAGATTTTTCTGTATAAACTGTATGGTGAAATTGTATCTCAGCTAGTAAGGGTATTTTTTATTTTATTTAAATCATAAGGTAAATATGAATGTTATTGTGTAATTTAACTACCATATGAAAATTTGTACGATGGAATAGGAATCAACAGGAATAATTGAAAGTTTCACATATGAAGAAATGGTTTGCAATGACAGGTCGAAGATGAGTATAAGAATATAAATACTTGTAATGCCACCTTTTAAAAAAAATATAAAAACAGAATTTAGAATTTTATAATTCTATTTCATATAATATACAATGTCATTTTTTTATTTGTTATATCAAATGTGATATTTCCTGGTTCATTTAATTATCAAAATATGCTCCCATTGTCACGTTCACAGTCACTCCGGACTCTTATTTTGCCTTTGTCACATGTTTTCTGTTCCTTTACTCACCATCACTCACCAGTCCCATCATCACTAATCATCACAGGTGTTTGCATTTAGGTTTATCACTGCCAGTATTTAAGTCCTCTGTTTTCACTTCCTAGTTGTCAGTTGTTTTATGAAGTAAGGTCGGTTGTTGAATGGTTTACTGAATTCGTGTGTGGATGTTACTTGGTCTTGCCTTGATTCTTGTTTTGAGTTTAGCCTAGTTCAAGTCTATGCAATCCAGTTTGTTTTGTTTATATTTAAAGTGTTTTGTTTGTTTATTATTAAACTAGTTTAAGTTGGATATCCTGCCTTGCCTTGTCACCTTGCCTGTCTCCTCGATCCTGCATCGCACACCAACCCTGCTCCGTCTCGTAACAGAACAACCGGCCAGGCTGGTCACCTATAACCAACCAGGTTTGTCGCCTAAAAGACAATCAGGGACGATGGAACATCTTGTGAAGGTTCTCCGGATTGCCCGGGAGAATCCCAACTTTGAAGAGTTCGCCTGGAGGTTCAACCGGTTCGCTACTTTCTCATCCCTGGATGATAGAACACTGAAGATGCTGCTCTGGTTCGGAGCAAACCATTTTCAGATCAAGGACCTCCCTGACCTGACAGAGTTAAGCTGGCAAGAAGCAGTGTATGTGTGTCAGGTGAGCGCCGCGCTCCGAACCAGACAGCCAACACCATCAGCTCCAGCATCTCAGTCCATGACCCATCAGCCAGAGCCTGATCCAGAGATCCGCCAGCCAGAGCCTGATCCAGAGATCCGCCAGCCAGAGCCTGATCCAGAGATCCGCCAGCCAGAGCCTGATCCAGAGATCCGCCAGCCAGAGCCTGATCCAGAGATCCGCCAGCCAGAGCCTGATCCAGAGATCCGCCAGCCAGAGCCTGATCCAGAGATCCGCCAGCCAGAGCCTGATCCAGAGATCCGCCAGCCAGAGCCTGATCCAGAGATCCGCCAGCCAGAGCCTGATCCAGAGATCCGCCAGCCAGAGCCTGATCCAGAGATCCGCCAGCCAGAGCCTGATCCAGAGATCCGCCAGCCAGAGCCTGATCCAGAGATCCGCCAGCCAGAGCCTGATCCAGAGATCCGCCAGCCAGAGCCTGATCCAGAGATCCGCCAGCCAGAGCCTGATCCAGAGATCCGCCAGCCAGAGCCTGATCCAGAGATCCGCCAGCCAGAGCCTGATCCAGAGATCCGCCAGCCAGAGCCTGATCCAGAGATCCGCCAGCCAGAGCCTGATCCAGAGATCCGCCAGCCAGAGCCTGATCCAGAGATCCGCCAGCCAGAGCCTGATCCAGAGATCCGCCAGCCAGAGCCTGATCCAGAGATCCGCCAGCCAGAGCCTGATCCAGAGATCCGCCAGCCAGAGCCTGATCCAGAGATCCGCCAGCCAGAGCCTGATCCAGAGATCCGCCAGCCAGAGCCTGATCCAGAGATCCGCCAGCCAGAGCCAGAGCTGCCCGAACTGTGGCCCGACCCGCCA
Source organism: Rhodeus uyekii (assembly GCA_037043235.1). Taxonomy (NCBI): domain Eukaryota; kingdom Metazoa; phylum Chordata; class Actinopteri; order Cypriniformes; family Acheilognathidae; genus Rhodeus; species Rhodeus uyekii. Next base: position 57,906 of record JAWRVZ010000161.1, read on the forward strand.
GAGCTGCCCGAACTGTGGCCCGACCCGCCAGAGCTGCCCGAACTGTGGCCCGACCCGCCAGAGCTGCCCGAACTGTGGCCCGACCCGCCAGAGCTGCCCGAACTGTGGCCCGACCCGCCAGAGCTGCCCGAACTGTGGCCCGACCCGCCAGAGCTGCCTGACCTGTGGCCCGAGCTGCCTGAACTGTGGCTTGACCCGCCGCTGGACTTCCGGGACCTCCCAGAGCCGCCGCCGGTCTTCGCCGACCTCCCAGAGCCGCCGCCGGTCTTCGCCGACCTCCCAGAGCCGCCGCCGGTCTTCGCCGACCTCCCAGAGCCGCCGCCGGCCGTCTCCGACCTCCCAGACTGCCTCGCCCTGCCTACCCTTCGGGAGCTCCTCCCTAGATATTTTTTGGGGGGGGGCCATAACACCAGCCTGAGGGTGGGTGGGACAAGGGAGGCGGAACCTCCCGGGCAACCCCAGTACCCTGAGCCACCGGCGCCACCATTGAGGGCTGCACCGCCTTGGAACCCTGAACCACCGGCGCCGCCATGGAGGGCTGCGCCGCCCTGGAACCCTGACCCACCGGCGCCGCCATGGAGGGCTGCGCCGCCCTGGGTCCCTGACCCACCGGCGCCGCCATGGAGGGCTGCGCCGCCCTGGAACCCTGACCCACCGGCGCCGCCATGGAGGGCTGCGCCGCCCTGGAACCCTGACCCACCGGCGCCGCCATGGAGGGCTGCGCCGCCCTGGAACCCTGACCCACCGGCGCCGCCATGGAGGGCTGCGCCGCCCTGGGTCCCTGACCCACCAGCGCCGCCATGGAGGGCTGCACCACCATGGGTCCTTGATCTGCCGGCACCACCCTGGAGACCTCCTGGACTCTGTATACCCCGGTCTCCAGGGTACCCACCCCCCCACCCAGTTTTGAACTTTCTCCGGCGCGAGGTCGCGCCTTCCGGGAGGGGGGCGTAATGTCACGTTCACAGTCACTCCGGACTCTTATTTTGCCTTTGTCACATGTTTTCTGTTCCTTTACTCACCATCACTCACCAGTCCCATCATCACTAATCATCACAGGTGTTTGCATTTAGGTTTATCACTGCCAGTATTTAAGTCCTCTGTTTTCACTTCCTAGTTGTCAGTTGTTTTATGAAGTAAGGTCTGTGTTGTTTGGATGGTTGCCTGGTCTCCTGCCTTGTTTATTGTTTAGAGTTTTATTTTAGTTCAAGTTTATGCACATGCGTGCTTGTTTTGTTTTGTATTTAAAGTCTTTTGAGTTTGTTTATCATTAAATGAGTTATACTTCAATCCGGTTCTCCTCGTCCTGGATTTCTGCATCACACACCAGCAGCAAAGACCCATTCGTGACACCCATACTCTTGTAATAAACTTACTCCAGTTTTTATTAAAACAATAATCAAATAATGATGTCATAATCTTGTGGGATTTTCACTGTTGTAGGATATCCACTACTGGCTATGGAAACACATAGGATAGCATGAATCGGCTTTCTCTGTGATTTATTTACTCTACGGTCGCATTTTTCCACACTTACTTGATGAAAACACTGCGTCGTTGGGCTACAGTCTGCAGTGAGGAGCACTTAGGTGTGGACCTTAACAAGTGTCTTCTGACTAACAAAGTAAGAGGTTTCATTTAAATTATTAAGCATAGATACATTTTATTTGGCAAAAAAATCTTAATTAAAAATGACAGACAGTGAGTGCATGTTATTTTTGTAACACATCTTTCTCATATTTGTTCAGCTCTTTATTTGCTACGAATTGTAATCACACTTCATAGTTTTGATATGATTAGTAATATCATTACTAAACAGGTCACGGACTGTACAATCTGACTTTGAATTTAGATAATGGAATCTTTTATTAAAAAGTTGTTGTTGTTTTGTTTTGGTAAAGCATTATTCACTGCATAAATGTGAATTTTGTCATTCAAAGCCAAGTATTTCTTTATTTTTGAACAGACTACAACAATAGTATATTAACCATAGGCTAAATTCAAAGTCAGATTGTACAGCACAATAATAGCACATTCTTACACTCAAATATTTCCATATAAAATTTGGTATTATGTATTTGAATAGCATTCAAATCTTCCATTCATTTGGTTTACATAGTTTTAGCATTAAAATAACTAAGAAACATACCGTAATTGAATTAATACACCATAAAATAAAATGTATGTGCTATTTACTTAATGTGTAATAGTGTTACCATAGTATTTTTTATGTTTAATGGGATCTGCACGATTAAATAATGTAAATCAACTAAATTAATATTTTAGTGAAATGTGCTCTTTTTTTAAGTTGACTCTGAAAAGAGTTTGGTTTATTGAGTGAACGGGAATGGCCTGTGTATATTTGATTTTGAGTAATGCTGTATAATTAAGACTAAACACTGCTAGTTGTGCATGAGTAGAAAGAAACACTTAATTTCAATATTTACTCTCCATTTACAGCCATATGTAGAGCATGCTGGGAACTGACAATGGTGTCTCTAGATAAAAGCACATGATTAAACTAATTATCTTTAAAAGAATGGGTAGCATTCTTTAATTTTTATCAGCTTAATTAGTTCCTCAAGCCTCAAAATGCTTCTTTTTTATGTTTTATTAGTGTTCTTTTAAGTTTTAATCTTTTTTTATTAGTAACATGATTTGAACCACAAATTTATTAATAAAATATGCACATTATTTTAATGATCGTTAATTTTTTTACGACAATTAAAGACCCATGATTCATTTACAGCAGGGGTCTCAAACTCAAATGAGCTGGGGGCCGCAGGAGGCAGAGTTTGGGTAAGGCAGGGCCGCATCAAGTATTCCACAAAAAAAATATTCTCTCAAACTTCATTATTAACATTTCTTTAACTTCAATGGGTTCTTCTTCTATGTACTTGGACTTACTGAAGTTCAAGGTTGAGGAAAAAGTTACTAATTTTTTCGAGATACTAAGTCATTATTATGATAAACTCTCATTATTTTGAGATAAGTCAATATTATGAAACTTTCTCATTTTTTCCAGATATTAAGTCATTATTATGAGAAATTCTCATTATTTTAAGATACTAAGTCATTACTATGATAATCTCTCTCATTATTTCGAGATACTAAGTCATTATTATGAGAAACTTTCTCATTATTTTGAGATAAGTCATTATTATAAGAAATGTTCTCATTATTTCGAGATATTAAGTCATTATTATGAAACTTCTAATTCTGTCCAGATAGTCATTATTATGAGAAACTCTCTCATTATTATGACTTAAATAATCCTTTTTTTCTCAACTGTGGCGGAAACGGGCTTCCATACTTTCCTGATGACATGAACATCGTAACATTTTATATGGTAGAAAATACAGATATAGGCGACTGCTACCGGCTGTTAATTATTAGCTGGGACTGTGGGACACCATTAATAAATGTATTATATACAAACAATGGGATGCAGCCACGGAGGCGATATTTACTGGATTTTATTTTCTATATTATAACACCGATGTCCCGCAAATCAGCCCATTTCAAATTATGGAAAAACAAATACAATCCGCATGACGCTAAATCCAACGCCGATAACAGTAACATTCACTTCGTCCAGCTCAAAGTAGAACATGCTCAATTTCAATCACAATAAGAAGTAATAATTCTATGACGGCTTTGACAGATGTGATGTTACACGGGCAGCTCCACAGTTGTTTCTCTGTCTGCATCAAGCCCGGCCGATGCCCCGCCCCCGGGAGTCATGTACTCCACTGTGATTGGCCCCCGGGAGTCATGTACTCCACTGTGATTGGCCCCCGGGAGTCATATACTCCACTGTGATTGGTTGGTTTGTACAACTCCAGCTCCAGCTCCACCTCGCACGAAAAAGGAATCTTCCGCACACAACGCGGTAAAGCGCTGTTCATTCAGCACTCGCGGGCCGCACTTACATTAAACTTTCAAATGGTCCCGCGGGCCACAAAATATCGTTTCGCGGGCCGCAATTGGCCCGCGGGCCGCATGTTTGAGACCCCTGATTTACAGCGTTTGACAAGAGAAAGTCACTTAAACATGTAGTTTCTAATGTTTGTGTCGGCAGCAAATGTAATCACGAATGATCAAATATAGGTTAAAGAATTGCCTGAAGAATTTTCATAGATTATGTCTTGAGCAGAAGTGCAAGATAAAATAAACAAGATAAAAAATAAAATAAATAAAATACAACTAATATCTTAGTTTAAAGGTAATATTGAATACTGGAAGCTAGGCCAAAAATACTAATTAAATCCTCATCCTCATTTAGGATTTTTTTTTTTTTTTTGCAGCCTGTGCATTAATTGAATTAATTATCTAAGTCATGTCTAATGATAATGCTTTAAATATATATAATGGAATATTATATATAATGTATGCTCAATTTTTACCCTCTTTTTTAATGTCTTGGCTTCAGATAAACAGATGCAGTTGCATTGTAAAGATTGTATATGTCTCTACCTGCAGATTTACAACATGTGTCTAGTTCTAAAAACCTGGATAAAGACAAGAAAACATATTAAATCATATATGTGTTGAAAACATATTGACTCAAATGTGGTCTAGATTTCAGGCAGTACCAGGAAAAACAACAGAATCCAATTGCGAGTGAACGTGAGTTTAATGAACAGGGAATAAATAATCCAGTGAAGAAAATGGTGAGAGTCAATAGTTTCAATGGAGGCCGGGCAGGACACAGGGAGCGCGAGCTCGGGCTGTAGTGACACAGGGACTACAGCGGGCAGGAGCCGAAGAAGAATCCACACGATAGCCAGCGAGGATCACAGGAGAGAGGATCACAGGAGAGAGCGCACAGGAGGCTGAAGACTGCGTGATCTGAAACGAACTGACAATGGGAGGTGAATGAGAGGTGGATTAAATAGGGAGAGGATATGATGTGCAGCTGGAACGACTGATGAGGAAATCAGTGACCACGCCCCCACAATACCAAACAACAAGGAGGAGGAGTCAATGAACCCCTAAACCGTGACACTAGATGATTTTCAGAAAACAACATTCAAAAGACATTACAATCTTTTTTATACTGTCAACCCGTAACACAATGAATGAAAACATGGACCTCACCCAGGTTAAATTTGTGATGGACTGACATGAAGCCCCGAGTGAACTACTGCAGTGTCTGTAATTCCTTTTTAAAATTTCCCCTGTAGTCAATAACACTCTTCTTTGATCACCAAAATTACATATTTACTGTATATTGTATATTTAAAATAAAGCTTAAGGCCCTCGAGCAGGCCATGGCATTTACCCTTGGCAGATAGATACCTGAGCTAGATTTCCTTCTCCGTAGGGGTCCTGGCCCACTGCCTCTGTGGCTTTCTCGCAAGGGTCTCCCTGGCTTGTGTTTGTGCTGTGGTGGGCTGGTCCTTCCTGCACACATTCCAGAAGTTCTATCAGCTGAACCTCTACTTAGCTTCAGGAACGAAAGTGCGCTTGTAGTGAGCTGTGACACACCTGCGGCTGGTGTCACTGAGGTGGCATTGGCATATCATTCCCCTAGCGCTTTTGATGCAGCTCGAGTTCCCATGAAGGGGAACGTCTCAGGTTACGTATGTATAAGCTGTGACGGCACGAGATAAGGGGGCACAAGACGCTCCGTCTTCAGCCTCAGCTTCTTGCACCTCAGTGCTCTCTTCAGACACTTAATCAAGCTACTGCTTCCGGGTTCCAGTGCCTTTTATGACCTGGTTCATGACGTCACTGACCCATGGGTGACATTGCTGTACCTATGCATTCACATAGCACTTGTTTTTTTTGTTTTTTTGATTACACAGTGCTTCTTGAGACTATCGTCAAAGGCATTCCCTTAGCACTGTTGACGCAATGTCTCGTTCCCCTTTAGGGAACTAAGGTTACATACGTAACCCTCTCATTTTTCATCACTCCTGCGAGCAGGAAAGGGGGCCTGAGCATATTACAGTGCCTGATATCATACTTGCGAGTTCACACACCCTTTTAATGTTAATTTTAGTGATAGCCTTATAGTCATGAATGATTCATTTAAGTATATTCCTAGGGACCTTTATTTGTAAGACCACCACAATTGGCTCAGATCATTGGTGTTTTTCTGTACCATATTTGTAGAATAATTATTATAAAATGTCTTCAGAACCTTTCAAGTGAAGCCACATGAGTAGTTGCATCTCTCACACACACAAACAGAGAGAGAGACAGACAAACATTAATTTCAACATCCCTAGATCAGGACAGGCAGACAGGATTGGTAACATAAATAACAGGGTCGGTAAGAGAAACTCAAACATGGGTATACACGCTCAGAAATGTTAGCAGCAGCAAAACTAAACTTTGCAGTTTGACTGTGTTCGGAGTCTTTTATAGTCTGGGATGATGAATGTCAGCTGGTGTGATAACCAGTCCAATGTATAGGCTTGTGGGAAATGTAGTGTGTGTGTCAGTATAAGTGTGATAGCTCCCTCCAGTGCCCAGAGGAGGGAAGCATGGAGCTAGTCATCGTAACAGTTTCTTTGTTTTTGATTTGCAGATGATGGGGAAATTGAGTTTTTTTTTATTCACCTTTCATTGTGTGTATTTTTTTTTTTTTAAATATTCATGTTTATAGTTATATTTTCTAAATACAATTGTGTAATATGTTTAAACATGTTCATGGCTTGTATATTTATGTTTAAAGAATATTCATGTTCATGATTAAATTTTCTAAATGCAATTGTGTAGTGTTTATGTTCATGGCTTATATGTGTACGTTTTTACAAATATTATAGAGATTGTTTCAATAAATGTTACTTAATGTAATACTTTTCTTTTCATTTTAATATTTTTGAGCAATAAGTAATTTTGAAGATGTAGTTTGTAGACTGATTATTTGTGTGCAGGCATGTCTAGATGCAGAGGTTATTCTAACCTACCGCCAACGTTCCTAGAACATTCTATTTACGTAAAGAAAACATTCCTGGCGAACCTACCGGAACGTTCTAATGTTTGGTTGCCAAAACGCTCTGAGAACCAGAAATGTCTCAGGTTACTTACGTATCCCTAGTTCCCTTAGAGCAGTGGTCCCCAACCTTTTTTGTGCCGCGGACCGGTAAACGTGTGATAATTGTGCCGCGGACCGGTGCCAGCTCGAGATTGTTGACGGGGGGGGGGGGGGGGGGGGGGGATGTGCGAGTGAGATGGATGATGGGTCCGCGCAAGATTGTTGACGCCGGGATGGGTGCGGAGACTGTTCAAACGTCTCCATAGTCACAGCCACTTGCAGCCGCTTACGCGAATGCGCTCCGCGGCCCGGTACCATTTCATCGACGGACCGTTCCGCGAAATCGCTCCGAACTCCGAACGAAGTGCCACCGGGCCGCGGAGCGATTTCGCGGAACGGGGGTTGGGGACCACTGCCTTAGAGGGAACGAGACACTGCGTCGAACGCATATGGGAACGCCTTAGCGTGATTGTCTCTTGAAGCGCAATTGAAACCAGGTGTGCGAGTGCACGTTGCCGAGGGTGATGTCATGAGCAAGGAGTATATCAGCACGCAGTGAACTAGAAGCCGTAACAAAGGTACCAGCCAGCCGCATCACAAATATCGGCAAGGGGAGCCCCTGCGCAAAAAGCTTTAGAGATAGCCATGCTCCGTGCAGTGGACACTGCTGACCCGCCAATTTGTAAGCTAGTGAGATACCCTCGACTATCCACCTGCTTAGAGTAGGTTTAGATAATGGAGCTCCCTTAGGAGCCCTGAAGCATACAAAAAGTTGGTCCGACCTACGCCATGAAGCCATTCTGCCATTCTGTACGCAAACAAAAATTGAGACTTATAAAACCGTGCGCACGCACATCTGCAAGCATTTTTCCATTTATAAATCACAGTCTAACTGATAATTTGAGCACTGAAAAAAAATTTGACATCCCGCCCCTTACCCGCCCCATTTCAACCATATATAGCCCATGCAAATTAGCTCATGACTATTATAATAATGCCATGCATATTAATATAAAGGAGCAAGAGGTTCTTTATGCGTAAAAATGGCACCAATGGAAATTTCACAGACACCGAAACAGAGGTTCTTGTGACAGAGGTGGAGGAAAGGACATTTATTTTGTTTGATGGCCATAGTATTGGTGTCACTAACACACAAAAAAAGTGTGGAATGGCAGCACGTGACAGCAGCTGTAAATGCAGTTGATTCACCTAACCAGACGGTTCCCGAAATAAAAAAAGAAGAGGTCAGACTTAAGAGTGGGGGCAAAAAAAGGCTTGCCAGTGACCGACAGAGTGTATTGCCATTGGCATTGAGATATGGCTACACTAACTGCCATTGGCATAGTCCTCCAGCATTGCCAGCGCATCTATCATGCCGAAGATGCAGGGGTGTCACTGTTGTATTTATGTTTAAAGCGATCGCATTAAATCCTTTACACCTGCTCATACCAATCAGACAATGCACATAAACCCATAGATCATTAGCAAGTGAAAGTAAAGTAAATTAAATTGATACACTATTTGATAATTTATTACCGTTTATTTATATAAATTGCTATTGTGGACATGCATGTTTTATAGGACGTTTTATCCTACATAATGAGGATTGTAAGTGATTTGTATGTTAACGGTTATATGGATAAATGTAATAATATATATTATTATATGGATAAAATATATGCGTATGGAAGTCCGTTTCCACCACAGTTGAGACAAAAAAAGATTATTTAAGTTGAAATAATGACTTAGTATCTCAAAATAACGAGAAACATTCTCGAAATAATGACTTAACTTCTCGTGCTTCGCATGGTCAAAGCGTGTAAATGCGAGATCACAGCAAACATGACACGTTCTGTAAAACAGCTGTTAAAGTCAGTGTGATAATCAATAATATAATTAAAGAGCATGAAAGATAAATCATCTGTATAGAAGAGGGGATTCCATAGTATTTAATATTTTATTCGTTTGTATTTTTGTGTATGAACAAGCAGCAGCACAGTGATCCATGTATTTCAAACAGCGGTATATATAATTTGTTACATATATAATAATATATTTGTTATATAAGATGTATTATATTATTATATAGTATTTTATTGTATTATAGTGACTCTTTATGATGAAACTGCACATCAAAGAGCATTCGCGAAATTCACGTTAATATTAACACATGTACCCATGCATTTTATGAAGACGTTACACTTAAACCTAACGAATAAATCCAGCGTTAATCCGATAGTTTTGTAAATCATGCATTTTTGATGCAACAGTTTTCACCGGCTCCTCGATATCATGGTAACCGCCTCGCTTAATAACCACCTTGCCTCGCTTTAACCGCCTCGCCTCGCTTTAATTCTGTTCCACTTCCATGCCTTCCTATGCACATGAAAAAGTGTGCAAAATATACTGATAATTTATCTATAGTTGCTATAGATTGCATTTTATATATTACACAGACTTTAAATAAGACAGCAGTTTTTACAGAACGTGTCATGTTTGCTGTGATCTCGCATTTACACACTTTGACCATGCGGAGAAATAGAGAAGTTAAGTCATTATTTACCAGGAGCAAACTCCAAACAGGAGGGGGCCACTGAGAGGGCCTGAAGGTCACCAACCCTCTTAAAGGAGGAGATGGCTAAGAGGAACACCGTTTTAATGGTGAGGAATTTCTCTGAGATGTCCTCAAGTGGCTCAAAGGGTGCCTGGGACAGAGCCTGGAGAACCAAGGACAGGTCCCAGGGCAGCACCCGAGAGCATACTGCAGGCCTCAGCCTCGAGTGCCATGAAGGAAATGCACTACTAGGGGGTCCCGACCCAGAGGGGTACGTGGTAAGCCGCAATGGCAGCCACGTACACCTTAAGCGTAGAAGGGGACAGCCCGGCAGCGAACATTTCTTGTAGAAACTCCAGGACGATACCAGCCTGGCAGGTCACTGGGTCTAAATGTTTATCACTGCACCAGAAAGTGAAGATACTCCACTTCCGAGCGTAGAGCTTCCTCGTGGACGGGGCTCTAGAGTGGAGAATGGTCTCAACGACCTAAGTCGAGAGACCTGAGTCCATGAGTCGAGCCCCCGCAGAGGCCAGACCCACAGATTCCACAGTTCCGGGCAAGGATGAAGGATCCTGCCCTGAGCCTAGGACAGAAGGTCCACTCTGACGGGAATCTCCCAAGGAGTGCCAACTAGGAGGGACACTAAGTCCGAGAACCACACCCTGCCCGGGCCACCGCGGGGCAATTAAGGTGAGACCGACCCTGTCCTGGCGAACTTTCTCTAGAACCCCCGGGAGCAGGGCTACGGGGGGGAAAGCGTACAGGGGTAGCCTCGGCCACTCCTGTTGCATTGCATCCAACCCAAGTGGGGCTAGGGGAAAAAGGGAGTACCACAGAGGGCAATGGTTTGCCTCGTGGGACGCAAAGATGTCCACTTGAGCTTGACCAAAATTCTCCCAAATCTGCTCCACCACCTCAGTGTGGAGCATCCATTCCCTGGGCCTCGGCCCCTGCCTCGACAGGAAGTCTGCTCCCGTTTTCTGGGATCCGAGAATGTACATTGCTCGAAGGCAGTAAAGTTTGTTCCGAGCCCAGAGGAGGATCCGCGCAGCCAGCTTGCAAAGCTGAAGAGAGCGGAGACCCCCCTGATGGTTTATATAGGAGAGCACTGCCGTGTTGTCCCCACAGGTCTGGGAGAAAGGCCTGAAGCGCCTTCCATCCAGCGCCTTCCATCCACCATCAGCCTCATCCACGTCGATGCTGACGACATCCACCTCCAGCTCCTCAGAACTGAATAGGTTCAGCAATGCGTCGTCACCCAGGTCGGAAGTAATCACCACATAGTGCCCTTCCGTGTCCTGGGTGAGAGCAGACTCAGCAGGTAAGGGAAGAGAAAAGGCGCCGCCTGAGCAGTCCCCTCGAAGAGGCACTCTGCACACTCAGAGCCCTCGAGTGCTGAGCGTGCATGGTCCTCGCCCAAACAATGAACACAGAGCGCGTGTGTATCATTACCCGTGATGAAACGCGGGCAAGGAGTGACACAACGCTTTAGGTCTGTGAATCCGCCTTCATGACAGGTAAGTGAAAAATTATCGACTTACAGCCAGCAATGCAACTCAAACACACGTTAGCTTCGAGCGCTGTTGAAGACACTAAAGCTGCAGCTTCTAGTTCACTGCGTGCTGATTTACTCCTGGCTCATGACGTCACCCTCGGCGACGTCACCTGATTTTAATTGCGCTTCAAGAGACAATCACGCTAAGGCGTTCCCATATGCGTTCAACGCAGTGTTGAGTTCCCTTGACAGGGAACTAATGTTCCCAGAACATTCTGGGAACCAAAAATTGTTAGCTGGGAGGTCCGTCTCACGGCATTTGCCCCGTATTGGCCGGACACAGTATGTAATTGTGTGGTCTGGGGGTTAACAGACCACACCATTCTCAGGTAATTTTGGGGTACATATTGATATTGGAGTAATAGATTTAGCAAAACACTGTTGTGATTCTGGTTGCCTTTCAGAATCGGTTCTTTATCTGAGGGATTTGACTGAATCAAGATGCTGCTGATCATTGAAGCTCTTCTTCTCATTTCAGCTGCTATAGGACAGGTGAGCTTTTGCTTTAATATATATATATATATATATATATATATATTACAGACATAAATACTGATGATTGATCATTATGATTCCTGTTGCTGCAGGATGACAGCACTGCTGCTGAAGAACAGATATTTCCATTGGATATGGCACTGGATTCTGTTGATGATCAATATAAAGGCTGTAGAGAGAACATGATTGACCTGGTGGAGACAAAATATCTAGAGAAGGAAATGTCTGACTCAGCTGAATTTAAAAAGGCTTGGCAAGAAGGAGAAGAGAATGCAAAGAAAGCAGAGGATAACCTGCAACAGATTCATTCTGTTGCCATTCATGTGTACACTAATAAAGACTCTTTGGTATACGGAGATTTCACTAGGGCCACTCGTACAGACAAACAAAAATACAAAGACGAGACATTCGCATGGTATTCACTTCATTTTCTCATAACAGATGCGATACAGATCCTGAAGAAAACAAACAATAGATGCTATACTACTTATCGTGGTACAAATGTAGAATTTGATGTCCAGAACAAAGATGTTCGTTTGAGCTCGTTTTCGTCCTCCTCTCTTGATCGTAAAAGCGCACAAAGTTTTGGAAATAAATCTTGCTTTGAAATATATACTTGTGAAGGAACTAATCTGACAAAATATTCAAAGTATCCTGATGAAAAAGAGGTTTTAATTCCTCCATATGAGATGTTTGAAGTCACTGCTGTCAAGAGCAGAACAGATCAGCCAGATCTCTGGTGTGAAACTGTGTTTGTGTTGAAAAGCAATGAAAGAACAAGTAAGCTGACTTGTGCATTGTTCAACAGTGGAAATAATGCTGCTTTCTTTAATGTTTTACTAATTTTGCAAATATTTTGTGTTTACCGACTAACCAGTTAACTTGTAGATTGTAGATTTTGTAGATTTTTCTCAGTGCTGCTGAACTCTGTATTTCTTGTCATGTGTATTTAAATCTGAATCTTTGATTAGACTTAATAATGGGGGGGGAAAGTAACAGAACGCAGAAACACACATCCATAGGTTTAGATGTGGATGATTTATTGAAAATGTTTGGTCACTATTAGGTTGATCAGTGTTTGCTTTAGTTGAGCTCTTGACCCTTGACATTTTATCTTTTTTTCAATGCTGGACACCACTCTCTTCTACTTATACTGCAGTTCCACGTTTTCCATTAAGGGATAATATTGGCATTTTTAAATTGATTTTTCAGTTATTTTTTTATTTTATTTTTAAAATAAAGATATTTTAATTGAATAGTCCTAGACCAAATATTCAAATAAAATTTGTAAGGATCATTCAATTCACTTTGAATGTCCCCATTGTACAACCATTCAATACATCCATGCATTTCCAAATGTTACATTTTGCACTAAATATTTGAGGAGAAAAAACAAAAGTATGATTTTTTTTAAATCAACTAAACATCAGCTTGCCTAGCTGGATCTGGCCATGCCACTTCATCCACATCACTGGCGATGTTCTTCTTTTATGGGAAATCCATCCTTACACAGTGTCAATTAGGTCACAGGCCTCCTGCAAGGCTTGAAAGATGGGTATGCTGAACTGGAGATCATAAACCCTCAACCGCCATGCCAAAAAAAAGAAGTTTTCAATAGTATTAAGGAAGGGAGAGCATGGTGGGAGGTATTGGAGTGAACATTTTGGATGTTCATGAAATCATTTTTGGACCAGAGCAGATCGGTGGAAAGATACATCGTGTGGCATATTGCACTGGATCAAATGAGATGAACCCCCAGAGTGTCCCTTTGATATTCCACACTTCAAGAAGACTCTGACTCAGACTCAGACTCTGGCATTTGGAAAACCCAAACTTGCAGAAACACACACTTGCAGAAAACTCTCTGAATCAAACTCATAATTTAACTATTCAGGATTGTATGAGATATATTCTCATGTGTGTGTATGCATGACCCTTTATTGTAATTAGCCTATTTATGTTTTGTAGTTAGTTTTGAATGTTTAAATACTTGTAATCATATATGAGAAGACTTTGTTCTCTCTTTGTTTTTCCACCTTGACATGTTTTGTCTTTAAATGCTCCTCTCTGTATGCTTTAAACAAGAATGTATGTTATGCAGAAGTGCATTGTGCTATTTTTAGTCTATTCCAAATCTGACACCATTTGTGGAAACTTTGTGGGAATTCTGGATGTTTGTTCCGAGAAATGATTGCCGAAAACCATTTTAATGATACCTCTGTCTCTTACTCTTCTGTGAATATGGACTCTCTTCCTCTTTTAAGAAATTGACCGTCAAACCTATGTAGACTTAAATATTCAAGAGAATGAGTTCAAAAGTATTGCATCTTCTTGACCAGCATGAGGAAATGCACCGCATTTAAAAAAGATGAATGTACTTTTATTGCAGAAAACAATTATGCAGTTATGTTTGACTTTATTTGTTGTGTGTAAACTGTCAAGCAATAAATGACTCTTCTTGAAACGGTTTTTATTTAATTCTTATTAAATCAGAATCAATTCAAATTTTAAGCTGTCATATGGGCATTATACAGTTTGTCTTATGTGTTATTGAAATGTTTCTGTGTCACAGTCTTGTCCCGTCTCGTCTGTCACATCCGGGTTCCTTTATGTATCTTCCAGGTCCTGCAGGTCCCCGTTTGTGTCTATCACATCCCAAGTCCCGTCAGCTGTTTCCTATCCTGTGTTTTTCCTTAAATACCCTCCTGTGCTCCTTTGTCTTTGTCAGTCGTTACTGTTTTGTGATGTTGTTGTTTGGTTGGCTTCCTCTGCTCCCCGTTCCGAGTAAGCTCTGGGTTTTGCACCATGAAGTGCCGTTTTGCACCGTTTATTCCGGTGACTCCGCATCGCACAATTCACTGCATCATCATAACATCTGGCCTATAGACTCTATATTGCAACATTTTACAAAAAAATATAGTGTTTTTATAACAAGATCTTATTGTTCCAGACAATTAAAACTCCTGTGAGTAAAGAAAAACTCTTTGAACCCTAAGCACATTTGCATAAATCGAGTAATCAAATTTCTCTTCAGGTTTTGAAAATGTTCTCCCATTTAACACTAACCTGTTCTCATTGCATGTATTTCAAGGTTTAATAACAGTAGGATGCATACAGTATATTAACAAGTTAATTGCAGGCTTAAGGCTGGGAATTGGTACCAACACTAAAACCAATGCAGGGCCACCCAGACAGCAACACAGTGTCAGCCCTCTCCTCGTCTGTCCTTACCTCCAAGTGTCGCAGCCGCTGTGATCGGTCCCCCTGGAAGACTTGGGGGGAGTAGAGCGCAGTCTCGGGGGTATGTGGCGAGTAGGGCAGGGTTGAGAACTGTGGGAAAGTCATGACATGATTGACAATGAGCGTCATCTATGCAAATCTCACCTGTATCTCACGGATGCATATAAGAAGTAGCAAACATAGTGTAGCAGGAAAAAAAACAGTTTTCATTTTTTTTCTGAAAAAAACAACACTTCTCAAATGTCTTTGATGCCAGAAAACCGAGTAGATCTGCAGAGACAACTCTCCTCGCAGAGATAACTCTCGATTTCTGCACATGTTCTCAGTATATACCATATATCCTATAGCTATTCTATGCAACACCATGTGAAACAAATTAGATACATATGTAAAAGAAATATACAGGATCCAAGTTCTTCACATTATATGACTCACTGCAGGCTATCTA
The DNA here is from genome assembly GCA_037043235.1 of Rhodeus uyekii. Lineage (NCBI taxonomy): Eukaryota > Metazoa > Chordata > Actinopteri > Cypriniformes > Acheilognathidae > Rhodeus > Rhodeus uyekii. Next base: position 73,189 of record JAWRVZ010000161.1, read on the forward strand.
TTTTCACATTTTAGTCTCAGCAAGTCCCAGAACAATGTTAAAGAAAACAGCCAGAAATAATAGTATAGCCATTAAACATATGGCTATATCATACATGAATTGGTTATTTTCTAAATAATATTCTTCTTAATTTATTCTTATTAAACTTGCTTATTAAGCCCCACTGTCATTATTATTTACCACAAACATAGTTTCAAAATCCAGCCACCTCATGTATGTTACTTAGTGACCAAATCAAGTCACCTAGTCTAATTTCCAAATACCAGATTATGCAACCACACTAGACCCACGTCTTTCCTAATAGGCATTTTTTTATCATTTTATTTTATTATTTCATGTTGTGAGTAAAATAATCTACTCTTCTTCGTTCCTAATTTTGAAAATTAAAATTGTTATAAGTGTGTGCTTTCAATTTGTACAGCCTTGCCTGTGGTTATTTTTTGTGCATTGTATTTTTAAAAGTTCTTTCTTGTGATGTAGACATGTTTTTGGACCCAGATACGTTGCGCATTGTAGAAGGTCACCCTTGGGGAGCGGTTAGGCTAGCACATTACCCAGGGCCCACACACACACACACACACACACACACACACACACACACACACACACACACACACACACACACACACACACACACACACACACACACACAAAAAAAACACACAAACACTGCTCCCTATGTTACCATATGTGTGTTGTCATTCATACACCTTTTGTCAGTCGTGGCATTTGTGCACTTTTTGTCTGTTATGTCATTCGTGCAATTAACAGAATGCATGACTGATATAAAAATTGGATGACTAGTAATTTTTTACTACTTAATTCTGAAAAAACAGAGATTTATTTCTAAGTACTTACCGTACAAAGCATTAAATGGTTTAGCTCCCCAGTACTTGAGCGATCTCATTGTAGTCCTAATGTCAATTTCGAACCCAAAATTCTGGCTAGTTGATAATACCTAGAATATCAAAGTCAACTGCTGGCAGTCGATCCTTTTCCTATTTAGCTCCTAAACTCTGGAACAGTCTTCCTAATACAGTTCGGGAAGCAGACACACTCTGTCAGTTTAAATCTAGACTAAAAACACATCTCTTCAACTGGGAATACACATAACACATTATACTTTTTTTTATTCAAATCATGTAAAATGATTGTTTGGCTGCATAATTTAACCGGGAACCGGGAGCATTCCCATAACATCTGATGTACTCGTTGCATCATTAGAAGAATGGCATCTATGCAGATATTAGTCTCTGTTTATCCCGAGGTTACCGTAGTCAGCTGGCTCCATATCTAGATCAGATGAAGGACCTGCACTTCGACACAAGCACAATACAGTCCTAAAGTGTCTGTAGTGAACATGACTCAACTAGACCCTCCCCTGTGAAAGGCCTTAAATTATTTTACACATTTACTGTGACGTAAAGCCAAACCCAAACCACATTGCACAGACAAGCTCTTCAAATGGTATGCACTTCTTCTTTTTTTGTTAACAGGCACAATAAAGATTCTCACGAACACGCAAAATACATGCTCAGTTTATCTTGGCACAAATGTTACCATGAGAACGGCTTGTTTCTCACGGAGGAGCAGAAACATAAAAGGAGAAGTCACAACAGTGAAGGAGGAGAGAGGACATTTTAGTTCTGTTTGCTTGTGGGTGGCAGTCATTAGTTTTTATTTTTTTATTTTAAATCTTTGATAGTTCTGGTCTCCTTCCTCCCCAAACATTTATTACAATCTATTTTAGTGTTGTGGTGTCAACTGAACCCATGATTGATGTGTTTGTGTCTCCTGTGTCTTTACATTTCCATGATCAGAATCTGACGAAACTGATTCTCGTGGCCAAATATCCTCATATACAAGATCAGATGTACAAACTATATTATTATGAACTGCTCAATTCGGGTCACTTCTTTTTCTGAACACAGTGTCACTCCAGAGACCTTTCTAATCTTCTTTTATCATGATCTCATTGACCATAAATGTCTCATATGGAGGAATCAGCTCCTCTTAATCATGAAAAAGCTTAGAATATTTTTCACATCATCGCCTTCTTGAGTGTAGATTGATAAATTGTTATGATAAATGATAAATTATGAAACAATGAAACTTTGTTTAGAGCACACTTTTCTTATAAATCCTTTGAGTCAATAATTTTGTTTTTAAATTATTAGTTACTGCATTTGTCAGACCTGTGATATTGCATGTCAAGCTTTATTTGCACATCTAGCCAGGAACTCAGTTTGCCCAGTGTGAAACCACACAAAGACCTTCACAAGTGTTGAGATCAACAGTTTCATTTTAGCACATTGCAGTCTTACCTCAGCTGTTACATCCGACAACGCGGACATTATCAGCAATATAAAAAAGCCATTCCTCACCTATTAGTTTCAAGCATCATTGTCATCTCGCTGTGAGAGACTCTCGTCATTGAGCTCCTGAAAAATAACGATACATAGACAAGAATATTCTCAGGTAAATTTGGAAGTAAGGTAAAAGGTCAATATGACAGGTTAACAAAAAATACATGCAAATTGTACATTTTGTTTTGTAAGAAGATGGTGAACAGTTTAACTGTGAGACATGTTGCTATTACAGTGATATATCTATTTTTTTCCGAACGTCTGTTTCTGGCTAGCATCTGTTCTTCATCTGAGGGATTTGACTGAATCAAGATGCTGCTGATCATTGAAGCTTTCCTTCTCATTTTAGTTGTTCAAGGACAGGTAAGCTTGTGTTCTAGTATGAATATTACAGACATGAATACTGATGATTGATAATTATGATTCCTGTTGCTGCAGGATCACAGAACTGCTGTTGAAGGACAGATATTTCCATTGGATATGGCGCTGAATTCTGTTGATGATCAATATGATGGTTGTAGAGACAAAATGACTAACCTGGTGAAGAAAACCTATCTAGAGAAGGAAATCAATAGCTGTTCAGAATTTAATAATACTTGGCAAGACGGTACAATTAAAGCCAAAGAACCACAGGATAATTTGGAACAGATTCATTCTATCGCCATTTATGTGTACACCAACAACAATTCAAATGTATTTCGTAATTTTAACAATGCTGTTCGTAGTGAGAAGCAAAAATACAAAGACAAGACATTCACATGGTATTCACTTCACTTTCTGTTAACAGATGCGATACAGATTCTGAACAAAAAACGGAATAAATGCTATTCTACTTATCGCGGTACAACAGTTGCATTTGATAAGAACGTTCTGAACAAAAAGGTTCGTTTCGGCTCATTTACATCCTCCTCTCTTGACCGTACAGTAGCAAATGGTTTTGGACCTAAATCTTGTTTTGAGATCACAACTTGTGAAAGTGCTGATGTGATCAAATTCTCCAAGTATCCTGACCAGAAAGAAGTGCTGATTCCTCCATATGAGACGTTTATGGTCACTGATGTGAAGACAAAAGGTCAAGAAGGTGCATGGTGTGACACTTTGTTCAAGCTGAAGAGCACTGGAAAAAAAAGTTACCTGAACTGTGGCGTTGATGTAAAACTGATAGAAGATTGGGCCAAACATTAAATCTTCAATCAATGTGTCACTTCTAGTCAAACAATGCTTCCTTTATAATGTTTGATTCATTCTAAATAATAATCAAGTTTTTAATAAATCAATATTGGATTTTAAATTTTTCACTTTTAAGTCTGCAGGATGTGTAAGAGGAAAGTGAATAGGCATAAATCTTGTTAATAGGCAATTTTTTTTATTATGTTTTTTTTAATAATATACTAACTATTCTCTGTATGGTTTTATAGAATTAGTTTTTCTTGAGAGAAATGTATGATATATTTCCAAATAAATAAACATTGAAATTATGCAAGCTTATGAATCCAAATTAATTGTGAAATTTGTGTTAATTCACAGCCCTAATAAAATAGAAACAGTAGGTTATTGTAACATGTAAACCTATAATGAAATTTTGTTCAGTTGCCAAATATTTTGACAGTCACTATACAAGGCTTTTGTGTTTTCTTTTTCAAAGACCACCCGCAGGAATAATTCTCACTCTGAACTCAAAGGTTGGCAGCCCTGAGATTCAATGTTTGAATTTGGTAATGAAACTGTAACAAAGGACTCACAGGCAGGGATCCAATCGCAATGTCTTTATTTAGAATGGTCGTACAGGCAAGGGGTCAGGGCAAAACAGAGAGCAATCGTGGTCAATAATCCAAGCAGGGGTCAGGAAGGCAGGCAGAACAGATACAGAAACGAAAGTCCAGGCGAGAGGTTGAGGCAGGCAGATATCAATCGTAACGTTATTCCAGGCACAAGGTCGGGGCAGGCAGAACAGGATCAAGAAACAGGTAACAGGCAGGAACGGTAACAGGCAAACTACAACAGGAATAAACACTCAGAATGATAGCAAATAGCAAATCGAGACCTCGCCGTGAGTGTGTGTGTGAAGCAGTCTTTTGTAGTACATGATAATGATATACAGGTGGTGTGGCAAACAGTGAAGATGGAGTCCAGGTGTGTGTGTAATCAGTCTAGTGTGATGGTTGCTGGGAAATGTAGTGTGTAGTGAAGTGTCAGTATAAGTGAGTGAGCTCCTTCTGGTGGCCAGGGAGGGGAGCGCAGAGCTCATTCATAACAGAGCCCCCCCCCCTACGAGCGCCTCCTGGCGTGAGGCAGCTAAAAGGCGCCGCGCACCACCATGGCGGCGCCCAAAGTTCAATGTTCCAGGGTGGTGCCGGGGGCACGGACCAGGCTGGTTCAGGCAAGGCTGGCGGGTCTGGGAGGTCTGTAAGGTCCCGGGACGTAGCCGACGAGCCGAAGGACCCGATCGACACCGCTGGTTCCGGAGACCGAAGGCCAGCCGCAGCGACGAATGACCGAGGCGGAGTCCAAAGGAGCGAGAGCAGAGTCGGAGACGGAGTGACAGAGGACATAAGGTGTAAGCCGGAGGGAGGAAGGAGCCAGCTGGAGCCGCAGGTGTAGGCAAGGCGACGCACGACCAAGGTGGAGCCTGGAGGACGAGGGAACCCGATGGAGATGATGGTAGAGGGACTTTGGTGAAGCTGAGGGAGTGAGAAGCCAGGCTGTGCCGAAGTGTTGACGGACCGAGGTGGAGAGAAGGGGTCTGAGGCTGGAGGCGGAGTCAGGCATTCCCCGACTGCCGTCGAGGCTGGAGTCGGCAGGATCTGCGGCGGTACCATCCTGCTGAGCACATGCAGTGGCGGTGCAGGACTGACGATCTCTGGCAGAGACAGGGCAGGAGGGCTGGCAGACACAGACAGGGACAGAGGTGATAATGGGTGGGATAGGGTGGGAAACGGTACCTCAGGCTCTGGCTGACGGGTCGTTGCAGGCTCTGGCGGCTCTGGTTGACGGGTCGTTGCAGGCTCTGGCGGCTCTGGCTGACGGGTCGTTGCAGGCTCTGGCGGCTCTGGCTGACGGGTCGTTGCAGGCTCTGGCGGCTCTGGCTGACGGGTCGTTGCAGGCTCTGGCGGCTCTGGCTGACGGGTCGTTGCAGGCTCTGGCGGCTCTGGCTGACGGGTCGTTGCAGGCTCTGGCGGCTCTGGCTGACGGGTCGTTGCAGGCTCTGGCGGCTCTGGCTGACGGGTCGTTGCAGGCTCTGGCGGCTCTGGCTGACGGGTCGTTGCAGGCTCTGGCGGCTCTGGCTGACGGGTCGTTGCAGGCTCTGGCGGCTCTGGCTGACGGGTCGTTGCAGGCTCTGGCGGCTCTGGCTGACGGGTCGTTGCAGGCTCTGGCGGCTCTGGCTGACGGGTCGTTGCAGGCTCTGGCGGCTCTGGCTGACGGGTCGTTGCAGGCTCTGGCGGCTCTGGCTGACGGGTCGTTGCAGGCTCTGGCGGCTCTGGCTGACGGGTCGTTGCAGGCTCTGGCGGCTCTGGCTGACGGGTCGTTGCAGGCTCTGGCGGCTCTGGCTGACGGGTCGTTGCAGGCTCTGGCGGCTCTGGCTGACGGGTCGTTGCAGGCTCTGGCGGCTCTGGCTGACGGGTCGTTGCAGGCTCTGGCGGCTCTGGCTGACGGGTCGTTGCAGGCTCTGGCGGCTCTGGCTGACGGGTCGTTGCAGGCTCTGGCGGCTCTGGCTGACGGGTCGTTGCAGGCTCTGGCGGCTCTGGCTGACGGGTCGTTGCAGGCTCTGGCGGCTCTGGCTGACGGGTCGTTGCAGGCTCTGGCGGCTCTGGCTGACGGGTCGTTGCAGGCTCTGGCGGCTCTGGCTGACGGGTCGTTGCAGGCTCTGGCGGCTCTGGCTGACGGGTCGTTGCAGGCTCTGGCGGCTCTGGCTGACGGGTCGTTGCAGGCTCTGGCGGCTCTGGCTGACGGGTCGTTGCAGGCTCTGGCGGCTCTGGCTGACGGGTCGTTGCAGGCTCTGGCGGCTCTGGCTGACGGGTCGTTGCAGGCTCTGGCGGCTCTGGCTGACGGGTCGTTGCAGGCTCTGGCGGCTCTGGCTGACGGGTCGTTGCAGGCTCTGGCGGCTCTCTGGATCAGGCTCTGGCTGGTGGATCTCTGGATCGGGCTTTCTCTGCTTCCGCCGCTTGCGGCGGTGAGGTGTTGACTTGGTCGCGGCGCTCGGAAGTACTGAATCGGTCACTTCTTCAATTTCAAAGTCAATACCATTCAGCCACAGCACAAGATTAATATATTCCATGAGTGAGGTTTCCTGGCATCCAAGAGCCCGGATAGCCCTCTTATCCAGTCCTCGCTCAAATATAGAAACCAAAAAGGCGTCACCCCAACTCACTCGGTGAGAAAGTTCAATGAAGTCAGATACATAGTCCAACAGGGGCCGGTTACCTTGCCGGAGACAGATGAGGTGAAACTCAGCCTGTGTCGAATCGTCCATCCTGACAGACAGCTGGATCTTGTGGGGCGAAGTCTTCTGTAACAAAGGACTCACAGGCAGGGATCCAATCGCAATGTCTTTATTTAGAATGGTCGTACAGGCAGGGGGTCAGGGCAAAACAGAGAGCAATCGTGGTCAATAATCCAAACAGGGGTCAGGAAGGCAGGCAGAACAGATACAGAAACGAAAGTCCAGGCGAGAGGTCAAGGCAGGCAGATATCAATCGTAACGTTATTCCAGGCACAAGGTCGGGGCAGGCAGAACAGGATCAAGAAACAGGTAACAGGCAGGAACGGTAACAGGCAAACTACAACAGGAATAACCACTCAGAATGATAGCAAATAGCAAATCGAGACCTCGCCGTGAGTGTGTGTGTGAAGCAGTCTTTTGTAGTACATGATAATGATATACAGGTGGTGTGGCAAACAGTGAAGATGGAGTCCAGGTGTGTGTGTAATCAGTCTAGTGTGATGGTTGCTGGGAAATGTAGTGTGTAGTGAAGTGTCAGTATAAGTGAGTGAGCTCCTTCTGGTGGCCAGGGAGGGGAGCGCAGAGCTCATATTCATAACAGAAACAAAGAATTTGAAAGCAGACTTTGTTTCATGTTAAAAGTAACTTACTATGTCTTGCCTTTCAGTGTGTTGTCAGTGTCCTCTTTGCTTTGTGATGTTGTTTCACCGTGTGAGAAAATGGATTGATTCATTTGATAATTTAATGGTCATTTAATTTAAGGTATGCCAATTTTGCACCACAATCTAGGATGCCGAAATATGTTTCCAACCCTGTATTGCGATTTTGTTATTTGCAAATGATAAACATTAGATTAGCATCACAATTCTATAAATAAAATTCACAATTTTTCCAAAAGCATGTTAAACTGAGCCTAAATAATAACAATTTATCAAGATCCTTCTGTATGTTCACCTGTATATAATTTGAGCAATTTTAAAAGTGTCATTTTGTTACAGAATCACAGACTATTAAATATTATAGACATGCATATATGGTGATGTGAACATTATGATTCATGTTGCAGCAAGATCACAGAACTGCTGTTGATACTGATATCAATAATGGCACTCGTTCTTGTAAAGAAAGCTACACGTCTATGATATAAAAACTCTATTCAGCTTATTTTCTGTTAACAGACACAGTACAGATTCTGAGGAAATCAAAAAGCATGCTATTCAAGCATTCTTATCATGGTACAAATACATAGTTCTGAACATAGAAGCTAGTATAGTTCCTCTTTTAATCGTAACAAGCCATTTTATTTATTTATTTATTTTTGTTGTTGAAAATGTTTCAAATTCACACATGTGAAAGGGCTGAGGTCACAAAGTATTCTAAGCTTGATCATGAGAAAGAGGTGCTGATTCCTCCATATGGAATTTAAAGTCAAGACCCGAGGAGAGCAGAATGATTTCTAGTGTGACACTGTATATGTATCTAATGGTAATAGTGATTTCAGAAATAATAAAATTTAATCACACATTTTATTTGTCAGGTAAATTATGAATCGTGCCAATTATACAATTAAACACTAGAAACCAATTCAGAAATGATGAATACATAGCATCAACTGCTTAAAGAATGAATCTAAAAGTAGAAGAAGCACACCTGACAGCTGGACACATAGTGATGGCATTCCTGAGGCAGAACTTAAGAGTAGATAACATAACACCTGGTTTGGGGGAAAAGAGGGGGATTATCAAATATATTGAAGACACACCACTCAAAAATATTTTTCAATCTTTCTCCTAAAACCAGTGAGTGCAGTGAAATCTTACTATAATAACAATAATCGCACTGAGACATTTAAAATGTGCAGGGGAATTACAGTTAAGGCCCAAGGACCAGATATGTTGAATGAAGACCAAGAGTCAGAAGTGCAGTCAATAGAAGAAATGGAAACACTTTACGGTAAGGGTACAGGAATTATCATGAATTCATCCATGAACTAATGCATGAATTATGCATTAATTCACACATTAATATCTCATGACTTATCATGAACTCACAGAAGTTCACAGTGTTTCATTTATGACTTCATGGATGAACAGCACATTAATTAATGCATTAACTAAGGTGAGAACATCATCATGAATTATCATTTATTACACATGATCATGTTTTCTTTGTTCATAGAAATCGGTCTTTACCACCCATTGTGGATAAAGCTATAGTTAAGGATGAGTCATTATGAATTCATTTTGAATTTAATCAAATGCAAAAAATTTACATTTATTCATTTGGCAGACATTTTTATCGTTCTTGCTTTCCCTGCGAAATCAAACCCATGACCTTGGCGTTGCAAGCCTCACTCTCTACTGTTTGAGATACAGAAAAGCTACTACTAAAGGTAATTTACTAATGGGATACACAAAAATACACATTAAGTTATGCATGCAGGCTAGTTATCATGCATGTCCATGTCTTCATCAGTACTCACCATTAACTTAGCATTAGTTTCACATGACTTCATCATATATGTGGCCCCTCAACTAAAGTGGTGACTTGGTGCTTTGAAACACTGATGAACAACGTGTGATTAAGGATGGCATACTAGTGAAATGACATGAATATCCACATGAAAGTTCAAACTGTTACACACAATGATCTGTGGACACAAAAGGACATTCATCTTTACTTTATTCTTAAATAGTATACGAAGGACATGGTTTACATGGTTGACGGGTTAGTGACGTTACTTGTAGAGAACAAGTCATTCCGTCTCCTTATGGTGCCAGTTAATCACCTCACCAAAACAGACCATATTAACACACACACACACACACAGATACACAGCTTCTCCAAGGCTGAACTCGGCTCAGGCTCCAACAATCAACAGAGAAACTCTCAAAACATTCTGATAACATGTTCAATCTGGTGAGAAGTGCAGACAATATTCATCCTTAATCTATGGAAAAATACAGAAAAGTAAAGAAAGGCTTTAATTAAAAATTAGACTGAAGTGTACAAATAAGAAAAAGAAAATAACATATGTATACAAATAAGAAATACAATATATAAAAGTGGCAATGGATTTCCGAATCGTCCCTACAAAATATACCAAACATCAAAGAGGAAAACAATAGATTTACAGTTGGCAGACGCTTTTATCCAAAGTGACTTACATTGCATTCAAGGAACACATTAACATTCTAATCAGTTCTTGCTCTCCCTGTCAAACCCTTGACCTTGGCGTTGCAAGCCCCACACTCTACTGTTTCAGTTACAGGAAATCTCCCATCGATTCACAAGACATGTTGACATTCTCAGAACTTTCAGTGGGTTGAAAGTATTAGAGTAAGGAGAAGTTTGGACAAGGCTCCTTTTGTGAAAACCAAGAAGTTCAGGTCACTTCTTTTAGATTATGAGGGGGCCGATTTTTGCCTAAAAAATGTGCCAGGATGGGTCAAAATAAAGATTTGAATGAATGAGAGCATGCCATCTGAGACCTATAAGTAGATTTCTGTCTATCACTGACTTAGCAAGTTGAAAGCAATGGGATATCCAGAATAATGAAATATCTAAAGTATATCTAAAAGTAATATCTAAATGTTTCAATCATTTGTAACTGGAGTTAGATTATTTGTGTAGATCTACACGCATTATATATTTGCATTCACCACTATATTCCGTCATTGGGCTGATGGGTGTTAACTACAAAATTATTTCTTCAGTTACATTCATACATTTGGCAGATGCTTCTATCCAAAGTGACTTAAATTGCAATCAAGATACACACTGATATTCTAATCAGGTCTTACTTTCCCTGGGAATCAAACCCATAACCTTGGCATTACAAACCCTACACAACTGTTTGAGCTTCAGGAAAGCAGTTACACATAGTCTTATAGCGTCACATGACAGGTCAAATGGTCGGGTTGTATTAAGATGCAGCAGCAAGATGCTAATTCAGAATAAACCATCAAACACAGGGATTATAATGAAGCCAGTTTAGGGTTTTCAGTTTAGTTTGTGCCAACCCTGGGTTTTAGGCTCTATAATAGTGGTTTGACTTTTAGCGCTGGTCATCAAAATAACTAACGCTTCAGGCTTAAAAGCAAAGCCTGACTGGAATGGTTTGGTTTTGTCAACTCAAAACTTATCCCATAACTCATCATGGTACGTACCCTAGGTTTATAATTTAATCTAATACATTAACCTTATGCTTCATTTTGTTAGCATTTCATAATGCAGGCTAGCAGTTCACTAAAAAAAGTGGTACTTGTTCTAGTGTCATTATGTGTCAAAAAACATTGTTTAGGAACAGACAGGAAATATTTGTGCTTGTGTTTGTGAAACCACAAACACTCCTGGTCTTCAGAGGTGTTGCATTTTCAGATGAGCTAAAAAGTTTCATACAGCTAAACATGATGCATCCGCATCACACTTCAGCTAAATATAGATGCCTCAATGCAAGCTCCACATCTGAGAATGAAAATATGATCTGTTGTAACACTTTCTGACCAACTTTAGATCATTTTGTCTGCTATTTATTTTGTCTGTTTTCTTTTTATCCTCACAGTGATATAGTTCATATGCTATGAACTTAATGGTGTGTACATCCCACAGGAAATAACAGTTTTACAGTTCACAAAACTGAAAAGTATTTGAAATGTTTGGCTTAAGGGCATCATGCCATGGGTTTCTATTTTACTTTATAGATATCTATATTTACTTTTTCTATATTTACTCTTTACTTTACTATCAGCTTTGTCTTATTTAGTTCAGTGTTATCTCCTTTATAGATACTCCCTTTTCTGTTAAGTCCTTTGAAATGTGTTTATCTCTAGTCTATTCTCCACCATTAGTCATTACAGTCAATTTTGATCATTCTTTTCTCGTGCGTATTTCCTGCTATACCAATATGCTATGGGACAACTAACTCAACAAAAGGTTTTAAGATGGACTTTCTGCCACTGCAATGCCTCATCACCTGTAATACCACGTCACTAGTGTCATACTGGTGCTGGAGGCTACAGCAGGATTTAACTCTCTGTTTAACATTGCTGAGGCAGAGAGGGAGCCTATACCTACGCCTATTACTGATTGAGCACTAGAGCCTGACACCTGAGTCATCAAATTTTGGAGAAAGTTAGCTGATCATTCCATCTCAGAGCTGTGAGCAGACCTAAACAAGTTAATCTGTGGTCCGTGGATCCAGTTCCCACCCAGATCCCCACTGTCGAGTCCTTGTCATCATTGGCAGTCTCGTCCAGATATTGGGACCTTCAACAGTCCCTGAGTTTGTGTTCTGTGTATCAGTGTTTACTAAAACACATAATTTGTTGCAAAAGATGCCAATCATATGGCAGTTGCTTCAATGAGTTTAGGGGTTGGTCCTGGTCAAGACAATCTCCTGAACTGAATGTCAGAATGGGAAAAAATGAGCGTGGCATGGTTGTTGGTGACAGACGGGCCGGTCTGAGTATTTCACAATCTGCTCAGTTACTGGGATTTTCAAGCACGACCATTTCTAGAGTTTTCAAAAAATGGTGTGAAAAGAGAAACATATCAAGTATGCGGCAGTCCTGTGGGAGAAAATGCCTTGTTGATGCTAGAGGTCAGATGGGAATGGGCCGACTGATTCAAGCTGATAGAAGAGCAACTTTGACTGAAATAACCACTTGTTACAACTGAGGTTTGCAGCAAAGCATTTGTGAAGCCACTACACGCACAACCTTGAGGCGGATGGGCTACAACAGCAGAAGACCCCACCGGGTACCACTCATCTCCACTACAAATAGGAAAAAGAAGCTACAATTTGCACAAGCTCATAAAAATTGGACAGTTGAAGACTGGAAAAATGTTTCCTGGCCTGATGAGTCTCCATTTCTGTTGAGACATTCAGATGGTAGAGTCAGAATTTGACGTAAACAGAATGAGAACATGGATCCATCATGGCTTGTTATCATTGCGCAGGCAGGTGGTGGTGGTGTAATGGTGTGGGGGTTGTTTTCTTTGCACACTTTAGGCCCTTTAGTGCCAATTGGGCATCGTTTAAATGCCACGGCCTACCTGAGCATTGTTTCTGACCATGTCCATCCCTTTATGACCACCATGTACCCATCCTCTGCTTTCTACTTCCAGCAGGATAATTCACCATGTTACAAAGCTTGAATAATTTCAAATTGGTTTCTTGAACATGACAATGAGTTCACTGTACTAAAATGGCCCCACAGTCACCAGATCTCAACCCAATAGAGCATCTTTGGGATGTGGTGGAATGGGAGCTTCGTGTTCTGGATGTGCATCCCACAAATCTCCATCAACTGCAAGATGCTCCTATCAATATGGGCCAACATTTCTAAAGAACGCTTGCAGCACCTTGTTGAACCTTGCCACGTATAATTAAGGCAGTTCTGAAGGTGAAATGGGATTAAACACAGTATAAGTATGGTGTTCCTAATAATCATTTAGGTGAGTGTACATTGTGGAGACATCAAGAATAAGCATATGTGTATCATTGGTGACATGCTTCATGTCACAGTTCATGTTGGGAGTCATGAGTTTTATATTTTGAAAACTGTATCTAGTGCAGACAGTAGACGGTCTGATTAAAATTGGATTATTTTGCTTTTGATGTGATTCTCACATCCAGTGTAGGCAAATGTCTGCTGTAAAGAGATCTATGGTGCAATGATGCATATGTATTTGTCAATGTCTTGCTCTGGAGCCAGTCATATGCAAATTAATTTTCCTGTTTGACATCTCAGATCCCACAATATTAAATTGAGCTGTGAAAATTTTGAAGAAATGTAGAGCTTGACTAAATAAATGCTTTGTTTATAATGAGGAGGATGTTTTAAGCTATGAATAGTGCAGGATGTTTTAATGTTGCCTCTTTATATGGCCAAAGACCAAGGCAAAATTTGATTTCTCATGTCATGATGCCTTTAATAAATGCTTAAATGGACGAATTATACAGAGGACATTTCATACACTATTAATGCATACTTTTATTGTCATATAGCTTTAAGTACACTTCTTCTTTTTTTTTTCTTTTCAATGCAATTCTTTTATTCAAAAAACAAGAAAACAAAGACTTGGAATAACCAAAACAAAATGGCACTCTTAGTGCAAAACTCGAGAACACTGTGTACATACACACACTTGGGACCCGACAACATCACGTCACACTACATCAAATACCAAAGACATGAGAACACTGGAGGGTTTTTAAACATGAGGGACAAAACAGGAACGACTTGTGAAGTACAAGGAAGGAAACAGGAAGTGAAACACATGACACGACTGTGACAGCATGAGAAGGAGCTTTCTGTGTCCTGAAATAGCTTTCAATAAGCCGAATAGCTTAACGTTAGTGGACTATTGCTGTGTGGTTGCTTGAACAGAAGGCTTAAAATGTATCTGGGCTAGTGAAGCCAAGAGAAATTAACTAGTGGCTTAGCAATGTGAACCTGGGTACCTGATCTGATATAGCTTACTCTTATCTTGGTAGAAACGCGTACTATATGTGTTGTTGTTGTTTTTTTTATTATGAGAGAAAGACAAATTAACAAATCATAGGAGCTTATACAAATGATCAGTTACATACATACACGTTTAGTGAGTAGAGAGACAATAACAAATTGAGGGGAAAAAAAGACAAACAAACAAAAAAACAAAAAAACAAAACAAACGCTAAATATAAATGTTGTGATGTAGTGAAGTAAATGTAGGTTCAGTTTAATCAATGGGGTATTTTACGTATAAAGATGTAGATAAGGGTAATTTAAGATGTTCATAATAACACTGAAACATTTATACTTGAGGTAGTATTCATACCAAAAAAATAATAACAATAATAACAGTAATGGCAGTAGTAGTAATAGCAATAATATATATGACAGTAATAACAGTAATAATAACCATAATAATAACCATAATAATGATAAGTAATAAATAGTGGCAGCATTAATAATTAATAGTAAAATTAATCATGATAGTAATATACTAATACGATCAGGCAATACAATTATTGTGGAGATATACTATGGTCTAGGTCAGGGAGCTGCTCCAGTGCTGCCAACGAGCCCAACCAACCGACCCCCCGGACACAAACCCCTCCATCTTATCCACCTGGTACACTCCCCACCGCCAGTAACACGCAACTTAATTGAACTTCAATCCTTTTAACCTAAAATAAACTTGGGCATCATAACAGGCACCTCCAAACCAGGCTCCCCTAGTTTGGATATGGCCTGGAGTAATACAAGTCAGAAATTAATTTGTTTTTTTATTTGTGTGTGTGTTTTTCTGTTGTTAATCTGTGGTATGGACCCTGGTGTACACTGGTTAGCTCCCCAACCAGCAACACCACATCCAGCCCAGATTTTAATCCAATATAGCTAATGTATATAAGAGGAGGGATTTGAGGTTGAGGTGGCAAAGGGGGAGAGCACCGAATCCGTCCTCACCGAATCCGAGTCTGTAATACTGAACCTGCCAGCAGGACGTGTCAGCTGCGCCCACTAACAGCACCAGAACAGCACCCCGACCCGGACCACTTATATTTTATAAATTCAAATAGGCTATCCAAAATTTATACATAAAGTTTTCTTAATGCGATTTATAATAGAAGAGATGAATATCCATACCACTATACCTACTATCATCATTACCAAAAAAAAAAAAAAAAAAAAAACCCATAGTATTAGTATTCAGCTTTATGTATATAGATAATTGTATAATTTATATAACATTGAAGAAATATAATACATTAGAATGTAATATAATATATAATAATTATAATTATTATAATAGTAAGTATAAAAATATAATATAATATAATTTAAGTACACTTCTGAATACAGGGCCATCACACATTTTAAATATTTTTTTCATAATGATGTTATAAAGTCATTATTCTTTCTTTGTTGATAATACATTAAGAAGGCCACCTTTCTAAATCTTCAAACTGATTCACATACCCTTTTTCACTTTAACTCTGACAGAGTCTCAACACAGTTCTCATGAAAACCCCGTTGTAAGTTACATTGACACAGCGCAACATATAAAAATAGAAATAAAAATAGATAAATTGGAAAAAAAAAACACAAAAATTTGGTTATCACACTATCAAAACCTACTGAAGGTTGTGTGTCTTTTCTTCTAAGTATGACAAATTATAATCATGGCCATTTCCATGGCAAAGTCAAACGCTGTTTTCTGCTGGTACAGATATGACAGGAACTAGTTTTTCCTTTTTGAAACCAGACATACACCAGACATGCACAGGTGATGCATTAAGTGGATAAAAGGTTAAAAACAGCTGCTTTGTTCCAGTACTCAAGCAGACATTTTCAGCGATATATAAAAGCCCCCTTCCTCAACCTGTATGAAGAGTCGTTGTCGTCTGGCTGTGAGCAACTAACTTGCTCAACTAAAAAAGGTTAACAGACCACACTATTCTCAGGTAATTTTGGGGTAAATATTGCCATTGGAGTAATAGATTTAGCAAAAAAAAAAAAATGTGATTCTGGTTGTCTTTCAGCATCTGTTCTTCATCTGAGGAATTTTCTACATCAAGATGCTGCTGATCATTGAAGCTCTTCTTCTCATTTCAGCTGTTCTAGGACAGGTAAGCTTGTGTTCTAGTATGAATATTACAGACATGAATACTGATGATTGATCATTATGATTCCTGTTTCTGCAGGATCACAGAACTGCTGTTGAAGGACAGATATTTCCATTGGATATGGCTCTGAATTCTGTTGATGATCAATATAAAGGCTGTGCAAAAGACATGGCGAATCTGGTGGAAACAAAATATTTAAAGAAGGAAATGTCAGACTCTGAATCTGAGTTTTCAAAAGCTTGGAAAAATGCCGAAAAGCAATACAAGCCACCAGGAGATGGCTTGATGAGGAATCACTCAATTGCTATTTATGTGTACACCAGCTCCATTTCAAAGGTACATAAGAATTTCAATGATGCTGTTCGTAATGATAAGAGAAAATACAAAAACGAAATTTACAAATGGTATGCACTTCACTTCCTGTTAACAGACGCTGTACAGATTCTGAATAAAACACAAAAAGCATGCTTTTTAACTTATCGTGGTACAACAGTTGAATTTGAGGAAATTGTTCTGCAAAAAAAGGTTCGTTTCGGCTCATTTTCATCCTCCTCTCTTGATCGTAAAGTAGCTCAAAGTTTTGGAAGTAAATCTTGTTTTGAAATCAAAACTTGTGAAGGAGCTGATCTGGCTAAATATTCTAAGCTTCCTCGTGAGAAAGAGGTGCTGATTCCTCCATATGAGACGTTTGAAGTCACTGCTGTCATGACAAGAGAAAAAGAGAAAAATCTCTGGTGTGAAACTGTGTTCACTTTAAAAAGCTCAGGAACAAAGAGTGACCTGAACTGTGTTCTGTTCAAGAAACCATCCAAGACCATAGCAAAGTACTACAGCCTGCGCTGAACAAAGTGCTTTAATCATTTAAAATCAGTTCCAACATTTGTACCTCTTGGTTTAGTCAAAAAATTCTTAATTCATAATTTGTTTAACGTCAACATAATGGAATAAAGTAATTTTAAGTGACTCAAGGTGGCCTCAAAGTGATTTTTTTATGTGTCTCCAATTCATTTCATTTATACTTGCATTTTTTTCCATGTCATTTCTATCAGCAAAAGCATATTAACTGAATGATTTTCTAAGAGCAATGCAGCTTGCATCGAAATTTTCAGTTTTTCAGTGTTACCAATATGCTAAACAGATTTTGCTTGTCATTTAATTTATGGACTGAAAATAAAAATGTTATATACATTTTAATTAATATTTCTTATCTTAATCATGCTGGAGTTTTTGTGGTTTTCATTATTAGAAGAGTAACGCTTGTTGTTTTCTAATGAGTGGCTTTACAAACACCATGACACTTGAAATGAGCCAAAAGCTGCTGAAACCTAAGAAGAGTCTCTTCTTAAGTGTTCACCTTTTCTTACTGTAACTTGTCCTGCAGCTTTAAATCCCAAACTCTGCCCAGAACTTCATCTTTTCTGTGATTGAACCTATGGCTAATCTAAAAATGATGGTCAAATCCCAGAAAAATTCTATTCAGAGCAAAGATTGAAAATTCAGATTTTGACAGTTGCAGAGGATCATTTGAATCAGTGAAGCTGACATTCTATTAACTGTTTCTAAACCTATTAAACAATCTATGATAAAGGACAGAAAACAGGAAGCGTGTGCATGTGTTTTTCCTACTGTGGTATTAAACTGAACTCTACAACACAATAACCATTTTACTCACTCAACTATCTCAGGATTACTGTGAAGCTGTCGAGCCATGCCCTAGCAACCATTTCTAGCGCACCTCGGCAACAGATCCCATTGACTTCCAGTCAGAGAGATTAACTTCTAGTTTAGATTTTCTATCTAAAGTGTCATAGAAACATTTCACTCAGAGCAGGATACTACCAATAACCAATCATTTTAAAAACTTCACATCCACGCTCTAGAAACCATTGTCAAGCCCCATAGCAACCACATACAAAGTGAGATATCTTCCATTCTTAATGCCAGAGATGACCCCCCCCCCCCCCCCCCCCCCCCCGCGTCAACAATCTCGCGCGGACCCATCATCCATCTCACTCGCAATCTGACACTGATGTATGTGTGACACATACATTCAGTCATAAAACATGTCTGTCAACCACTAGCCAGTCAGTTTGAGTGGCAGCTGCGCATAAATTATATTCATAAACCACATCATAAATTAGGTCATAAATCATCATGAAGACAAGGTGTATCACATAACTACTCATAACATCCATTGAAAATAATTTTCTAGAGAAAAAATTCCTAAAATCTCCCTACAAAAGTGAATTGTATTTAAAGTTTTTTTTTTTTTTTTTCTATCTCTTTTATCACAACTGCATCCTGTTAGTTCCAAGTCGTAATGCCGCCTTTACCCTGACCAATTTTGTACCTCAAAACCGAACGCTGAACCAGAACGCTTGGAACCAACATGAGTCTAAACTGACCAGCTTGTTTAATGCAATCTGTCATCAGACTTTTGTGTTGGTTGGTCCCATCCCTTCTTCTAACAACTGGATCATCAAAAATAACGTCTAAAGGGTGAACATCTCAGAGTACATCTGCAACACTTACGGCTGTGTCGATCAAAATGGCCACCCCATCTTAAGCGGAGCTGTGACTGCCCTCAACACAGAGTTGAATGTCATTGTGGAACGCAGCCTAGATGAGATGATCAATTTCTCTGATGCACCAGTGAACGAGCTGTTCGGCCAATGCAAAGCTTTGGTTTAACTCTGTCATTTCAAATCACATCAACATTATGCACCATTCAGGATCTTTTAACATTTACATTTATGCATTTGGCTCTTATCCAAAGCGACTTACATTGCATTCAAGGAAAACATTGAATCAGTCCTTGCTTTCCCTGGGATCAAACCCATGACTTTGGCGTTGTAAACATCAATGCTCTACTAATTGACCTACAGGAAAGTTTTTTTTTTTTAAATAACAGATATGATTTATTGGATTCTTGGATAAGACAAGGAAATACACCAATACAAAGTGTCATGCCACACTGATAGTTTTTTAATTGTAGTACATGTAGTTTTTAGTATTACATATGTTGAAATGAACATGCATATTCAGGTTTTACTTAATCTTAAACCCACTCACCATTTAGCCACAGTTTATTAAAAACAAGAATATTCAGAATTTACGTGTTTTTCTTAAGTTCATGCCAGTGAAATTAATCAATTATTAATCAACACACTTATTACTTAAAATGGACGAGATTAATACAAAAATTTCCATGAAATTCCAGATAAACATATATCTTCTTTTATACTTAATCTTACCCCTCAATTACATAAAAAAAATGGCAGAGTAAATTTTATGCGTACTGGCACATTGGATGGTCACTCAACTCAGGGAGATGAGAGATCTGCTGTTCTGTGCTGGGTTGGATTGGCCAACCCCACGCTCTGAAGAACAGGGACAAATTCCGGTTGACAACCTTGGAGAAGGTCTGAGCATAAAGATTCATCTTGCCTTCTTTGTCATTTGGCACTCCCTTCATGGTTTGGTAGGCAGCAAAAACTTTCTTAATAGCATCCCAGCCAAATTTTTCCTGAAGCTTGAAAACAAAACAAAAACATGATTTCAGACCATAGAACATAAACAAACATACATAATGGATATAAACATACATATATACACACAAACAATATGTATATATATATATATATATATATATTCAACATTCCTATTTATTAAATATGCATAAACAATTACATTTACAATATGTGCAGTCTGTTCATACCTGTATGTAAGTCTCGAGTGCCGTCCACGTACTCCAGCTTTTTAAATCCTTACCGCCATTGTGATACATCTTGGTTCGAGCTTGACGATTTTCTGCATTCATGTATATATTTGTTTCTATTGGCATTTTCATCACCGTCTCATGAACGTACACTGACCACAGGTTGCAGGTGCCCTCTGTGGTGTGTGGAGGGAACTCCCAAACGCCACGCTGCTGGTTATGACCTAACTCGTGAATGGCTCCCCAAAGACCCTTTTTGTAGGCTTCCTTTGCGTTAACGTGTATTGGAGCAGACTCGGAGGTCATCATGATGGGATATCCAGAATGCATGGCACCTGTGGGGGTATTATGAATTAATAATGTGCCAAATTAAATCATTGTTAATAATAACGCCATGATTCTGTTGCAATAGTAATGGTTCTCCATCTCAGCAATAGTAGCACTGACCGGCAGAGATCTGAACATCTGCAACAAACCGCTCCTTGCGGGAGAACTTGGCAGGCCTGGCTGCAAGGTCAGCTACACTTCTCATTATGGAATCCCAGAGTGTAGCCAGCTCATCAGGGCGGTCCAGATTCCTTATAAAGTGTGATTCTAATGTGATGATGTTATTCTCAAACTCAAGTTCTGCCCATGGGGCAGGGGCCGAACGGATCCTGCTCACCCAGTCATCTACACTTGTCTCTCCTGAGGGACAAAACCGTTTTTGCCGTATTTAAATGTACTGAATAGAAACCTTACTGTGATGCTCACTGAATTTTAGTTTTGAATGTTTACCAGATTTGAAGTATGGAGCCTGTACTGAGACCTGCACGACAATTTCCACACCATCCACTTTGCTCTGAGGAGGTGCTATTAGGTAGATGAGTCCTCCCCACAGATTCCAGATCTGGACCACTTCTTTGTCCAACGAGATTCGCTTATGGACCACAGGAGCCCGTTTCAGGGTGTTTCCTTTGCCAATATTATCTGTCTGGCAACCAATCTGCACCTACATAGAGTATCTCCTCATGTTAATATCATGTTCTCCAAGCTCTATTAGCAATAAGGTTGTATCTAAAATGACAACTACATTACTTACAGCACTCTTCCTTGAAACATGTAATGATTAGACTTTATTGATTACCTGCCATTTTTTCCCAACAATCTCTGGAGGTATTGTTATAGACATCTTCATACCCGGGGAAAGATATAAGCCTGTGCTTATCCATTCTTCCGCACCTTAAACAAGTAATTTTATAGTGCTCAAAATAGTAAAATTGTAAACAAGGAATAACATTTTCCTCATACATTTGGCAAGAAACCTTTCATACCTGCTGTGTTTGCACTGATCCGAACTCTTGCATTAGACACAGTTGGCAAGTTGACCCTGTCCTTGATGATGTATGGAAGAAGGGCATCAGGATCAAGTGACACTTTGTACAACTCAGTCGCAATGCGGAGCATCAGGTGGTCTTTGGCAGATTTAACAGGAAATTTACTGCACATCTGCGGAACGCCTACCTTCTTCACCATGTCAATAAGAAGTGCTACCACTGAAGTGTATGCGGCACAGTCATGAGAACGCATATGAAGGTAACTGGCACAGTCGCTGCCCAGCTGCTTCAAGTAGCCCTGTTCATTTTCAGTCAATTTTTGCCCCAGGCTTACATGTTCAACAAACCGCTGCAACATGGTGCGAAAGTGGTACCCCTCTCTACAACTATACTCTATTTCTGGGGCCTTATATAACCCTCCATTCAAGGTTCTGCCTAAGAGACACAATCCCATCTTATTAAGAATGTGATTTCCTGGGTATTCGGTTATCACATTGCTGCCACTGTATTTCTTGGCCCACTCCCAAGCATGAGCCCCAATCAGAAGGCCTCCACCTTCAGCAACAAATTCTTGGATCTCTGCACATGGGACATCCCTGTAGGAAATGCAGACATACACGCTTAGATCTGCTCTGAAGCCAGTTAACTGGCAATCTAAACCTGATTTGCTAAGTACCGTGTGGGCTTCCTTGAGGCTGGGCATGATCCCAATAACACCCTTCCGATCCTCATTGAGCCATTTAACAGCATTGATCATGAACGTGGACAGAGAACCCCGGCCCATGTAGTTTTTTTGCGATACCAGAATTACTCGACCTTGTCCATGATAGGCACCAGCAATCAATGCTTTTCCATCTGGAGTGACTGCGATGGGAAATGCCAATGGTCCGTGCACCAACACTTCAGAAGCTACACCCCCTCCTTGAGTGTCAAACTCAGATACACCTTGTAGCAGGAACTCTAGATCATCTTTTAAGTATTTGCCTATTCTGAAAAAAAAAGACAAGACATATGGTGACATGTATGTTTTACTAAGGACTGGGTAAAAAGAAAAAAAGTTATGCTGAACTTACTTTACACCAAGACAATTAGAAGGGATATTTCTTGGAACAGGAAACTTGCCAACTTCTCCTGGGTGTTCAGTGAAGTAAATCCCTGCAACACTGCATACCTTGTTTCCTGGGAATTTCTTTAAAATGTTTTCTTGTGGATGACCATAAGACCAATGCCAGGCTTGGCCAGCAATGATCAAACCTCCTCCAGCTTTGAGGAAAGCAATCAGATCTTTCGCACAGGTCTCCACACTGTAAGCATCTGTGATATATACAGCTAATTCATTTCGAAAGTCTCCTAGCTCAGTCTTGATGGGACAGTTCTTCAAGTTGTCATCTACTGAGCGTAAGCTCTTCTGAATCCCTACAATGCCGGTATCACCGGAACATGGCATGAGCCACCTTAGGGCATTCTCTATGAAGCCAGGAAAGCATGTTAGGTATCCCTCATGTCCCAACACCACTATACGTCCCTGACCGTAATGAGATGCAGCCATCAACACCTGACCTCTTGGATTCATGACAAGTGGAATGGCATGTTCACTTAGTACAAGATCACTGGGCACTGCATTTCCTTGGAGATCAAGCTCCTCCAGCCCAGCCATGAGAGTGTTGTAGTCCTGTTCACGTGCCATGGTGGATTAGTTCTGTATGGTAAGTGAATTCAAATAAATGACTCTTAATTAACAGTCAGTTTACAGGGTCTGATCCAGACTTTGCACATGCAGAAAAATGATACTGATTCAGTCCTACAAAAATGTTGCAGGCCACATATTTGTATGCATTACATTTAATATACAGTGCTATACAAAAATATGAAATAAATACACAGTTTAAACTTTACATTCATTACCAATTGCGACAACATATGTAAACATTGCAACTTGATATTCAAAGTGCTACACTCACCTCTATCTGTAGATACAAACAACTTCAAATTGATTTCCTTCTTAGCTTTGTGTAACTACTGAGCGAATGTGTTTGTGGCTATAACTGTTGCTCACTTATAAGGAGCGCACACTAGAGCACGCCCACAAATTCACTTTTTTCTATGTTTTTTGGCCTCTAGACACCATGATCAATCACTCCCTCTACAGCACTTGACATTCTGTACTAGTTAACTCTGCTGAGGTTCCTTTTTCCTCGTACCAAATACATCACACACCCCACAGAACTGTCTCCATTTATGTTAATTTAACCTTCTTTTAACTGTTACACATGTGGGATAAAAACTAGATATTATGGACAAAAATGTATACTTTGTTCCCATAACTTATTATGGGCAAGAAGAATCAACATTAGTTGTTTAAAGTTAAATCCTGTCTGCAGATCTATCTATCTATCTATCTATCTATCTATCTATCTATCTATCTATCTATCTATCTATCTATCTATCTATCTATCTATCTATCTATCTATCTATCTATCTATCTATCTATCTATCTATCTGTCATTTGTTTGTTGTTTACCACTGATTGTCTTTTAAAAACTTGCTTACAAAAAGATGCAAACGTGTAACTGCATCTGAGAAAATATGGCGTATTGGTTACAGTTTTTCTCAACTGTTTTGGCACATTTTTTGAAACAGTCTTAAAATGTGCGCAAATGTCACAACTGTTTGCTGGAACTTCAGAACTTTATTGCATGTCTGCAGATTGTAGTTACTCACCTAAAACATTTCATTCATGTTTAAAACATAGTTATCATGTCAGTAATTTGGCCAAGATCACCAAAATATAAAGTATATTTTGTCATTGTGTGAGCCACACTGGTCAAAATGTTTTTTTATTTATTTTTTTTTTTTTTTTTACAATAACAGGCAACGATGGAAATCAGGGTTTTATGAATTTTTTTTTTTTCAATATAACAGTTAATATAACATAAAAAAGTATATGAATATTTGAATTTATGCAGTACTTTTTTTACGAATGTATTACATATAAAGTGAAATTACTTATTGTTCAATTACTGTACATATCATATTTCTTATGTTACCACAAATACACAAAAATACCAAAAATACCAAATAACTACTATATATATATATATATGACGATGAAACATGATTGATAAGTTGTGAAGAGTTTGACAGTTTGGTTGAAGAAAGACATGTTGGTTTGTAGAGCCATAGGTGAGTTACATCAATTAATGATATTAGTGATAGCAAGTTATGAATACAAAAAAAAAACATGTATTCCTATATGCTTATTGTACTTTAATCGCATATTTCACTGTGACAACTTCTGTCACTTATTGAGGCATGTTGTCACAAAAGGTTGGTCTCAGTGAGCTGAGTGCCTTCAATAGCAGGTGCTTATACAGAAGCTGTTTTTAAAATGTAATGATAAAATATTTCAAATTTAGTTTGAAATGAATTCTAAATAGCCTTTCAATTTTTTATTACTGCAATTTTGACTCTAATTAAATGTTTGATCAATAGGGTATATGTTAACTGAGTTACAACATTTAAGTCAACCTTCAGAATTAGCATTGGATTAAAATAACATGTCTGGGCAACTCTCTCTATGGATGTGTGTGTGTGTGTGTGTGTGTGTATTTCCACCAGGATTAGTAGTTACTGAGTTATTGGTTAATGATAGTGTCAAACATAAGAATCTTCTTCTTGCCCACACACGCCATTCTGTTTTCTTCTCAACTAGAGGAGGTGTTGAGATGTTCTTTCTGAAATATTATGTATATTTGCATAACCTGGCTCCATAATGTCTAACTGATCTACTTTCAACAGATACTCCCTCTCGAACCCTTAGAGCCTCATCTGTACAACCTTGAGTTTCTCCTTACATGCTTCTAGTTTCCATGGGATCTCAAGCTTTTAGCTGTGCTGCTCCTCAGTTGTGGAACTTGCTTCCTCAAGAAATTCGTAACTCTCCCTATTTTTAAATCCCGTTTGAAAATGCACCTCTTTGTTTGGTGCATTAAACTAATTAACTAGTTTACCAATGATACTTTACATGTGTTGTTTTGGTTTTTATTATTATTATTATTTTGATGCTGTTGCTTTATTTCCTGCCTGTAAATTACTGTTATCTGCATGTAAGTGTTCTTGAGTGTCATGTGAGGCTCCCTTAAAATATATTTTCATTATCTGTTTTTCCAGACATATCAATCAAAAAGATCAATGTAAAAACAAAAACTCAAAAGAACGAAAAACATCTATTTAACTCACAGTGAATGTTTGTGAGTCTGGTGAGGGAAGAGATGATCTACTGATTTAATGTATAGAAGTTTGTCTTTATTTTTGTTATTTAAGAACTGTTTAAAGAAATGTTTACAATATTTACCAAACATATCAAACAATGTTCTATCAAAGTGACACGATATACGGTTAGATAGTCTCCTACACTCATGTATGTTTTAATAGTTGTGCTAAATAGTTGCTCTCAAATAAGAGTCTTCTCCTAAAAACACATCCATAATGTTTTATTTTAGGAGGAAGCTTTGTCTGGATCAATGTTTTGTGTTTTGACTCAGAAAGATTACATAGAGATTAACTTTCGTGAGCATTGCATGTTTCCATTATGTTGCATATTGCATTAAAATGTTACAAATCAGTTACAAAATGTTTCTGATTCTGTCTGTCAGACACTAACATTAACCTATAGTTCAAGTCATCCTGGTGGAAACACACACACACACACACACACACACACACACACACACACACACACACACACACACACACACACACACACACACACAAACACACATTTATGCATTTACATTTATGCATTTGGCAGACGCTATTATCCAAAGCGACTTACATTGCATTCAAGACACACACACACTATGATTTGTTTAAACTAAAATGTTTTTCTTTAAAACATTCTTAAATAACAAAAGTAAAGACAACATTCTATACACTAAATCAGTTGATAATCTCTTTTCTCGGCAGACTCACAAACACATTCACTGTGAGTTAAATAAATGTTTTTCATTTTGTATGTTTTTAACAGTGATATTATCAATGTGTTTGGAAAAAGATACAGATGTTTCAGAAAGAACATCAATAAAAGAACTCCTCTAATTGAGGAGAATACAGAATGGCGTGCGTGGGCAAGAACTGAAAATGTTTCTGATTCTTGTGTTTGACATGAACATTAACTGATAGCTCAGTAACTACTAATCCTGGTGGAAACACACACACACACACACACACACAAACACATATACACACACACAAGTAATCACATGTCCCTAAGCATCCAATGGAAACGCTCTGCAAATGCGTGAAGTCTGGACGTTTTGGAGCCATCCTGCTTATAAATCGACATGTCTGGGCATGTTTCACATCCGCATATGTGAGTAAAAACAACCAACAATCAGAAAAAGAAAAAAGCTTATTGTCTACTTTGTGGTCAATAAAGTTTTATGACTAGCAATTTTTCAGTTTACCCCCATCAATTTATCTTGGTCGTTGTTTAAATAACATGTTTTGTACATTTGTTAGGAGCGTTTCTGCGAAAGACAGATGGTAAATTCTCTGTACAACCCAATGACATTAGCGACTGTAAACAACACATCGACACCTGTGTTTCAGATAATCTAAACGGCAACTGGACTGAGGACCGAAGCATTGAGCACCGATGACCTCTGTCGGTCCTGATAGAAATGCATTCAATCAATTAAACTAACAATTCTAGTTGAAAGAAGATTCGATTGCTAAATGACAGTGAGCACAACTGGAGTCACATGTGAAAATCTCTAACTACAGTGTGCAATACCAACAGTCACCTGAGCTGAACAGTTCACATCACCTGCAAAACCCGTTCCAAGCAACACAACTCTAAACACATGCCTCAAAACAGCTAATGCAGCCAAACACTGCTCACAACCCTCACTGAGATAACATGCACTCACTCAGAACACACTGAGAGTAAAAACACTCGCATCAAACACCAATACAGAAAATATATGCACGCATCCACCCTCTTCCTGCCACCCTTCTCCCTCCACAAACCAGTCTTCCTTGCTTCATTTCCAAAATTGGTCTTTCTGAACTCTACCTATACAGGTATTGCTCAGAAAGATTAATTTCTGACTCTCCTAATATATCTCTTTGTGTGTGAGAGAGTGTGTCTGTGTGTGTGTGTGTGTGTGTGTGTGTGCGTGCGTGTGCGTGTGTGTGTGTGTGTGTGTTTTCACCTAAAAGTCTAAAACACCTGCTTTTGGTGAAACTGAAATCAGCAGTGTTTGAAAGGCACAAGGCTGTAATATTTTTTTTGAAAGAAATATTATAAAAATAAATATCATATAATATTATATATAATGCAGTATTATATATTTTTTGAATGATAATAGTTTTGAATTAGCGGTTCCCAGTTTTGACAGCAGTGTGTTAGCATTTGAACAAATTGCTGTAGATCCACAGTGTTGTGCAGGTTGTGGTTAAAGTCATGGGATAAGTGTGTAGTTTTGAAAACTGTGTACAAGCATTCAAAACGAGCTAGAGTTTGGTCCACATGAACTGCTGCTGTGCAGACTGCAGTTAGAGTAATGGTATTTAAACAGAGTCTTTATAGTTATTTCGGCTACACACAGATCCCATGCTTCCACAGTCTTGGTCACACTCCAGCTGCGTACAGGCTACCTTGCCAGGGATCCACTGCGTCTTAGACTATTTTCTTGCAAGAGTGATCCAGAAGTCTGTCGCTGATTTCTTGTAGCTTTGCAGCGATGAATGGCTCATCTCTTAATTCATACAGAACAGCACCGGGGGCTCCTTGAATCCGTTGAGGATGGGTCTTTAAACCACAACGGCATAGAGCGCGGGCTATAAGGAGACAAAAATCGGGCTTAAACAGCTTGTTGGTCAGTTCATTAAAGTGAGAATTGCATGCGGAAAAGCATGCGGGTGGTTCAAACAGACAGGAATGCTGTAGCTGGCTCGGGTGATCAGTCGCGCAACCCTAGCAGTCTTCTTTCAGTTTACCGTCGATGAGGTTTTGCAGTAGCACCACGATCGTAGCTTTTATAATTTTAAACACTCACTGAAACAGACATCTGTGGCATTGAAATCGTCGTTGGTAGAACTCCCGGCACCAGCACACAGATCAGATAGGAAACTCAAATTACAGAAACTTCTGTTAGAAAATGATCGATAGCATTGTCATCATGCGCATCAAAGCCGTAGTCAAAAGAGACACAGCTATTGTACACAGCTTAATTATGCTGTAGTTTTCGTTGTATTCATTGTCAGAAAAGTGATGCCTGTTATTTTGTAGTGAGACTTCTGAAAAGGTGTCTTGTGACATGATGTATAAAATGTGTATAAAATATGAAACAAGACATGTGCAACAACGACGCGACACAGGACAGCAAATATGAAGGGCTTAAATACACACAGGAGAACGTAATTGAATAGGAAACAGCTGGGACAAATCAAACTAATGACAAGGAACAAGGTGGCAGGAGAACACAATGACAAGACACGAACACGCAGCCAATGCGGACGCGCATCACCGCGTGTTCACATTAGACAAAGACAGCGCGCAACTGGTGAAAACCAAACTGCGGGCGACACAAAAACACAACATGAAAAGCACGCGGCCGATAGCACGAACCGCGTGCTAAACATAACACATAGACGAGAGCGTTACTCGCACAAAGCTTGAAACCACGCCCACTCACCTGACGTAGAGCACGCGAGAACAAGCAGACACCTAGTGATGGCCATCTGACACCGATGCTCCGACACAAGCTTCGAACTCGAAGCAGGATTTTTTATGAACTACTGCTTCGGAGCTTGCTTTGATGCGGAAAAACACACGTGACCGATGACGTCCGAAGCAGCAACTGCTTCGGTTCTCTGAGTGAATCACGTGACTGGTTCAGACCATTCGATACTGCTTCGCATCGCGAGAGGCTTCATGACGCGAGACTTTGCTGCACTCACGCTTCAACAGGTTTTTTGGCCCGTAATATGACTATATAGGTGCCCAAAATGATGCACAAGATGTGGATTTACTGTAGTAGGAGTTTGCATTGTTGTTATCGCTGCATTTGTTTGATCATCATCATGGAACCAGCTAGGAAGAGAACCCGTTCTCCAATGTGGGAACATTTTCATCTGATCAGTCCTAATAAGGTTTATTATGCCTTAAGCTTTATAATAATAAGCTTTATTATACCTTGGTTATCCTACTGCACCTGGCTTAGGCCAGGTAACTTAAGCAAAGTTACATAAGTGGCTAATACTGTCATTATGTCACATGATGTATGTGAAGTCAACATTAAGTAGCATTATTCAAGATTCAAAGTGTTTATTGTAATGTGTACAGACAGAAAGCATGTTCCCCTGTACAATGAAATTCTTTGCCGTCCACAATAAATGTCACAAGTAAGAATAATAAAAAAAAGATTAATATATAATAATAAAAAGAGCAAAAGAGTAAGGTAATAAAGTAAAAAAGTGAGGTAGTGCAATTCTTGTAGTGATGTATGTAATAATTAGTTTGTTTTGTATATTGCTGTTTACATAGGTCCAGTGCTTGTTGTGTTCAAGTATTAAAATATATAATAATATAATACATATAATAATAATAATACGTCATATCTAAAGAAGATGGTGGATGAAAAATATGACGAGTAGAAGACCAAGGTCAAGGCTAATAGAATCAACCAAACAATCAAAGTTTATTTACATCATTCACACAAAGCCTAGTTACACTCATACTGACATTATTTTGCTATCTACAATTTCGCCACTAGATGTCACTGAAACGAAGCTTTGAATGAATGAACCCATTTTCAAAACAATTGATGAAGTGGTTCAATACTGGTTCATTGCTTCATTTGGACATCACTATGCCTGACTCTTAATGTCACGGAACATGATGGGAGGACTCAAATGCTAGGGTGAAGGATTTATGATAACAAAATAAAGAAATATGTGCAAAAGAACAACCCACAAGGGGGGGAAAACATTAACTCAAACATGACTCTCGACAACAACAAACTGACCAGGAAGTACGCCAGGAACAGCCATCTAGGAACTCAGGAACCAAGAGCATGTAAGACAACAACACCACAAAGCACAGCAAACACGAAGGGCTATATATAGGGAACACATGAGGAAGGTAGTGATGAAACACAGCTGGGATGATTAAGGGAAACAAGGAGGCGGGGCAGACACTAATGAGACACAAACACACGGGAGAGAGAGCAGTGCCACGGTTCTGTCCACTAGAACACTAATAACACTGGAAACAGAGACAGAACCATGACACTTAGTGATCAACATGTGTTCCCTGTGGTTGTTCAACACCTCAGGTTAATCGTTTCATATGGGGTTTGTCAAAACAAAAAAAGAGTCAATATATTAAAAAAGTTTTCTAAGTAAAAAGTTTCTTTGTGCGTTTGTCACAAACACATCCAAAGAGTTTTTACTCATGTAAGGAAAACCACTCAGATACATTACTAATCACTCCTGAAGAAACTGAACATCAAACTGTTTTAGAGAAATTAAAGAAAGTTTTATTTCACGAAAACGGACAACATGCCTTGCTTTTGTGGCACGCAAATGAATTTGAAGTTTAATGTGCATTTGTTATTTTTCAACAGACACACACACTTTTTGGATTATAAATAAAATTCTTTAAAATGCTCTTAAATAAGAAAAGTATAGACAAATGTATTTACACTAAATCAGTATAAAATGTTTTTGTGTGTGAGCCCAGAGAATCACCAGAAAGGTTTGGATAAAGTGTCGTAATCATCTAGAATAAAAAAAAATTCAGTAAAACCATTAACAAGCACCTTTAGGACGCTCTCTTCCCCCACCAGGGCGACTCGTAAATACCTTCACACTGAGATAAATAAATGTTTTTCTTTCTTTTGTCTTTTTAACATTGATCCTATCGATTGAAACACAGATACAGATGTTAAAAATGTTTAAATACAAAATGTTTCTGATTCAACCTGTAGTTGAGGTACTACTGATCCTGATGGGCGCGCGCACACACACACACACACACACACACACGTACGTTTTAAAAAGGACATGGTATTCCTGAATGTCTTGACTCAAATATTTTGACTCAATTCACATATACCCTACAAACAACACTGATTTTGACTCTGAGGTGTTAGCAATGTAAAACAGGCTTGGGTGGCTTTCATTCAGACAATCAAAGGTAAATCTGGACACCAGCAGTTTTCCCACAACGGACTGGATGGAGCCAGATAGCCATAAGAGGACCAATGACATAAAAATAACAGTCTGGGTCGAGATACAACCTCCCATATATCTAAGAATTTAGATATGGAAGAATGTGGAAGAATGGGCCAAAATCACACCTCAGCAATGCATGCAACTCGTTTCTCCATACAGGAGGCGTCTTGAAGCTGTCATTAATGTTGGACTTTTCTTCAATCTCTCAAGTCTGCGTTTTCTTTTAATGAGGAGAGCAGAGACGGCTTTTCGTTTAACTATTTAATTATCAAGTAAGTTTAAGTACAAGCAAACTACAAATGTTGCTGGTTTCTTCCAATCAACACTCAGTTCTAAATAAAGTCTAGACGATGAATTAACTTGCTCACCTGGCTGAAAAGTTGTCCTTTGATTTTCCATATTCCATGTGTATTCCTGGGGAATGCTTAGGAGCTTATGTTCACAAGTCCAATGGTCTGGACTAATTTTTCCCTGCAGCTTCTTCTACGTGAAAATGACTGTTACTGAAAGATTGTCTAATGACGTTGTATCCCTCTTTGTCACACTGATCAATCCTCAGGGAATGAATGGTAAGACTATTTGGATTGTTCCACAGCAGTGCGCTGACTGTTGCATGCAGTGTTGATGGTATTTATGGATATTCGAGAGCCCATACAAGAGTTGTCCAGCCTGTAATATCAAACTTTGTGGGAGACCGTAAGTGTTCAGACAGACCTAAATGTCCAAACACCAGATGCAGATTTCTGCTGCATTCGATTCTTATGATCTTTGCACAACTAGTATTTTCATAAATGATTCCTCATAGCCTGTTTGTTTTCTCATTATATGGTTGTATTTTGAGTTGTAGTTCATGTGCAAATTTCTATCACAAAATATCAACAAACAACACATAATTTGAGAAGGTGGAAGTGTTCATTATCTTTCTATCTTGTCAGAACACAATAGCAACTACTTGCAACTAGTCTATGCCTAAAACGTCACAAAAACAAAGTTGTTATAACTTTCAGGTAATACTTTATTAGGCCAAAAGAAAAGTTTACTATACTAAAATGACTGTTGTCATTTAAATGTAAGCGACAGATGTTTTCAGTGCGAATAACCCAGAGAGAAAATGTGACGTAAAAAAAAGCAGGACACGTTCATTGATAGGAACAGGTGATTTTAATTGTGCGCATTGATTTCCATAATGTGTCAATGCTTAAAGCAGCGCGCGCCACTCAGACGTGAGAGTAGCACGATGGCGTGTGGGGAAATACGAGCGAAGCTGGTCGTGTTGTTCATGTGCCTTGTTTTAATCGAGTGTCGAAGTGAGCCTGTATTCCCCGGAACGCTACAAGAGGACGATGGAGGCAGCGAAAGTTTATCAGAGCGACCAGTGTTGCTCCAGGAAGGATATGATGAGTCTTTGGCTGGTTTTCAGGACCTCGGTGACTACGCTGATGTCGCAGGTGTGAAGCCCCGATGGGCGCTTGGTTTCACTTCATTGTTAAAATGCATTAGTTTTTTAAGATGTAATGTACAACATAATGATAAATGATATATTTAATGAGATGGCAAAGGGGATGGGGAGGTTGATATTTGCAGATGATGGTGCACTTTGGAGAAGAGAGAGCCGGAGTTCTCTCAGAAGCGTATATCTAGCAGTTATTAGGTCTGGAATTGATTATGGATGCATTGCATATGGATCAGCATGTTCTGGAAAAATGACAATTGAAATAGAAATTGACGTGAAGCAAAGAATTATAAAGCAAGCTTTTATTAAATCTTGGCAACAAAAAATGGGATATGGAGAAGTAGACATCGATATAAAATCCAAAAGAAAGTAGGATTACAAACTGAGACTGGAAGTGAGTTCAAAAGAAAAGTAATAACACAATTAAGATTAGGACACTCCTCTTTAAATGGAAACCTGCATAAAATCAAGCACACTTCAGGGTTTTGTAGATGCTGTGGTGAAATTGAAAAAGTGGAGCATATTTTATTACAGTGTAGAGCTAAAGAGACAAATGGCAGAAACAAGGATGCAAACAGAAGGTGTAAATATGACACTAGAACTGATATTAGGCAATAGAAAATTCAGAAGAATGATAAAATGTATAATAGATACAGGAAACTTCATATATATAAATTATTATAATTTTTTTTAGACGTACGTTCTAACTTTCCCGTTGGTACTGCACACTCCAGTTCAGTTGGTGGCGGTAATGCACCAAAAGTTTGCTTGCCCACCGCCAATAAACGTCATATAATGTAGTTGGTTAATTCCACATTTAGAGCTTGTAAAGGTTTCTCAGATGCTGGTTGGAGAAATAAAAACCGTCTAAATGAATTTCAGAGCTGCCGGGGGATATGATTAATGGAGAGCTCTTCAGTTCTTCTGAGGCTGCTTGGGATGCCATGTCTCCGGAGTTGAGGTGTGGCGAGGAGCTCATGAAGTTGCAACTTAACGGTCCAGAAGTGGCACAAATTGTGCTTTGTCGAGGTAACCTGAATGTATTTGTTTGCTAAATTTGATGCTGGCATAATGTCTTTACTGTTATTTACTGTCAGTCTGTCTCAACTTTTAAATGTGAACTGCAGAATCAATAATTCAATGTGCTTTAAGTCATCATCCTATGTTTTTCCCAGATAGTGGTGCACCTGTTCCTCTCACTGAGTTGCCAACTCATTGTGGATACTCCAGTCCCACTTCTGGAGGTCTTGTCTATGCTACACCCTATGATGGATGTGGTGTCATACAACAGGTATTGTTTTTTTTCCAAATCCACTTATTGTGAGTAGAGCTTAAGGAGGATCAACCTGGATGTTCATGGTGTTTTTCAGGGAAGGCGTTATGTGATCCAGATTCAGTGGCAAGGAAACTTTGCAGTCGTTTCTTGTCCTATTATGTCTACAAGTGCAAATGGACCTTTCCTTGAGACTAATCCTCTTGAAGAGTCTACCTCCACGTCCATAGAAGTGCTGAAACCTCGAGCTCCTGGATATCCTGAGCCATTTCTGCAAAGTTTCTGGCCGTATAACTACCCTCTGTTCAACTATCCTGGTAAAGGTTATCACACAGTTAAGCCACCTGATGTCCCGGTTCCGACCCAGAAGCCCCAACAGCCTATCCAATCCCCAGTGTTTTGGCCATACAACTACCCTCCATACAACTATCCTGGCAAAGGTTATCCCACAGTAAAGCCAGCTGATGTTCCGACCCAGAAGCCCCAAATGCCTATTAAATCCCCAGTGTTTTGGCCGTACAACTATCCTGGCAAAGGCTATCCCACAGTTAAGCCATCTGATATTCCGGTTCCGACCCAGAAGCCCCAACAGCCTATCCAATCCCCAGTGTTTTGGCCATACAACTATCCTGGCAAAGGTTATCGCACAGTTAAGCCAGCTGATGTTCTGACCCAGAAGCCCCAACAACCTATCCAATCCCCAGTGTTTTGGCCATACAACTACCCTCTATACAACTATCCTGGCAAAGGTTATCCCACAGTTAAGCCATCTGATATTCCGGTTCTGACCCAGAAGCCCCAACAGCCTATCCAATCCCCAGTGTTTTGGCCATACAACTATCCTGGCAAAGGTTATCGCACAGTTAAGCCAGCTGATATTCCGGTTCCGACCCAGAAGCCCCAACTGCCTATTAAATCCCCAGTGTTTTGGCCGTACAACTACCCTCCCTATGACTATCCTGGCAAAGTTTATCCCAGAGCTAAGCCAGCTATTGCTCAAGTTCGGTCCTAGAAACCCCAATATCCAGGATACCCCCTGGTGTCTTGGCCATTTTACTACAATCATCACAGCCATCCTGGCCAATCAAAGGAACCAGCTCCAATCTCCCCATCACCAGCAAGAACCCAAAAGCTCCAGCCCTGGCTGTACCCTGGAGAGCTATTCCCTCAGTATAATTACTACCCTCGTCATTTGCAACCCCAACATCCGCAATACCCAGTTCAAGCTACTACACAACCCATAACTACCACTCCTCAACCCTGTACTGCATCTGCTAAATGCAAACTGCCTGCCAACCAGCCTCCCAATGAGTCGTCCCAGAACTACATGCCACCCAGGGTTATGCCTCTTGTAGGAAAAACCCCTTCCCCCCTAGATTTGTGGCCTTGACCAAGACTGCAGCGGACTCTCCCATGAAATGTGTGCGAACGCTGGAGATGTTCAGAATTAGGTTGGTGTCTTCTGCACATGTGTCTTTTGAAACATTGCATCCTGCTTTAATGCTGATGTAGGTTCATTGTGTGTGTAGATTGAATGCAAATTGATTCTTGCATGTCTGCTTGAATAAAGCAAATGTGGTCCAAGATTCTTGTTGGAATGTTACTTTTGTTTTTTCCCACTTCAGCACTATTACTCTTCAGTGTCACTAGATTCTTCAGGAATGATTCTAATATTGCTCAAGAAACATTTATTTTTCAGGGTTCTTTGAATAGAAAGTGGCAATATTGTTTAACATTTTAAATGTCTATTTACAGCTACTTAATTAATGCATCATTGCTAAATAATAATTTAATAACTCATACTTAAGCAGGAGTGTGTAGTACAACACCAACCTGTGTTGTGCTTTATCTTGTAGCTCTTCATCCTTGTTGAAGAAGGGGTATTCTAGTTGACCAGGTCTGCTTGGCTGTGCCTCAGAATGTCTCATAGACAGATGCTTTTCATGAAGCACAATCTCAAACAACTCTCTGTAGTTCTCACAGCAGAAGTCCAATCAGATTTTCAGACTCAGGAAAAGTGTTAAAGCAATAAGAACAGTGTTGGGGTAACACATTAAATGCAATGCAAGATTACTTTTTAGTAATGCAATACCTTTGTAATGATTTCACTTCTCAAAGAAGTGATGCAACTTACTGAAGATAAGTGGTCAAGTGAAAAGACTTGTGAAGTAACGTGACTGAATCTGGTTGGTCACATGATAGTGACATGTATTACATTTATGTCCAGATTACATTCATACACTCAAACTATGTAGAACATACTTGTTGGCAGTCATGAAATAACTACTTAGAATAAGTACCTACTCGAAAGTATCTGCTTTCAGATGCAGTCATGGGCTATCCAAAATCACAACCTTTACCATAAAATAGGGCGCTATTTGTAATGGTGTCTGAAACCATAATGGACACTACTGACTAACCATTCAATTCCATAAATCACTGCAATAAAGATTATACAACTATTGTGCTAGAGAATACCCAAAATACACTGTGTGAATCACGCATCAAATTAATTCCTGAGTCTGACCATAAGTTGGTGCCCAGTTTTCCATGAGAGTTCAAGATAATCACGAGTTTCATCACTGACGAAGATATCAAGAGTACATAAGATAATTCAAGAGTTTCATCTCTGGAGCTGACAGTTTGTTCAGTTTCAAGTGATTATTTAACTATGCAAATGGCGCAGCCCTTCTGATGCACTAGAGAGTTGAATGTCTCTTCTTCTGCAGCTCTTCTTCTGAGCGCCAGCATAGGTTTGTTTGAGCTGCTCTCTCTACTGTATAGATATGAATATGCCTTTCCTTCAGTCTGAGGATTATCTGTTTCACTTCTGGTGTGAAAGGGCCTTCACATTTGCCAAACATAGAACCTTTTTTGTTATTAAAAAACAAACAAGCAAGCCCAGCACAGGTGAGAATTAATGCAAAAGTAACATAACATTATTTTCCACAAAAAGTAACTAAGTAGTGCATTTTTTTACTTTATTTGGGAGTAACACAATATTGAAACTCATTACAACTAAAGGTAACTTTTTTCCAACACTGAATAAGTGTTTGTGTCGGCTACATGTCCTTTCTCAAGAGACTAACCTTTTGTGTTTCCACATATCTAAGATCCAGAGGAGGCTGTTGGACTTTCCATCAATCTCTCAAGTCCGCATGTTATTTTAATGAGGAGACCAGAGACGGCTTTTCGTTTAACTATTTAATTATCAAGTTAGATGATTAAAGCATACAGAGCTCTGGGTCACAGCTATCCCTGAGCACGTAACACTTCTGCGAGTCTTATGTCCAGGCACTCTGCAACTGCTCGCTCTCTTTAGACACTCATATTTATACAATATAATCAAACAAGTCGGCAGTCTCTTCTGGAAAAAGGTTGAGGAGATCTGGTGGTCCAATTGAAACCCTCCACTCATCTCGGCTCCTGTTTTCCTGTACACATAAGCTCTTTTCAAGGTTAATCATACAGTGAGACGCTTTGAAAAACATCTCCTTCTATGTCAGCACACACTCTTTGTGGTCATCTCTTGTGATGGTCCTGATTCAATCATCACACTATGCTCTGCCAGCAGTCTTCTGTCATTCCAAAGACTGAAGACTACTGATTTATTGGCATAATCATCTTTTACCCCTTATGATTCACCACATGATCAAGCATGCATAACATCATTCAGTAAAACAATAATCAACTTAAAAGTACATCATGTCATTAAACCATGCAAATCAGTATTAAAAGCAGTATTATTTCCTTCAAGGCCCAGCTCTTGACCCACAGAATTGGAGTGTCCTGTTCAGGTTGGGGCTGAGTAAAAAACACGGTTTATTTATGCAAAATTAGTAATTAGCAAAATTTGTAATTAGTAAAAAAAGATCTTACACTACTATTACTGGCAGAGATCAAATGTATGGGCGACCTGATGACTGCGCATCCTCTCCTGGGACTCTTTTGTATCTTAGGACTCCTGGAAGCCCACGACAGAGATCTGGTGAGGATTCCAGTGTTTGGAAATACTCCTGCTCAATCTGCTGGACAGTACAGAAAACAGTGTGGGGATGCCATAAGGGTGAAATGAATTAGCATAAAGAATCATTTAAAAAGCTTTCAAATTCTAGAAATATCACCAGAAATGTTTCTTACATAATCAATATAATTGAGGAGTTTTCCCATCTCTGAATTCATCACTGCAGAATCAGCATCTGACAAAGTGAAAAAGAACTTGATTCATTTATTTACATTTACATTAATGTATTTTCATCCAAAGCAACTTACATTGAATTCAAGAAACACAGTAACATTCTAATCAATTCTTGCTTCGGCTGTGTGACTGGCCCTTAAAGAGTTGTGTGAACCCGCAAGTACGATGTCAGGCACTGTAATTTGCTCTGGCCCTCGTCCTGTGCGCAGGAGTGATGAGATGCTTAGCAGATTATCCTCACTCAATGGCTGGATGTCTAAGTGGTGACCGTAGAATAACATAAGGTTCATAGACAATTGGAAAAGTTTTTGGGGGCAGACCTGACCTGTTGAAAAGAGATGTTATTCATCCCACCTGGGATGGTGCCGCTCTTCTCTCTAGTAATTTGGCACATAGTCTTAGAGCTGAACCTTGACTAACTGGGGCCCAGGTCAGGAAGCAGACAAACTGGCTAAACCAACCGTTTGCTAGCTGTCTCACATTACAGAGGTCAGATAAATTACAACACATAGAGACTCTTTCACCTAGATATCATCCTATAGAGACTGTGTCTGTTCCCCGAATTAGCATATACAAAAAACTCTCAAAACTGTTTAAGGGTGAAAATTTAATTGATTTACAAACTACTAAGAACAGATATAACACAAATGAACAAATGATAAAGCTTGGGTTACTGAATATACAATCCCTTTCCTCAAAACACTTATTGTAAATGATATGATTACAGTTCATAAACTAGATGTGCTGTGTTTGACAGAAACCTGGCTAAAACCAGATGATTACATTACTATAAATGAGTCCACCCCTCAAAATTACTGCTATAAACATGAGCCTTGTTTGAAAGGTAAAGGAGGAGGTGTTGCTGTAATTTATAGTAACACGATCAGTACTACTCAAAAGTCTAATTTGAAATATATTTCTTTTGAAGTGATGGTCCTTAATGTAAAATTATCCTGTGCAAGTAATAAATCCTGTTTAACTTTTGTGCTGGCTATTCTATACAGGCCACCAGGGCACCATACAGACTTTATCAAAGAATCAAAAACTCCCTGTTGTAAATATAGTAGAACTATCACTCCTAACACAAAAGATAGCTTTATAAATAATCTTCCTGTACAGTTTGATCTACTTAACATCCCAGATAGCCTAGAAGAACTTGATGTTGCAACAGAAACTATTAACTCTCTCTTTTCCAGCACTTTAGACATTGTTGCTCCGTTGCGCTTAAAGAAGATTAAAGAAAATAGTCCAACACCGTGGTACAACGAGCACACCCTGGCCCTCAAGAGAGCAGCCAGAAAAATGGAGCAGAGCTGAAAAAAAAAAACACTAAGCTTGAGGTTTTTCGCATTTCATGGAAAGACAGCTCTATTGCATTCAGAAAGGCCTTAAGATCAGTTAGATCTACTTACTTTTCTACCCTCTAAGAAGAAAACAATTACAACCCTAGGTGTTTATTTGATACAGTGACTAAACTAACAAGAAATAAAGACTCAAGCCCAGATGCTTTAAAACAGCACACCAGTAATGACTTTAAGGACTTCTTTACTTGCAAAATTCATAATATTAGAGAGAAAGTTATAACCATGTAACCGTCTACTACAATATAACAAAATACAGTAATTTTTTGTGTCCCTGAAGAAAAATTCCACTCCTTCATTGCTATTGGGGAGGAAGAATTGTCTAAACTGGTTATATCATCAAAATCAACAACATGTATGCTAGACCCAATCAGAATCAGAATCAGAATCAGAAAGAGCTTTATTGCCAAGTGTGCTTGCACACACAAGGAATTTGTCTTGGTGTTGAAGCTTCCAGTGCACATATACAACACAACATGAGTTTACATAGAAAATAACAATAACAATACATAACATACACAGTACATGTGGTCACATGCTGGGATTTTTTGTATGGAGTGTGTCGTAACGTGACCATAAGAGGTCAAGGGAGGTGATAGAGAGATGCCGGTGAAGACCAGGATAGTCCAAAAGTGCAGTTTATTTCTCACAAAATTCAAGACCAGGGGTGCTCACTACAAATATTTCTAATCAAATAAAGCAAAAATGAAGAAAAAAAAATAAACAAACAAAAACATATAAATACACAACCCAATGAATGATACATACCATTAAACTTCTTGCAACATAAAATTGTTCTAATGTTTGACTGTGACCGTTACTGAAAAACTATACATTGTACGGAGAGGAAATAGGTAAGGACAGAATGTCAGCCATAACATCATTGCATTGTTTTTCTTTCCTTGCGCTCTGCCCAGCATTTAATCTCTTATTAATTCAACTGTTCAAGAGTGAAATAGCCTGTGGAAAGAAACTGTTCCTGTGCCGAGATGTTCTAGTGGCCAGTGATCGGAGTCGCCGTCCTGACGGTAACAGTTCAAACAGGGTGTTTCCAGGGTGAGCAAAGTCTGTGATGATTTTACCTGCTCTCTTTTTCACTCTGGAAGAGTACAGGTCCTGGAGGGCTGGCAGGGAAGCACCAATAATCCTCTCTGCAGTCCGGATTGTGCGATGTAGTCTCCCAATGTCAGATTTGGTAGCTGAACCAAACCAGACAGTGATGGAGGTGCACAAAACAGACTCAATGACGGCCGAGTAGAACTGTATCAGCAGCTCCTTTGGGAGGTTGAGCTTCCTCAGCTGACGAAGGAAGTACAGTCTCTGCTGGGCCTTTTTTACAATGGAGTCAATGTGATTGTTCCACTTCAGGTCCTGAGAGATGGTGGTGCCCAGGAACCTGAATGACTCCACTGCTGCCACTGTGCTGTTCATGATGGTGAGTGGAGGTAGAGCAGGGCTGTTCCTCCTGAAGTCCACTATCATCTCCACCGTTTTGAGCGTGTTGAGCTCAAGGTTGTTATAACTGCACCAGACAGCCAGTTGTTCAACCTCCAGTCTGTAAGCAGACTCGTCACCGTTTCGGATGAGGCCGATGACGGTGGTGTCGTCTGCAAATTTCAGGAGCTTCACAGAAGGGTCTTTAGAAGTGCAGTCATTGGTGTACAGGGAGAAGAGCAGTGGGGAGAGAACACACCCCTGGGGGGCGCCAATGCTGGTAGTGAGAGACCTGGATGTGAGTTTCCCCAGTCTCACTCGCTGTTGCCGGTCTGTCAGGAAGCTGGTGATCCACTGACAGATTGAGGATGGCAAGGAGAGCTGGGTCAGTTTAGCTGTAAGAAGATCAGGCATGATGGTGTTGAAGGCCGAGCTGAAGTCCACAAATAAGATCCTTGCATAAGTCCCAGGTCTGTCGAGATGTTGCAGGATATAATGCAGTCCCATGTTGACTGCATCATCCACAGACCTGTTTGCTCTGTAGGCAAATTGAAGAGGATCCAGCAAGGGTCCAGTGATGTCCTTCAGGTGGGCCAGAACCAGTCTCTCAAATGACTTCATGACCACAGATGTGAGAGCGACAGGTCTGTAGTCATTAAGTCCAGTGATTTGGGGTTTTTTGGGGACAGGAATGATGGTGGAGCGTTTGAAGCAACGGGGAACTTCACACTGCTCCAATGATCTATTGAAGATCTGCGTGAAGACTGGAGCCAGTTGGTCAGCGCAGGCTTTCAAACAAGCAGATGAGATGCCGTCTGGGCCTGAAGCTTTACCTTATCTTCTGTCTTTTGAAGATTTTGGATACCTGCTCCACACAGACCTTAAGCTCTGGTTGGATGGCGGGGGGGTGGAGAGGGGGTGCAGGAGGTGTTGGGGGACGTGTGAAGTGCAGATCAGACTGGGTGTGAGGTGTGAGATTGGGTTTCTCAAACCTGCAGTAAAAAGTATTTAACTCATCCGCCAGATGTTGGTTCTCAGCAGGTCGGTGGGTTGGTGGCTTGTAATTGGTGATATTCTTCAGGCCTGACCAGACAGCAGCAGGGTTATTTGAAGAAAACTTGTTTCTCAGCTTTTCAGAGTAACTTTTTTTGGCTGCTCTAATCTCCTTTGTCAGTCTGTTCCTGGTCTGTTTGTACAAAACACCATCCCCACTTCTGTAAGCGTCCTCTTTGTTGTGACGAAGCTGTTTGAGTTTCCCAGTAAACCATGGTTTATCATTAGGAAATGATAAGAATGTCCTTGTAGGAATGTGTGTATCCTCACAGAAACTGATGTATGATGTTACAGTATCCGTTATCTCATCCAGATTAGTGCTGGCAGTTCCAAAAACATTCCATTCCGTACAATCAAAACAGGCTTTGAGATTCTCCTCTGCTTCATTAGTCCATCTTTTCACAGTCTTTTTTGCTTCGTGATGCGATCTGCTCGGAACAGCTGGAAGCCTGGCAGAGATAGTCCATTGTCCGGTGTGTTCACATTTAGCCAGGTCTCAGTGAAGCACAGAGCAGCAGAATTGAAAAAATCCTTATTAAGCCGGGTGAGGAGAAGCAGTTCATCCATTTTATTAGGAAGAGAACGGAGATTAGCAAGATGAATACTGGGGAGAGGAGTGCGGAAGCCCCGTGAGCGGAGTTTGACTAGTGCCCCGGCTCGTTTCCCACGCCTGCGTCTGGCTCGGTTTAAAGAGACAGTCGCGACTCCAACGAGGATATCGAGTAAAACGTCTGAATAATCAAAAACCGCAGAAATATTGTCTGGAGTGTGATCCCTAATGTCCAGTAGTTCGTTTTTGGTGAAAACAATCGGAAAAGAATGACTAAAAGCAGAGCAAACAAACAAAGACAGGTCAGTCACTGTAGAGCTAAAAACCGAGGCTGCCATCCGCGGCGCCATCTTGTTCTTATTACAATAAGATACCAACTAAGCTACTGGAAGAGATGCTTCCAGAAATCATGGATCCTCTTCTTAATATTATTAATTTATCTTTGTCATTAGGATACTTACCAAAAACCTTTAAGCTG
This sequence comes from Rhodeus uyekii, assembly GCA_037043235.1. Classification (NCBI taxonomy): domain Eukaryota; kingdom Metazoa; phylum Chordata; class Actinopteri; order Cypriniformes; family Acheilognathidae; genus Rhodeus; species Rhodeus uyekii. The sequence goes on from JAWRVZ010000161.1 coordinate 116,691, forward strand.
GCCTTAATTAAACCGCTTATTAAAAAAACACAACTTGATCCTATAGAATAAGTTAATTACTGGCCAATATAAAATCTACCTTTTCTTGTCAAAGATTCTAGAAAAGGCAATATCTTCACAACTATGTTCCTTTCTAGAAGGAAACAGCATCTACAAGGATTTCCAGTCAGTATTTAGACCATATCATAGTACTGAGACTGCTCTCATTAGAGTTACAAATGATTTTCTCTTATCATCCGATCGTGGTTGTATCTCTATGTTAGTGTTACTGGACCTTAGTGCTGCATTTGATACAATCGACCCCAAAATCCTTCTGAATAGACTTGAAAATTATGTTGGCATTAGTGGAGTTACATTAGCCTGGTTCAAATCATACTTATCTGACCGTTATCAGTTTTTAGCAGTAAATGAGGAGATGTCATATCGATCACGGGTTCAGTATTGAGTTCCTCAAGGTTCAGTACTAGGACCATTGCTTTTCACCCTGTACATGCTTCCTTTGGGTGCAATAATTAGGAAGCATGGCATTAGCTTTCACTGTAATGCTGATGATACTCAGCTCTATATTTCTTCTCATCCTGATGAAACGTACCAATTCACTAAATTAACAGAATGCATTAGGGGAGCGCGGGGCACAACGTAACGCGGGGTAAAAAGTAACAGCGATTTTTTAAATAGTTGCACGGGCTTAAATGTGACGTGCTAACGGGCTTTTCACCACACTGTTTGCACACGTCTTCTGGACATCTTTCGAGAAATTTCAGCGAAATTTGGATGAGAACCACAGGAAAAACTCTTTTGAAAGCATGAAAATATTTTTTGTTATAGTAGTTGTTTTTCGATTTTCAAAGAATGTGTGAAAGTATGTTAGTCCAATCTTATATTGTTATGATTACCATCTTCTTGGCTAAAAGACGGTACCATTTTGAAAGATGTGAAAAACACATAGTGACTGCTATCCGGTCCTGAAGTGAACACGACACCGCGGGGTTAGTTGTAACACGGTGTTACAACTAAGCCGTATTGAATAGGCTGCATCAATAATCATATATTTTGCATTGTATTAACCTATTAAAACGTTTTTTCACGTCATTACATTGTTTAAAGCATAACAATATAATAAATAAAATAAAAAATATATTCCATTCATAAGTTATGCTTATGATCATTAAGACTCAACTTTTATTAAGAAATAAAAATTACGCCAATGAACACCCATTGGATAACATGGTGTTACAACTAACCCACTGTCTGTTACAACGAGCCCCGCTCACGGGGTAAGTTGTCACATTTCACTCCTTGCGCTTTTGGTGATACTGCGCAGAAACTGTAAGTCCGACGAACATCAAACCAGTGCTCATTTGTAGGAGAGGCTTGTGTGTTGTTTATATAAAAATATGGTTTGTCTAACCAAATTTCTTTGTTCATTATTTGGCTAAAACCAAAAAGTGTTACGTTTGTCCCCGCGCTCCCCTACTGATATAAAAAAATGGATGACTAATAACTTTCTACTGCTTAATTCTGAAAAAACAGAGATTCTAATTATTAGACCAAAAAGTTCTGCACGTAATAATCTAGACTACTGCCTTACACTCGATGGCTGCTCTGTCATGTCTTCGTCGTCAGTTAGAAACCTGGGTGTGCTCTTTGATACCAATCTTTCATTTGAAAGCCAAGTTTCTAGCATCTGTAAAACGGCATTCTTCCATCTTAAAAATATATCTAAATTGCGACATATGCTCTCAAAGATAAATGCAGAAAAGTTAGTTAATGCGTTCATGAGTTCAAGGCTAGATTATTGTAATGCTCTACAAGGTGGTTGCCCTGCACGCTTAATAAACAATTTCCAGCTGGTCCAAAACGCAGCAGCTTGAGTTCTTACTAGAACCAGGAAGTATGAGCATATTACCCCAGTTCTGTCAAACCTGCACAGGCTTCCTATTAAACACAGAATACATTTTAAAATCTTGCTAATTTCTTACAAAGCATTAAATGGTTTAGCTCCCCAGTACTTGAGCAATATCTTAAAACATTATAGTCCTTCACGTCTACTGTGATCCCAAAATACTGACCATCTTATAATACCTAGAATATCATAGTCAACTGCTGGCGGTCGATCTTTTTCCTTCCTAATACAGTTCGGGAAGCAGACACACTCTGTCAGTTTAAATCTAGACTAAAAACACATCTCTTCAACCTGGCAATTAAAACATAACACATTATACGTACATTTTTAATCCAAATCATGTTAAATGATTGTTAGGCTGCATAATTTAGGTCAGCCAGAACCGGGAACATTCCCATAATGTCTGATGTACTCGATACATCAGAAGAAGAATGGCATCTACACTGATATTAGTCTCTGTTTATTCCGAGGTTACCATGGACAGCTGGAACCGGGCCGTATCCAGATCAGATGAAGGACCTGCACCTGGACACGAGCACAGCACTGCCCTGAAGTGTCTGCAGAGACCGTGACTCTACTAGACCCTCCCCTGTGAAGATCATGAACCCATGTCCGGTTTGAGAAAAAAACCTTTGGAGAAACCAGGCTCAGTTGGGGGACCAGTTCTCCTCTGGCCAACAGCCAAACAGTGCATGATTATTATATTGACAACAATTCAAGTTCAATATTCAAAACTGGTCCCCCAACTGAGCCTGGTTTCTCCCAAGGTTTTTTCTCCATTCTGTTCTTCATTAATTCCGTCACCTGCTGGAGTTTTGGTTCCTTGCCGCTGTCGCCTATGGCTTGCTCAGTTGGGGAAACTTAACACTTAATATTCATCAACTTATTAATTCGCCTGCTCTTTTAAGGCTGCTATTCAGCCAAACAAACTTTGTTTATATTGTTTATAGGATTCTTCACTTAAAACAAAACAGTCCAACAAACGAAATGTGCTCAGTGTCAGCTGAACGATATGACTAAATCACGTTTACAAACGTAAAATTTGCTCATGAATGGATTTTCTGTATTCTGTATTATAAATGGTGCTGTAATAAATCTTAAGGCACCATGATACACGCCATCCAAGGAGGCAAGAAGATAAGAAGGAGCTGATAAACTGCATCCCTGTAGTAAATAATTGGTTAAAAAAATGCAGACACAAGTTTTTGAATGCCATTAAATGAAAAGCAGGGCTTACTTCTAAAATTAAACAAGCTTTTTCTTTAATTTTTGTTTCAAGTAATTAATGTGTGAGCTAAAATATTACGTGTCATCAATTATTATATGCACAAGCATGCCCAATGTGATCAGTTTCCCCCATTAAGTTTGAATTTAATAAATGTGTAGCTTTCAGTGCAATAGCCAGTTGTGATTCAATTGTAATAGTTTTAAAACAGTTTGATGCTACATGTGATCCCACATAATACATGGATGGTAATAACTTAGAATTTTTAAGAAATAATCTTGATTTTTCAATTAGATTTTTTTTTCTTTATCCACAGATGTAAATATTTTAAGATTTCAATGGATGGATGAATGTGAAGATATTTGCAAAGTCTCTTCATTGGATGTCAAATTGTCCAAAATATCGTGAAACTTATTGCCGTTAGACTTAATTCCTTGCCAATTAGTAATTTGGTTTTTTGAATTTTACATCAGTGTTTTGGACACACAAACAGCAATCCTTTATAAAGATTAGGCATGAAAGTTATCCATAACCTTTACAAGAGTGTGGAACTTTGCAGAGCGGTCTGATGTGTAAAAATGCACACAAAGATTGCGTTTATATGGTTTAAACAAACACAAAAGTAGGAGAATATCTAACTGTATATTGTCTTGCGTTGATAGAACATTCCCGTTTATTTGGGTCAATGAAAATGGTAGTAGTTTAAACAGGGGCGTCACTAGGCCCTTTTTCTAGGCCCTAAACTTCTGCCCAGCCCCCCTAAAAAATATATTTGATTAATAAAATCATTTTTTTATTACAGTGTTGTATATGGCTCAGTCAGTACTCCTACTCCCATATATGAAATACAGGGAATACAATGGAATAGTGGATTGCAGTAAGGTTAGTAGCATACCACCCTACCCTAATAGTCAAATAATATTTTTTTAATCATACCCTTATTGGGGGCTGAGCCCCCCTAAAATCAAAATCCTAGAATCGCCCCTGAGTTTAAATATCCTCAGCTCATATGCCTCTTTAATTTTGCGATTAAAAAGATATAAAATAAAGTATTACTTAAACAATATTAGTGGAAAACCAAAAACTTTAAAGCAACATGAAACCATGTCATATTTAGAATATAGTTTAATTACGCATTGAAGCATTCTCACAGTTTGAAAATTATGTCCATAATATTTTATTTTAGTTGGAAGCTTTGTCACGCGAAGATTAACTTTACGGAGCATTGCATGTTTGCATTATGCCTGACTAGTGATGGCCATCTGACACCGATGCTCCGACACAAGCTTCGAACTCGAAGCAGGATTTTTTATGAACTACTGCTTCGGAGCTTGCTTTGATGCGGAAAAACACACGTGACCGATGACGTACTGCTTCGGAGCTTGCTTTGATGCGGAAAAACACACGTGACCGATGACGTCCGAGTGAGTGAATCACGAGTGAATCACGTGACTGGTTCAGACCATTCGATACTGCTTCGCATCGCGAGAGGCTTCATGACGCGAGACTTTGCTGCACTCACGCTTCAACAGGTTTTTTGGCCCGTAATATGACTATATAGATGCCCAAAATGATGCACAAGATGTGGGTTTACTGTAGTAGGAGTTTGCATTGTTGTTATCACTGCATTTGTTTGATCATCATCATGGAACCAGCTAGGAAGAGAACCCTTTATTTGTGCTTTATTTGTTATAGATCCAGTTCAGAAGGAGATTGGACAGGTTTACAACAATGTGACTGTAATCAATGCATTAACCAGGATCAGAATCAGCCATCTGGCCACAGGGTTTGCTAATCAAAATATAATACTGTAAATGTAACAACATTCTTTGTTTGGGAAGAAAGGAGGCAGTAACTGGCGAACATTAAAGACTTTTAATACTGAAATAAACCAACAAATACCAAATGAAAGTACTGGCGGCAGTCCCTCACGGACGAATGCCGCCCACACGAACACAAACCACAACGTAAATATAGGTGTCACAGTCTTGTCGTGTCTGTCACATCCGGGTTCCTCTGTGTCTTCCAGATCCTTCCCCCTCCTGTCTTGTTACTCAATTGTCCCGTTAATTATGTCAGCTGGTTCCCATTTCCTCATGTACTTAAACCCTCATGTTATCCCTGTTCTTCGTCGGCAATTGTCAGTGTTATATGGTCGGTTTGTGTGTGGATGTTCCTTGAGACTTGATTTTTACACCATTGAGTGCGGTTTATGTTTCTATTTAAAGTGTTTTGTTTTCATTTAAGAGAAATGAAATCCGCCTCATCTATCTCCGCATCACACCAGAGCCGTTTGTATGACAATGGGTCTGGTCCTGGTCTTCCTTCACTGGCGTCGCTCCTCCTTTTATTCCTCCTTGAGATCCGAGGCCAGTGAGATCCACACACACATGAAAGACCAAGGAACTCTGACGAATACCGGCAAACACCATGGGAGACAGGAGGGTATTTATACAGACACGGAAACTACACACAGCTGACGGGACTTGGGCAGTGATTAACGAGACAGGTGTGGAACAATCTAGAAGACACGGAAGGACCCGGATGTGACAGACGCAACAAGAATGTGACAGAACGCCCCCTCCCACAAGGCGTGACCTCACGCTGTATGAGGCACACCTTGCGGAGGGAAGGGAGGGGGAACAGGAAGAGGACAAGTCAGACATGACAAGAGAACACGGGTGGGAGGGTGGGTACTGGGGGAACAGGTCACCAGGGTGTGGGGTAGTCCAGGGCGGCGCCGGGGGCTTGACCTCCCCAGGAGGCTCCGCCTCCTTTGCCCCACCCGCCCTCATAGTCACATTACTACCCCCCCAAAAAAATTCTTGAAGGTCCTCCCCGGGTGACCGTCGAGAGGCCTAGGTGGTCCTTGGATGGAGGCCAAGAGGTTTCGAGGGGACGGCAGGGTGAGGAGCACAGGTGGAGCCGGCAGGGCGAGCAGCTCGGGAGGCGCCGGAGGAGGCCTCCTCTGGCACTGGCAGGCGGCATAGGCGGAGTTTAACTTTTGTGCTTGGGGGGGCACCAGACCACAAGCTCAGTTTTTTTAATATCATATTTATATATCATTAATTTTACATATAAAATACATTTACAATGAACAATGACTTTATACCAGTGCTTCTCAATTATTTTATGTCACGCCCCCCTAGGAAGAGGTAAAAATTTTGTGGCAAAAACGTTCGCCTTATTGTTTCCATGGTAACGCGTCATGCTTATCACCTGACATACGGCAGTCACAAAAAGCGCTGTATAATAGATAATTCAAAATAGTCACCAACTTGTTGGCTTAAATTTCTCTCGTGTCCCCCTTGTCGTTGTTGGTTATTGGATGTAAGTCAGTGTTGGATGTCGTGTGAGTGGATGTTCTCCATGGTCTCCTAGTTTTGCACCCCCGTGTGCCTTTTGAGTTGTTTATTCTAAGCCTTTTGTTTTCGTTAATAAACTGTCTGAGCAGCATCTCCCGTTCTGCCTCGTATCTCCGCATCACACACAGCACCAGTATAACAATTCTGATGTTCAAGAATCTGTTATTTGCTTGACAGCTAATTAATTGCTTCTGCCCGCTGACATGGTTTTAAAGCTAATATCTATTTTTAAAAAATAAATCTATTTTATATAGTTTGCTGTTACTAACAAGCTGTTAAATATTTGGCCAAAAAATATAGTTAGGAATCCTTAAAACAGTGCTTCTCAATTATTTTCTGTCACGCCGCCCCTAGGAAGAGGTAAACATTTTGCGCCATTTTGGTACGTTCCTTATGGTTTCCATGGCAACGCGTCATGCTTGTCACGTGACATACCGCAGTCACAAAAACGCTGTATAATAGATTAATACATTTATTTCGTTTTTCTTTTTTATTCAAAATAGTCACCAACTTGTTGGCTCAACTTGTTGAAACCGAAAATAAATCTTATGTGGTTGAAAACACTGAGTTGTTGTGATAAATGACAAGCTCAGAGCCCATCTTTTTTTTTTTTTTTTTGGCTCAGTGCCAGATATCGCGTGAAAACGTGTGAATTTAGTGGTTGATCACATGACACATGAACACCGGCGTGATCGTACACGTCAAAGGATGAGGGGAAGATTTTGAACTTCTGCTCTTGTTCGGTGCAAGAAAACCTACTCCCTGGCAAAAAAAAAAAAGCATGTACACCAGGGTAACGTGCGCCCCACTATTTGAGAACCACTGCTTTATACAAAGAATAGCGAATAGAACAGACTCTTTGTAGTTGCTGTTTTGTTTTGCATCGGAAGTGATAGGGTTAACACGGGGAGTTCAGAAGTGCGCAAAAAGTGTTTTAGACGGGTGCACTTGTTCTTCTAGTGTGTTCTTCGTTCCGATTAAAGTTAATAAACAGATCCTCCCTTGACCTGTCATAGAATTACTTCAGACATTACAATATCTTACCTAATGCAGAAGAAGCCACCTCTTTTTCCGAGATGCGTAGATGTCCACTGTCTTCTCTTCTGATAGATTTGACACTTTTAGTAGTGGATTTATTAAAAAAAATGACGAATGTCCATTTTGTTTATTCAGAGCGTAAAACAGAACGAGAAGAGCGTTCACTCACGTACCGCGATACTTTGAGATTCGCAAATCGCGGGAGAATGTAATAAAGCTACAGTAATAAAAAATTAAATACAGTAATAAAAAATTAATTAGCCACATCTTACTCATTCTATGCACAGAACTAATAAGATAAAACAAATAAAGCGAGAAAATATGAATTCTGTAATAACAAAAAAACATATTTAAAGCACAAGGCAGGCAGTAATTGGCTCTGGTCTGGGGGGGCAGGCGGATCACGGCAGGCGGATCACGGGCTCTGGCAGGCAGATCACGGGCTCTGGTGCTGGTAGGCGGATTACAGGCGTGGGAACTGGCGCGGACCGTCGAGGCATGGGAACTGGCGCTGGCCGTCGAGGAGCAGGCTTGGACGCTGGACTCGGTTCATTCGCGGGACTGCCAAGCCTTAATGCAGCCGCTATCAGGTTGACAACGGGCGCAGGAGTGGGCTGAAGAGCTGTGGGCGCGATTGCAGACTGACCAGTGAGACGTACTGGTCCAGGCTGCCCTCCTACGGGCACAGGTACAGCCTCACGAGGTGCGGGCGTTGAAGCAGACGGCGCAAAATCACTTTAAAAGGCAAAATTTGATTTCTCACGTCATGACACCTTTAAAAATGCTTAAATGAATGAATTATGCATTTAGGACACGTAATACATTTAATACAGATTTTATTGTCATATAGCTTGAAGCCATCAACTATTCACACATTTTATTTTATTTTTCATATTGATGTTATAAAGTCATTATTCTTCATTTTGTAGATAATACATTAATAAGCACAACTTTATGTATCTTAAAACTGATTCACATATCTAACTCCGCATCGCAAATCAGCATTCCTGTAACATTACCTTTACTGTTAAAGTTTCTTAAATGAACTCTGACAGAGTCTCAACGCTGTTCTAATGAAAACCCCATTGTAAGTGCCATTACCACAGTGCACAGAGAAACAAAACCACTAAAGATTGGTTATCACACTATCAAAACCTACTGGTGGTGTTTGTCTCTGTTCTACTAAGACAAGGGTCGGCAACCCAAAATGTTGAAAGAGCCATATTGGACCAAAAAACAAATATGTCTGGAGCAGCAAAAACTGATCGAGTGGAGCGACCGCGCGTGCGGTGTGATACTCCTTTTGCTCATGGGCGGAGCAACAGCGAACCAATCGTGGATAGCAGGACCGCTGCTCTGGAGCTCTGGAGCCACAGGTTGCCGACCCCCATACTAAGCATACTGATAACTTATCAGACTGATAATGTCACGATACGTCTGTCTCGTCTGTCACATCCGGGTTCCTTTATGTATCTTCCAGGTCATGCACATCCCCGTTTGTGTCTAATCACATCTCAAGCCCGTTCAGCTGTTTCCTATGCTGTGTTTCACGAGTTCACACTTACGAATGATTCAGGAGCAATGGATGGTAAGCGTATTTGGCGAGCTGTCCGAGGAGAGGGCTCCGAGCTCGGCATTAGCCCGAACCTGGAGCACTCCCCCCATATCCTGACTTTTGATAGGAACAATAAAGTGTGAGGAGTTGGGGTGGTGGAGGGATGCCGAAAAATGTCAAAGAGCTGTAGGTGAGTCAAACGTGTCTATATATACGTACTTCCTCTCCTGCTGATAGGATGAGGAGTAATTGCTGATGACGTGTTGATTGTATTAATCATTTGAACGTGCTCCTCCCGAACTTTGTTAATAAAACATCATTTCACGAGTTCACACTTACGAATGATTCAGGAGCAATGGATGGTAAGCGTATTTGGCGAGCTGTCCGAGGAGAGGGCTCCGAGCTCGGTATTAGCCCGAACCTGGAGCACTCCCCCAAAAATTGCAACCTAGTCGGACAGCCGCTAAAGATTTTGATGACCCCCCAAAGAATTGCGAAGTTATGGCTGAGGGGGGGGGGAAATGTGAGTTCGGGAGGGCAGTTAAATGAATTTAGAAGCTTGCTCCTGCGGGAGCATCACTGCTGCGGCAGTGGAAGTTAGAGAGAGCTGGAAGATAGAGAGAGCTTGCTCCTGCGGGAGCGTCACTGCTGCGGCAGTGGAAGTTAGAGAGAGCTGGAAGATAGAGAGAGCTTGCTCCTGCGGGAGCGTCACTGCTGCGGCAGTGGAAGTTAGAGAGAGCTGGAAGATAGAGAGAGCTTACTCCTGCGGGAGCGTCACTGCTGCGGCAGTGGGAGTTAGAGAGAGCTGGAAGATAGAGAGAGCTTGCTCCTGCGGGAGCGTCACTGCTGCGGCAGTGGAATTTAGAGAGAGCTGGAAGATAGAGAGAGCTTGCTCCTGCGGGAGCGTCACTGCTGCGGCAGTGGAAGTTAGAGAGAGCTGGAAGATAGAGAGAGCTTACTCCTGCGGGAGCGTCACTGCTGCGGCAGTGGGAGTTAGAGAGAGCTGGAAGATAGAGAGAGCTTGCTCCTGCGGGAGCGTCACTGCTGCGGCAGTGGAAGTTAGAGAGAGCTGGAAGATAGAGAGAGCTTGCTCCTGCGGGAGCGTCACTGCTGCGGCAGTGGAAGTTAGAGAGAGCTGGAAGATAGAGAGAGCTTGCTCCTGCGGGAGCGTCACTGCTGCGGCAGTGGAAGTTAGAGAGAGCTGGAAGATAGAGAGAGCTTACTCCTGCGGGAGCGTCACTGCTGCGGCAGTGGGAGTTAGAGAGAGCTGGAAGATAGAGAGAGCTTGCTCCTGCGGGAGCGTCACTGCTGCGGCAGTGGAAGTTAGAGAGAGCTGGAAGATAGAGAGAGCTTGCTCCTGCGGGAGCGTCACTGCTGCGGCAGTGGGAGTTAGAGAGAGCTGGAAGATAGAGAGAGCTTGCTCCTGCGGGAGCGTCACTGCTGCGGCAGTGGAAATTAGAGAGAGCTGGAAGATAGAGAGAGCTTGCTCCTGCGGGAGCGTCACTGCTGCGGCAGTGGAAGTTAGAGAGAGCTGGAAGATAGAGAGAGCTTGCTCCTGCGGGAGCGTCACTGCTGCGGCAGTGGGAGTTAGAGAGAGCTGGAAGATAGAGAGAGCTTGCTCCTGCGGGAGCGTCACTGCTGCGGCAGTGGGAGTTAGAGAGAGCTGGAAGATAGAGAGAGCTTGCTCCTGCGGGAGCGTCACTGCTGCGGCAGTGGGAGTTAGAGAGAGCTGGAAGATAGAGGGAGCTTGCTCCTGCGGGAGCGTCACTGCTGCGGCAGTGGGAGTTCTGTTCAGAGTTTTAGTCTCTTGAAATTATTTTGGTTACGGACGTCTAAATACACTCAAGAAATAACAAAATTAATATGGTTTGTAAAATTATGAGTAAAACCTTTCAATTATAAATTGACAGTTGAATTTATATCAGATGCATGTTGCATATTTAATTTCAAAACGAACTTACCTGTCGAAACAAACTTACCTGTTGGAGATCGGAATATCAAAGTTTATGAAAGATCACAAACTTATTGGCTTTGAATAAACCCTGAGCAGGGGTTCATCCAAATATCATAGACTTATAGAGCTTATCATAGACTTAAAGGGAGTCTTGGAATTACTTTGGTTACAGACGTCTAAATACACTCAAGAAATAACAAAATCAGTATGGTTTGTAAAAGCATAAGTAAAACCTTTCAATTATAAATTGACAGTTGAATTTATATCAGATGCAATTAGAAGCTGGCTCCTGTGGGAGCGACACTGCTGCGGCAGTGGAAGTTAGAGAGAGCTTGCTCCTGCGGGAGCGTCACTGCTGCGGCAGTGGGAGTTCTGTGCAGTGTTTCAGTTTCAGTTTTCAGTTTCAATTTCAGGAGTCTTGAAATCTCTCTGGTTACAGACGTCTAAATACACTCGAGAAATCACAAAATCAGTATGGTTTGTAAAAGCATAAGTAAGACCTTTCAATTATAAATTGACAGTTGAATTTATATCAGATGCATGTTGCATATTTAATTTCAAAACAAACTTACCTGTTGGAGATCGGAATGTCGAAGTTTATGAAAGTTCACAAACTTATTGGCTTTGAATAAACCCTGAGCAGGGGTTCATCCAAATATCATAGACTTATAAAGCTTATCATAGACTTAAAGGGAGTCTTGAAATTACTTTGGTTACAGACGTCTAAATACACTCAAGAAATAACAAAATCCGTATGGTTTGTAAAAAGCATGAGTAAACCTTTCAATTATAAATTGACAGTTGAATTTATATCGGATGCAATTAGAAGCAGGCTCCTGGGGGAGCGTCACTGCTGCGGCAGTGGAAGTTAGAGATAGCTTGCTCCTGCGGGAGCGGCACTGCTGCGGCAGTGGTAGTTAGAGATAGCTTGCTCCTGCGGGAGCGGCACTGCTGCGGCAGTGGTAGTTAGAGATAGCTTGCTCCTGCGGGAGCATCACTGCTGCGGCAGTTGAAGTTAGAGATAGCTTGCTCCTGCGGGAGTGTCAGTGCTGCGGCAATGGAAGCAATGGCCATGAAGTTGTAAGTGGGGAGGAGCTGATGCTTAACAGAAGACCTTGTTTGAATGTGCGATCTGTTTGGTCTGATGTGGCTCTTGAAAGCTTCTGGAGACCAGCGGCGCAATGCTTGTATTACTGTTGGGAAAAGGCCTTGCACAGCCGTGGTTGCTGCACCTGTGCGAAATGAATGGCTGGATGAATGGTCTGTTGGGAATCCGGTTTGGGGTAGCGTAGCTTTAAGAAGTTTGGAACCGGAACTTGTAATGGGGTGGAATCGTCTATAGAGAGTGGGACGGATGGGAGTTTAGCCTGCGAGTTTCTGAAATGAAAGTAGGCTGAGTGGATGTGATGGTGGGTTATGAGCATCTGAGGTAACCAAGCCAGTGTGAACATGGCTTCACTGCTGCGGCAGTGGGAAAATTCCCCCTTGGCTGACTCCTGCGGGAGTGTGGGGGAACATCATTGCTGCGGCAATGGGGGCAGCGGTGGAATCATTTCTATTTGCACTGAGCTCATGCGGGAGTGAGGAGGTGCATCACTACTGCGGAAAAGGAGAACTTCCTCTGAACTAATCGCGTGTTGGATGATGGAGATTGTCCATTTCCTCGACTTCTGTTGTCTCTTGAGGCGGTGAAAGCCTTTTCTGGAGAGATTGATTTGATCGAATGTAACTCCTGAAGCTTCCGAAGACCTGCGGCCCAGTGCTTAGATCTGCTGGTTTTGGGACACGACATGTGGTGGGGTGATTTAAGTCTTCAGTGAAGAGTGGGTCGGATGGGAGTTTGGCCTGCTCTCTTAAATGAAGGTTGGCAACGAAGGATTGTTGCTGTCGGAGTAAGAAAGCCTTACAGTTTGGTCTCTCTTACTTTCATTGTGCAGCGCTGACGAGTCAGAATATGGATGGATTTGGCTTGAGGTTGGATGATGGAATCAGAGGAACTGGAATCTATATGGCTCGACCATGGCGTTGAGTGGTCGGACGACATTTGGGTAGAATCCTTGGTGGAGAGTAGGGATACGGATTTCCAACATGATTGGTTGTCTGGTGTCTGAGCTGGTGGGTTGCGTTCTTGATATGCCTTTGATGAGCAGAGGATTAGGTTTCGGCAGTGAGAAGTAGATTTCACCTAGGTAACCCATGGTGAAGCTGGCTTGGAAGTTCTTGGTGTTAATGGAATGCACTACGAGTCGGTGGTAGTGGGTAGAGACCATGTGGAGCAGACCACATGTGGAGTGGAAAGTCTTGAACTTTTCCACTCCACATGTAATCCTCCGAGGGAGTGGGGAGGCAAGCTCGCACTTAAAGGGCGGCGTTTGTCGCTAGATGCTGGCATGTGAGGTGCAGTGCTGGAAAACTGCAGTGTGCTGCTGCGTCTTAACGCTTGGAAATCTGGTTTGCAAGGGAGAGATATGAAGATTTAAGGAACGTACGTTTGAGGCATTTTGAAGGTAGAGTTGATTTGGAGATGGTACGGCTGACTGAAGCGAGACCTATTCTAGTTGATTTGCTTTGGTCGTCCTCCTTTACTATTGATACGAGTGCTGAGGTGTCGTAGGAAGTTGGGCAAGAAGGTGGATGTCTTGATGGTGGAGGTGAAGGCAAGCCTCGGCGTCATAGGGTGCGACAACGGAGCGGAAGAGCTGGCGACCGCGTGGTGTTGTTGGAGGCTCGGTTGCAGTGTTTGTTGAGTGCAAGAGCTCCTTTCGACAGTGGGATACAATGAAGGAACTTGGGAGGAAGAGTTTATCGTGAAACTGGTACATCTCAATCTTGGACAGGGGTGGCCAACCTGTTCAGCATAATGAGCCTCAAAATAAAGCTCGTGGCTGCGGAGCCGCATGAAAGACTGTTAAATTCGCATTTGTTGATGGGGTTTTTGACATTAGAAAGGTCTCGCACATATATCACACATTTAATATGTTTATAAATAAATTCTTTAATACTTTTTACATATGGCAACCCACGAGCTATGCAAGAATGCAGAGACAATGCGTCTGTGGATTATATATGCGGGAAAAACGGTATATCATCTCATTGACGGTGACAGGAAGTATAAAAGTAAGCAGCGGCTTGGTAATGTAGTGATCGGTTGGAAAATGTCTCCGGTTACTATCGTAACCTCTGTAATTTTATCATATTCCGTTTAGAGAAGTATGAAGGAAATGCTATTTAAGATATTTATACCGTCTGGCAGCCAGATCTGCATCGCGCTACGATTGGCCAGTTGTCAACTGCTGTTATCCATAAAGTTTCAGAAATGACGTGAAGGGGAGGAGTTCCCGAATGCATTTCATTAAACATCTCGTTCCTACTCTCGAAAGGGAACGCGCATTCTGCGCGCCTCTATTTGAATTCGGTAAAAACATCATGTCCACGTGAGCGGCGGCTGATCTTGGCAGGATACATGTAAATTTATGTTTTTGTAGACAAAAAGGTCTCAGCGGGCCGGATGAGAGCTGCGAAAGCAGTCAAAAGAGCCGCATGCGGGTTGGCCGCCCCTGTTCTTGGACAATGTGGCGAAAGGCGGGGCATCACATGATCGCCTGCTAGATTTGAACACATTGGCTGGCGCTGAGCCAGAGAAAGCGCTCAAAGCTTGTTGCTGTTCAGTGTTTCAATCTCTTGAATTATTTTGGTTACAGACGTCTATCGACTTATAAAGCTTATCATGGACTTAAAGGATTGAAACAGTGAAGGCAAAGAATTACTTTGAAAATAGAAGTGCATATGGTTTCTTTCCGGCGAGTCCACTTAATAGCCGATTAAGTTGAAACAACAAGGCAGCGTTAGCAATAAGTACTTGATTCTTGTGTGGGCGGCTGAGCGCGCGATCGACTGTAATGAGCGCGATCTGAAGTGGCGCGTGCGATCGGACTGTACTGCGCGCGATCTGGCTTCGGTGCGCGCTACTGCTTGAGATGCGAGGAAGCAGCGCGTTACTTTAGAACAATCACATCTCAGACGTGGGTTCCCCGGAACAGTAGTATTGAGAGGCACAGCTGCTCGTGATTTAGCGATGCAAAAATAAAAGCGCCGGGAAGGATTACAGCTGCTCTTGTTTGTGTGAGCTGACGGACTGAGAGAGTGTGAGCTGAAGCTGCAGCGCGGTCTGCTGAGGCTCGCGGCAGCGGCGGCGGCCTGGCTAGCACGGAAGAAAGCGGCATTGCCTGAGAGTCGAGCTTGTAGCTCGACCAGCTTTATCGTCCTTTCTCAATGGCAGGAGCGATTAAAGCCGATGTAGAGCTGCTGGATACGGATGTTTACTTGGTGGCGAGAACAGGCCTCAAGTCTTACTGTGCGTTGCTTGTTGTTGCTTAGGACCCGTTTGTTTGGTCTGGCACCCGTGATGTATTGCTGAGGGTGATATAATATAGTTAGCATAGTGTTGAGCGGATGGGGATCGCTACTGGGTCCGGAGGTTTTCGTGGAGAATCCATCTGACGAGTGGAGCTCGATTTCGGGTGTATAGCGACCAGAAGGCGGAGCCACAATGCCGTAAACTGTCGAGCTGCCGAAAAATGTCAAAGAGCTGTAGGTGAGTCAAACGTGTCTATATATATACGTACTTCCTCTCCTGCTGATAGGATGAGGAGTAATTGCTGATGACGTGTTGATTGTATTAATCATTTGAACGTGCTCCTCCCGAACTTTGTTAATAAAACATCATTTGTCATTAAATACCCTCCTGTGCTCCTTTGTCTTTGTCAGTCATTAATGTTATGTTGTCCGAGTGTGTGGATGCCGCTCCGTGTTCCATGTTATGCACAATAACGTGCCGTTTGAGTAACAGTAATACCTCAAAATATGATACGCATAATCCGTTCCAGGGCGGAGCTTGTAACTCGAATTACTCGTATCTGGAATCATGTTTTCTCAGAAGAAATAATAGTATTGTCATAGACACACACACACACACACACAAAAACAGAATTATAGTACATGTATACAGAACAAGGATTTGTGTGATATCAAATAAAATGTGGTTTCAATTGTACGTTTTTACTGACCGTAGCGGCAGGTGCGGAGGAGGAAGGCGGTTGGTACGCAAACACTTGAGTCCGTATCTTACGTTACACTAACACTACGTAACTTACGTAAACTTAAATTAACATAACTGAACTTAACTAAGCTTACGGTTTTTTTTTTTTTTTACTTTTCTATTTCACATTATTGTTTTGCTTTGTTCGATTTGTTTTCTTCCCTTTTGTTCACCTGACTACGCTCACTGTCACTTTCCCTTGCCGCAGACCTTTTAATGGAATACCTATCTAGGGAGATTTATTTCTGTCTCCCATTCAAAATGAGTAAGGCACGTGTCGTCAAAAAGCGCCGAAGCATGACCAATAGACAATTTATCTGGGTTATTTTCAATTAAATCAAAAACCTTCTGCCACATAGCTTGTATATGTTCCATCGTCTGATGCTCAATGAACTCTTAATCGTGCAAGATCAGTCACACGTGCACCACGCTCATATTTATCCACAATTTCATGCTTAATTTCCATGGTCATCATGCGTTTCTTCTTCTCACTACCATCCTTACCATTCACTTTCTTAGAACTCATCACTATAATGAAGAATAATGCACGAAATAGAGATAAAATCACCTACTTGTGGGCGAAGCGTACAGAAGCCAATGAACATATGAAGCGTTGGCATTGGAAAATTTACTCGTATCTAGAAGTAAAAATCTGCCCGAAGGCTTGCTCGAATCTTGGAACACTCGTATGTAGAGATGCTCGTATCTCGAGGTATTACTGTATATTTAAAGTGTCTTTTGTTTTCCTAGTTGTTGAATATACCTTTGAGCATTCACTCCTGCTGTTTCTCCTCATGTCTCCGTATCGCACAGCAGCATCGTTGATAACAGAACGATCGACTGTGTTAGTCACCCAAGAAAGACTTTCCATGATGGTTTATAGTGTCACCCCAGCCATGGCCAAGAGGGCGGTGGATCTGTTCTTCGCCGCGGCAACTGTACACACCTGGAGGCTGCACCAGGTTGCCGCCCCAGAACATGCTGCAACTCGCCAGCCAGAGCCCACATCAGCCAGCACCGTTTTCCCCAGCTGTGGCCTAAAAGGTGGTGTTTGTGTTTTTTTCTGCAGTAGCTATGCTACTCTGGCTCCTGTCAACACCTGGGAGCCACCATGCGTCGTCGGCACACCGGCATCGCAGGGCACTAAGATTCCACCTCCGACCTCGGTGCCCTTGTCGACACATACCACGATACCACCTCGGCCTGTCGACACATCGGCGTCACCTCGGCTCCACTCTCCCTTGGTCCCGTCGACATCCTCTGCTCCTCTCTCCCTTGGTCCCATCGATGTCCCTTGGCTATGCCTCTCTTACGTGCTCCCTCATTCCTCCAGCTACGCTTTGGTCCATTGTTGCCTGGCCTCCACCTGTGGCTCCTACTGGCTCCTCCTTCCCCTCAACTTCGCATTGGTCCTCCGTCCCTCCATCCCTCTGATCCTCGTTTCCCCGACTAGTTATACCTTCATGTTCTCCATTGTCCTTGTCAATCGTTAACGTTATGTTGTTCCTTGTTTGTGGATTGTTCCATTCCGCGTCTTTTTGCACTGTTTTGCACTGCGGTGTGCCGCTTTTGTGTCAATTTTGTGTTTTGATTAAAGTTCTTTCTGCTGGAATCTCTGAGTCACTCCTTAGTCTCTCTGCATCGCAAACCAGCATTCCTGTAACATTACCTTTACTGAGTCTCAACGCTGTTCTTGTGAAAACCCCATTGTAAGTGACATTACCAAAGTGCACAGAGAAACAAAACCACAAAAGTCTGGTTATCACACTATCAAAACGTACTGGTGGTGTTTTTTTCTGTTCTACTAAGCATACAATGATGACTGATAACTTAAATAAACATAAAAATAACTGTTTGCTTAAGATTTTGAGCATTATAAAACAGGGATTCAATAATTTATGATTCACTCACTTAGTTCCCCGACCTGTTCCTCACTGCTGTTACGCTTTCCAAAGCATTATAGGAAGTGTATTTTTAAAGCTGAAAGACATACTATCAAGCTAATATCAAGAAGTTTCTGTTATTATTCAGCACTATTATTAACATTCACAACTATTATTACACTAATTAAGCACAGAAGGTGAATGTATGTCTATATAATTGCTGCAAGCAGCTTACAGTTTTTTGAAAATGCATAGACTGACATACAAATTATATAGTGTTGCCGTGAAAAGAATGGACTTAAACATGTGTTTGTGAGTCCTGTAGATATATGGAGAAAGAATTGTTATTTCCATGATCATAATCTGGAGTCAACCCTGTTTTCTGCTGGTACAGACATGATTGGAACTAGTTTGTCCTATTTGAAACCACATATACACCAGACATGCCCAGGTGATGCACTAAATGGATAAAAGGTTAACACTGCAGATCAGCTGATGCACAGCTGCTTTGTTCCAGTACTCAAGCAGACATTTTCAGCGATATAAAAGCCCCCTTCCTCAAACTGTATGAAGAGTCATTGTCGTCTGGCTGTGATCGATTAACTTTTCTAAACGTTTCCTCTTATCATTGAGCTCCTGAAAAAAATATTAATAGACCACAATATTCTCAGGTAATTTTGGTGCACATTTAGTGCACATAGAGTTAGCAAAACACTGTTGTGATTCTGGTTCTCTTTCAGAATCTGTTCTTCATCAGAGGGATTTGACTGAATCAAGATGCTGCTGATCATTGATGCTCTTCTTCTCATTTTAGCTGTTCTAGGACAGGTAAGCTTGTGTTCTAGTATGAATATTACAGACATGAATACTGATGATTGATCATTATGATTCCTGTTGCTGCAGGATCACAGAACTGCTGTTGAAGGACAGATATATCCATTGGATATGGCACTGAATTCTGTTGAAGATCAATATGACGGCTGTAGAGGGGAAATGGCAGATAAAGTGGAGTACATATATCTACAAAATACATACAAGTGGTATTCACTTTACTTTCTGTTAACAGATGCAATTCAGATTCTGAAGGAACAGAATAAATGCTATTCTACTTATCGTGGTACACAGTTGAATTTGATAAGAATGTTCTGAGCAAAGAGGTTCGTTTCGGCTTATTCACATCCTCCTCTCTTAATCGTAGAATAGCTCAACGTTTTGGAGGTAAATCTTGTTTTGAAATTAAAACTTGTGAAGGGGCTGATCTGATTAAATATTCTAAGCTTCCTCGTGAGAAAGAGGTGCTGATTCCTCCATATGAGAAGTTTAAAGTCACTTCTGTCAAGACAAGAGAAAAAGAGAAAAATCTCTGGTGTGAAACTGTGTACAAGTTGGAAAGCTCTGCAACAAAAAGTGACCTGAACTGTGTTCTGTCCAATAAACCATCCAAGACCATAGCAAAGCACTTTCAAAAACAAAGTGAACAAAGCGTTTTCAACTTAATCATGTAACATCAGTTCAAAGATTTGTACCTCTCGTTTTAGTTCAATGATTCTTTGTCAGAAAACTATATATTTTTTTAAATGTAAACATAATTAAATAAAGTTGTTTTAAATGACCCAAAGTGGCCTCAAATTTATTCTATGTCTTTAATTTATTTCTTCATTTCAGAGCTTATTAAACAGGAACCAATGACATCTGAACTGAATGGTTTTGTAAGAGCAATGCAGCTCGCAGCGATATATTCAATATTTAAACATTATCAAAAGCTTTTGCTTCTCATTGAATTCATGAACTTAAAATTAAAATGTTTGATTAATTTTAGTTAATATTTCTGATCTTAATTATGCTGGAGTTTTTGTGGTATTCATTGTCAGAAAAGTGATGCTTGTTATTTTGTAGTGAGTGGCTTTACAAACACCATGATGCTTTGTGAAGCGAACAAAAGCTTCTAAAACCCGAAATGGGTCTCTTCTGAAGTGGCGGAATACATCCAAGGGGCACTCGATCAAGGCTTCATCCGTCCATCTAACTCCCCTGCCTCTGCTAACTTTTTCTTCGTGAGCAAGAAGGACGGGTTTGCGGCCCTGCATCGATTATCAACACCTGAATTCACAAACCATCAAAATCTGGAACCCCCTTCCCCTGGTCCCAACTGCTCTGGAGCAGCTGCGTGGAGCTCGCCACTTCACCAAGCTGGATCTCCACAGTGCATACAATCTTATGAGATTACATTTTGGATTAGACATTACATTTCTGCATTTGGCAGACACTTAAATCCAAAGCTATGTACATTGAATTCAAGAAACAAATTGAATCAGTTCTTGCTTTCCCGCTTCCAGTGTGGGTGTCAGAGCAGTTCTGTTGCAATGGCAGGGTGAGCCACCTCGTCTTCACCCATGTCCCTACTACTCCAAGAAGCTAACCATCGGAAATCGGGAGTTGCTAGCCATCAACATCAAGTTGGCCCTTGAAGAGTGGAGGTATTCGCTGGAGGGAGCCGTTCACCCTTTTCTCGTTATCACAGACCATCAAAACCTGGAATACCTGCGCGATGTCAAGAAACTCAACCTCAGACAAGCCCGATGCGCACTGTTCTTTACCAGATTCAATTTCACTGTCTCAGGTGACAAAAATCTCAAGGTGGACGCTCTGTCCCATCTGTTTCAACCTGGTAACCAATCTACTTCACCCAAACCCATCCTCCCTCCAGCCATCACCATGAGCCCGATTCAGTGGTTAATCGATCAACTAAGTGCTGAAGCAACTCACAAGGAACCTGCTCCACCGGGGGGTCCTGAGGGGTGAATCTACGTTCCATCTAGATTGCGCTTGCCCCTCATGAACCAAGCTCACGCCTCTCTGGGTTTTGGACACCCAGGCAGCCAACATTACCCTCTCGCTCCTCCAGAATCGATACTGGTGGCCCAATATGGCCCATGACATCTCTCGTTACATCAAGGGCTGCTGAGTCTGTGCCACCACCTATTCATCTTCTCATCTTACAGAGGGCAAGCTTCTCCCATTGCCAGAACCTCAACGTCCCTGGTTCTACATAGGCATTGATTTTCTAACTGATCTGCCACCCCCCGACTGTAATAGTTGTATCCTGGTTGTGGTGGATTGATTCTCCAAGGGATGTAATCTCCTGCTCCTGTAGGGCTTGCCCACAGCTTTAGAGGCTGTGGAGGCCCTTTTTCAGCATGATTGTTGACATTTCGGTCTCCCAGAGGATATTGTTTCTGACCGGGGTCCCCAGTTCATCTCCTGCATGTTTGGAAGGCTTTCTTCTCTCTCCTTGGGGTATCGGTGAGCCTCAGTTCGAGATACCACCCTCAGACTAATGGCCAGACTGAGCGGAAGGTCCAGGAGATTGGCAGATATCTTCGAGCCTACTGTGGTTGCCATAAAGACAACTGAACCTGCTTTCTTCTGTGGGCCGAATACGCTCAAAACATGCAATTGATGTCACTACCTGCCATTTTCCACTGCTCTTTTGCACAAGGTTGAGCATTTCTAAACGTTTGAATGCCTGTGATGGTTTCTCCATTACTATATTCCTGCAGCACTCGAGAGTGCCGTTTCAGGACTTCATTTCTTTGTAACAGCACCACCTGACCAATTCTAAACAGAAGACCTGAATTAGACCTAAAACAAACAGATGCAATGACTACACCCGTGGTCAAATGTTAAATCATCTTTTCACCTTATTTTAACATAAGAGCACACTTGTCTATTTTAAACTTGAATGTTCAAGGATTTCAATGTCAGGCATCTCCAGTTATTTATCTGTGAAAAAAAAGGATCATTTATGGTGATTGACATTGTAAGCTGGTATTTGTTTTCAGAATTTATTAAACCTACTAATAACAGACTAGTTTGTGGTGCAAACAGTTTTACCGTTTACTGCACTATTAAGTTGTCACACACCAGACGAGAAGAAGAGATACTTGTCTTGAAAAGGCAGTTGCTGACATCTGTTTAAAACGGAACGAGAGGTTGTCAGAGAAATTGAACGCCATCAGCCGAACAGGTAAAATCATTTACTCAGTAGTTGCTTTCACAGCCTCCTTGTGTTTATAATCGCCTACTTGCAAGATATTGTATCTCGAACTTTAAGCGAAAATGTTTTTATACAGACTGAAAGAGTTATGGGAAGCTTAGTGATTAAGATGGATTGTCTGGTCTCATTTGAGAAAAGTCTACTTACCTGCAGTCTCAAGGTCCAGCGTATCTCCTACAATTCTCCTGAGTGTATTTCTACTCTCTTGTGTCTCCAGTGTCTTCAGTCCTGATTTCCTGTTTGAGAGTAAAATTACATGTCACCCAGACAAAGTGTGTTTCCCCACATCAATACTTTGCCCGCTTGCTGAAATAAAGTTTCATTCACCATTTCAGCATCATTTATGCTGATCATTTCTTGAAACTATCTACAACTGTGTAGCTGGATGATGAGTTGCTAATGGGAATTTTTTTGGGGGGCCTGAATAAGCCATTGTGTTCAAGGATGCATTAGGATGTCAACAACTACACCTTAGAACAATATATCCTTTACGCACTCCTGCCGATCCACCTCCAGAACACCACCTCTCTACCTGCAGGCCAAGAGCCCACCCCAGGGTCGCTCCAGCCAAAGAGTCTTTTCCAGAGTCCCCCAGGACCCTCCACTACCTTCAATTCGAGCAGCACATTGGTCTCAGTAATGAAAAAGAGAAAGATGGGGTCGTCTCCAATATTTTCAGATAGGATCTCAAATCCGGCGGCTCTGCAGTCTTGTCCAGCAGTGTTCTCTGCCTTGTCTCTCAAGCTGGAGGCCGATCAAAGCTCCCTGGTCATGGGCACAATGGCCACTCTTATATTCTCTATACATTTTCTCTGTTTTACCAGGCCGGCCACGGTCTTCGCTCCAGCTGCCCCACAGATGTTCTCAAGCCAGCCGTTCCCTCAGTTATTTCATCAGCTCATAATAAGACACTTTGAGACCTGAATTGAGAATAATAAATACTGTTTTAAGAGTAAGTTATTTTTCACAAAGGTAAATGGTTTTTTGCATGAAATTAATTTGATAAGACACAAACAATGAATTACAGTGTCCAGCATCACCTTAGATATAATGGAAAAACAGATTAATTATGAGAATCAAGGATAATAGTAATAAGGCAAATAAAAACTACAGTAATGGTTCTCTTGTGATTACACAAGTACATGTATTCTTTCTGTTTGAAAATGGCCTTTAAAGTACTGAGATGAAGTGCTGTACTTATGTTGTGTGATAACAGCATCACCTGCTGGTCCATATTATTGTTTGCAATTCAGTTGGCAAAAAAAGTTTGTCCAATCTTTATCATTATTGGCTCATCATTGGTGTGTTTGGCTCTGTACATGCTTTTATATTTGTATTTGGAGAACAAAACATATCTGAAGAAGGATATCAACAACTAAATATAAAATTAGTTGGCAGTTAGGTGAACTGTTTCTCAAGTTTCCAAAATGTCACTTGACAAAGAATAATTTGATTGCCAGGTTAATTTCAGCTCATTTTCATCCTCCTCTCTTGATCATAAAGTAGCACGAGATTTTGGAAGTAAAACTTGTTTTGAATTCAAAATGTGTGAAGGCGCTAATCTGACAAAATACTTGAAGTAACCTGAAGAGAATGAAGTGCTGCATATGCTGCACACTTCATCCATATGAGAAGTCCTTGCTGTCAAGAGAAAAGGAGAGCAGACAAATCTCTGGTGTGAAACTGTGTTTACTATGAAAAGCTCTGGGAAGGTAAGTAACCAGAACTGTGCAGTGGCATTTAAAAAAAAAAAAAAAACATACAGGTACTATTGTTATTTACTTAAAAAAGTACTCAAAATTGATCAATTCCACATGAATAAATATAAAAGAAATCTTCTTAATTTAGGGTAATAATTATTTGTCAGTGAATAACTTTTGTTCTTATACAATGAACACACTGAAATAAAGTTATGTACCAAAATTAAGTGGCCTCAAAATGATTTCATTTGAGTATCTAGTCTTTTTTTTTTTTCGTTTACACTTAGATTTGTTTGTGTAACTGTTCCTGTCTGTCTGGGTCTTCTTTGTCACTTCCTGTCAGTCTTGTCATTGTTTCACTTCCTGTCTATCGGGTCATTGTTTCACTCCCTGTACCTGTCATGTAATCACTTAATCGTTAGTCTCCCAGGTGTTTGTGATTCCCCTTGTGTATAAATCACTCTTGGATTTCCTTTGTATTGGTCAGTTGTTCTGTAACGATTGGTGTTGTGCGATGCGGAGAGACGGACACAAGGCAGATTTCCAAAACTAAAGTCACTTTAATAATAAACAAAACAAAATACTTTAAATAACTAAACAAAACAAGCACGCATGTGCATTAACTTGAACTAGAGTAAAACTCAAAACAAGAACCAAGGCAGGGGAAAAGGCAACATCCACACATGACAACCATTACTTCATTAACAACCGACAAACACAGGGGAAATGCAAGTATAATTATCTTGATGAAGAGCTTATTTGATGTTGGAGTTTTTGTAGTTTTCATTGTGCAGAAGAGTGATACTTGTAGTTTTTGACATTGCACAATTTCGCAGAGCGGCCCCATGGCGTAGGTCGGACCAACTTTTTGTATGATTCGGGGCTCCTAAGGGAGCTCCAGCGTCTAAACCTACTCTAAGCAGGTGGATAGTCGAGGCTATCTCACTGGCCTATGATGCAGCGGGTCAGCAGTGTCCACTGCATTGTCCGCGCCCATTCTACTCGGAGCATGGCTACCTCTAAAGCTTTTTGCGCAGAGCTCACCTTGCCGATATTTGCGATGCGGCTGGCTGGTCCTCACCGCATACTTTTATTAGGTTCTACCAATTAGACCTGAACCCCGCTATAGGAACCCTAGCCCTTTCGTAGTGAGCTACATTAGCTTGGCATACTCCTTTCGCCGAGGCGGCATGGGTATTTCGTTCCCATATGCGTTCGACGCAGTTTTGAGTTCCCTTGACAGGGAACGTCTCAGGTTACTTACGTAACCCTAGTTCCCTTAGAGGGAACAAGACACTGCGTCTCGTGGCCTCAGCTCCATCGCACGCCGGCTGTTTCAGACACTAGTCAAGCTGAGGCTTCTTGTTAGCTGTGTGCTGATATACTCCTGGCTCATGACGTCACCCTCGGCTACATGCACTCGCACACCTGGTTTCAATTGCGCTTCAAGAGACAATCACGCTAAGGCGTTCCCATATGCGTTCGACGCAGTGTCTCGTTCCCTGTAAGGGAACTAGGGTTACGTAAGTAACCTGAGAAGCTTTCTCCCATCAGAAGCAGAGAAGCAGGATCTTGTCTCACAGACAGCGACATCTGCTGGCCGGTCTGAGGACCGCTGTCTCTTACCTTAAAACAAAAATATATTCACAAATTAATTAATTTTACTAAATGGACTCATTCTACTAACCATGAGCAATACAGATTTTATAGATTTTAATAATGTATTAGTAAATGTCAAAAAATAACTTTACGTAAGATTAAGAAGTGGTGTAGAAGTGTAGTTCATGTAGTTACTCCCCCACAAAAATAAATAGAATCCTTCTTATAAGTTTATTTATTATGCATTTATGAAAATTAAGCACACGCTTAATGAATGCACATTTTATAATATAATGTGCACATTTTAAATTAAATTAAAAGTCATTTTTACTGTATACAAATGATGTCAATGATAATGTTGGTTTTTTTTATTAAAAACGATTTAATTTAAGTTCAACCATGTACAATGGTGCATAAATACATAATTATTATTTTTTATTAAGATAACTGTAATAAAAATTTAGCAATAAAATAGATTTTTGTCAAGCAAATTGTGCTTAAATTTAAAATATGTGTATAATACATACACTCACCTAAAGGATTATTAGGAACACCTGTTCAATTTCTCATTAATGCAATTACCTAATCAACCAATCACATGGCAGTTGCTTCAATGCATTTAGGGGTTGGTCCTGGTCAAGACAATCTCCTGAACTCCAAACTGAATGTCAGAATGGGAAAAAAAGTTGATTTATTCAATTTTGAGTGTGGCATGGTTGTTGGTGCCAGACGAGCTGGTCTAATTATTTCACAATCTGCTCAGTTACTGGGATTTCCATGCACAACCATTTCTAGGGTTTACAAAGAATGGTGTTAAAAGGGAAAAACATCCAGTATGCGGCAGTCCTGTGGGTGAAAATGCCTTGTTGATGCTAGAGGTCAGAGGAGAACGGGCCGAATGAATCAAGCTGATAGAAGAGCAACTTTGTCTGAAATAACCACTCGTTACAAACGAGGTTTGCAGCAAAGCATTTGTGAAGCCACAACACACACAACCTTGAGGCGGATGGGCTACAACAGCAGAAGACCCCAACGGGTACCACTCATCTAAACTACAAATAGGAAAAAGAGGCTACAATTTGCACAAGTTCACCAAAATTGGACAGTTAAAGACTGTCAGATGGTAGAGTTAGAATTTGGCATGAACAGAATAAGAACATGGATCCATCATGCCTAATTACCACTGTGCAGGCTGGTGGTGGTGGTATAATGGTGTGGTGGAAGGTTTTTTGGCACACTTTAGGCCCGTTAGTGCCAATTGGGCATCGTTTAAATGCCACGGTCTACCTGAGCATTGTACCTGACCATGTACCCATCCTCTGATGGCTACTTTCAGCAGGATAACGCACCATGTCACAAAGTTTGAATAATTTCAAATTGGTTTCTTGAACATGACAATGAGTTCACTGAACTAAAATGGCCCCCACAGTCACCAGATCTCAACCCAATAGAGCATGTTTGGGATGTGGTGGAACGGGAGCTTCGTGCCCTGGATGTGCATCCCACAAATCTCCATCAACTGCAAGATGCTCCTATCAATATGGGCAACATTTGTAAAGAATGCTTTCAGCACCTTGTTGAATCAATGCCACATAGAATTTAGGCAGTTCTGAAGGTGAAATGGGTTCAGACACAGTATTAGTATGCTGTTCCTAATAATCCTTTAGGTGAGTGTATAAAACAGTAATAAATTAATAATAGCTGTTTTTTCAGGATCTTTACTCCAGTTTTCCGTGTCACGTGATCCTTTCAGAAATCATTCTAATATGATGATTTGATGCTGAAGAAACAATATATATATATATTTATTAATGTTGAAATCAATTTTGCCGTTTAATATTTTTGTGGAAACCACGATGACTTGATTTTTTCAAAAGAACAGTATTTATTTGAAATGTAAACCTTCTGTAACATTATAAATATCTACACTGTCACTTTTGATCAAATGAATGTATGCTTGGCAAAGACGGTTTGCATATGTTAGTAAAATCCACCCACCCGCGCTCTATGAAGCAAAGCCTTATCCAGGAGTCGTTTGCGAGCCACTAACACAGGATTGGCAGGGGAGGGTGTGTGTCGTCGCCTTACATAAGAAGCACCACTCATCGCTCCCGTCCCGACTCCTGAGATCAAGAGAGATGTTACTCCTGAGATGTTGCCCTTGGATCCCAGCATTCTGCGTAGTCTGTGCCAACGAGGTCACGCTGACGATCCGGATGTCCTCGTCTTTTTCCCCATCCTGTGCCTCCCTTCTGCCTGACAGACCCGTCCCAGACACCTGTTGTCAGGGTTCTGTCACTTAAGTTTGGGTTTCTAGTGTGTTGCTTGACAGAGCTCTAACACTGCCCCTTTGTTGTGTGTTGTGATTGTAAACCCCGCCCATCTTGTTACCTCGTTTCCCCTGAGTGTTGGCAGCTGTTCTCAGCTCGTTACCTCTCCTCATGTGTCCCTATTTAATCCTGGTGTGTTTGCTGTCCTGTGTCGTGTCGTTGTCATCCTGTTGGTTGTATTCCCTGTGATCCTGATCCTTGTTCCTTGTGCTCTAGATTGTTTTATGTTACTTGAGTGTTTCATCATTGTGTTTAGTTTAGGTTCTTCCCCCTCGTGGGTTTTCATTTCTTTTATTATGTTTCTTTGTTTGTAATAAATACAACACCTTTCCCCTGCAATTGAGTCCTCCCCATTCGATCTGTGACACCTGTCCTCCTCTCCCATCCAAGGAGGACCCGGCCTGCTAGGAAGCAGCGACTCTGGAAGCTTCTCTGAGGAGGTTCCTCAGCTGCTGATCGCTCCAGCCGACCCGCCGCTTGATCTTGCGGAAGCTCAAACCTGCCTCCCGCAGCTCCACCACCTTGCGCTTGGCAGCGTCGTCCAGTCTGCCCATGCTGGAGACCGCAGAACTGACACTAAAAAGAGGGTTGGCTCAAGCAAATCCTGAAATCGATGCAAAAACATAGTTATGTTCAGAATGAATCATTTACATTTATTCATTTTGCAGATGCTTTTATCCAAAGTGACTTATAAATGAGGAATACAGCAAGTGAAGAGGCAGATGAACTCAAAGAGTGCTCAAATACGTATTAGAAATGTCTTATAGTACAAGCTAGAAAATGGAGGGAGTAAAGGAAAGTGAAAGCATAGAATATTGATATTTATTTATTTTATGAGGTTAGGTGCTCACGGAAGAGATTGTTTTCAGCTGTCTTTTGAATATTGACAGGGAGATCGATCCACCAGCAAAGAACTGTAAACAAAGATGTTCTGGAGAGTGATTTTTTGCTAAATAAAATCACTTTGATTTTATAATTAGCTATATGGTGAGGTTATATCTCAACCCAGAGTGTTATTTTAATGGGATTGCTCCTCTTCTGACTATCTGGCTCCTTCCAGTCAAGTATTTTATAGTTACACTTTAAAATATGTGTACTTACACACTATGTTCTGGGTTGTAATCTAAAACGTAAGAGAAAAACAGCTTAAAGCTTAAAGAACTATTGAATTCGTCAGTAATATCATGTAATAAGAAATTTGTATAAATTAAGACATTTTTACATTTGGCAGATGCTTTTATCCAAAGCGACTTACATTACATTTAATATACACATTGAATCAATTCTTGCTTTCCCTGGGATCGAACCCATGACTTTGGCGTTGTAAGCACAAATGCTCTACTGATTGAGCAAAGGAAAGCTTTTATGGGAAAGCTTTTTGAAGAAATTAATTAGAGACACAGTTTCATACATTTGACTGAATGTATGTACACTTAAAAAGAGACTAGTCATTTCTCGGGTTTTAGCAGCTTTTTTTCGTTTCACAAAGCATCATGGTGTTTGTAAAGCCACTCGATACAAAACAACAAGCATCACTTTTCTGACAATAAAAAACACAAAAACTCCTGCATGATTAAGATCAGAAATATTCACTAAAATTAATCAAACATTTTCATTTTCAGTTCATAAATTAACTAGAAGCAAAATCATTTTAGCATATTGATAATATTGAAATATTGATAATATCAATAATGCAATAAAATAATAATAAATGCAAGCTGCATTAAATCACGAGGAAGCTTAGAATATTGTGTCACATTAGCACCTTCACAAGTTTCGATTTCAAAACAAGATTTACTTCCAAAATTTTGAGCTATTTTACGATCAAGAGAGGAGGATGTAAATGAGCCAAAACGAACCTCTTTGTTCAGATAAAATTCTTTCTGATCAAATTCAACTGTTGTACCACGATAAGTAGTATAGCATTGATTCTGTGTTTTGTTCAGAATCTGTATTGCATCTGTTAACAGAAAGTAAAGTGAATACCATTTGTATGTCTTTTGTTTGTACTGGTTTTTACCTTGACGCGAGGCAGAATTTAATTTCTTAAATACAAGAGCATCACTGTACACATAAATGGCAATTAAATGATTCTCTGTCAAGTCATTATTCGATTTCTTAGGAAACTCTTCACCTCTTTTCCAAGCCGTTTTAAAATCAGAATCACTATTGCGTTCCTTCTTTAGATATTTGTTCTTCACTTTATCTGCCATTTTCCCTCTACAACCATCATATTGATCATCAACTGAATCTGGTGCCATATCTGGAAATATCTGTCCTTCAACAGCAGTTCTGTGATCCTGCAGCAACAGGAATCATAATGATCGATCATCAGTATTCATGTCTGTGATATTCATACTAGAACACAAGCTTACCTGTCCTAGAACAGCTGAAATGAGGAGAAGAGCTTCAATGATCAGCAGCATCTTGATTCAGTCAAATCCCTCAGATGAAGAACAGATGCTGAAAGACAACCAAACAGGTATTCTGTCTTCCGGATGAAGGCAGGGAGATCGATCCACCAGATCAATCCCTGAGTGTCTCACAAATAAGACTCAAAATATAATTGAATTAAATATGTACGTAGATTTGAACTGTATTTCTGACAGAAAAAGCAGTTTAAAAAATCACTTAAACCTTTTATTGTTATTACATTGATGGAAGTGATATATTGGCTTTTTACTTTAATTCCAGACTCCTTTTGTCAGATTCTTCTTTTGTTATTCTTCAGGAGTTCAGCAATGATGAGAGGAGAAGATCAGAAGTCAGTCTCTCACAGTCAGACGACAGCGAATATTCTGACTAACAGATGGGGAAGCCACCTTATTTATATTGATGGTGTGTATATTAATAGCATGACTGGGAAGTATCTGGTCATCTAAATGGTTTAGATTTTATGATTATCACTTGTGAAGATCTGTTATGTGCGGTTTCACCTTCCCCGAATGTCTATTTTGTCTCTGTTCAACGTTTCTTTGTTTGTCTGGTGTTTGAGCACTAAGTCCTAGTTCTCCTGAGTTTTCTCACCTGTCCTTCATGCTCTCTTGCTCCTTATATTGTGCTCTTTTCCCTCTTGTCCTTGGGTGTGTTTCCTGCACAACAACGTAACTCTCAGCTCAACTACCATAATATGACCCATCACTGAAGAAATCAACTAATTACAAAGCAAAATCCCCAACATCTCAATCTGTGACAGAACTCCCCCCTTCTGGAAAGCACATCTTTCTGTCCACATGGGTGCAGATAGTTCAGGGAACTAGGGAGGCACTGGTAGATCAGGCGCCCATGGAGGATCTGCTTCTACAGTCTTGACGAGGTTGCAGAGATCAGGACGGCGTCCTTGGTCATGATGCGGGAATTGCCCCAAATAAAATGTCTTAGGAGGAGCTGTGTGGTTGCAGACTGAAACAGACTCTGGAGTGGGCTTATGAGCTGGAGCCTTCTCTGGACTGTGGTAGCAGCCTGGAGCATTCTTGCACGTACCGTCTCACATCCTTAGTCATGCCAGGCCACTAGTAACGGTCATTGAGGAGCGAGAGAGTATCATTGGACCCTGGGTGGCCAGTACCCACTGATATGTGTGCTGAGTGAGGTGTCAGGAGCCCAGTGGAGTGTAGCGAAAGAGGCACTGGGTGGGTTAGTGGAGTTATGGGCCCATTGGATGGGATTTACAAATGGCTTGATTGGTAGCCCAACAGTTGTAAAAATTGTAAAACAGCAAGACTTGCTATTCATGTCGATGGTTCATAGGGATCCAACCTCATAAATGGATGCAAAGTTGCTCTAAACACTCAAATAGAAAAACTATTACTTTTTTTATAGTTTATTCCTTGTTGATAGCTCTCAAAGAGGAGTCTTAGCCAAAGAAAAAACAAAGTCCAACAAAATAAAGTAATTGGTCAACTGAAATATTGAGAATTTGACTTATCTAGTGGAGTAAGATCAAATAAAAAATAAAAAGTTGTTTACAAAACATGTGGTTCTAGTGCATTTAATCATTTCAGTAAATAATTTAAAAATGACATGAGACCTACAAATCAAATAGTCAAAATGTATCAAACAGTACTTGTTTGGTATGAGCAAAGTTTTGAGATCTAGGTGTGAAAATACACACCAAGATAAGGTTTCATGAGAATTGGATGACAACATTATATCCTGTGGCTGTTAAACACCTCGGGTGAATAATTTTAAATGTAGGTTTGTCAAAAGAAAAAAAGTTTAGTAAAAACAAGTTGTCTGATGTGATAATTAAGTCACAAACCCTTCCAAAGAGTTTTCACTTGTGCAAACAAGTCGTGTATATTACGGTTTGTTTCTGCAGAAACAACACTAGTCATCAGGATATTTAAAATACACTGAATAATAACAGCAAGTTTCATGTTCATTGAAACAAACATGCAAACTCAATTGCAAACATGCAAACATGCAAACAAAAACCAAACAGACACTTACACACAGAGAGAGAGAGAGAGAGAAACAGACAGACAAACATACACCTTTTGGAAAAAAGCAAACACTTGATTCTAAAACTGTTTTAAATCTTATTTTTATAGTACTTCTACACAAACCTCCTAGTCATATGCATGTTAAACAACGCACGGATGTGAAAAATGTAAAATTCTACTCTATTTTGCTTGTTCATTGAACAATGGATGTACTTATTGTTACTTGAAATGTAAAATAACACTATTGACTTGCTAGATATACTTTACAACTGAATTTGAGTATGTTAAACAATTTGTATGGTATAAAGTGTCAAAAGTAAAAGATGATGACATATGTATATTTAGTGTACATAAAACCTGCTTTGGGTAAAATTGTATTTGTTTCTCAAAACACAGAGTTTTGATTTCTAAGGTATCAAATTAGGTATATATTTACACGAACCGAAATAATTAAAATAATGTTTTTTTTGTCTTTCTGAAAACATTGTGTTATCTGTATTTTATACATTTGTATAACAATTGTATATTTGAATTAAGTGTAAAGCATATAATGCGCTTGCAGTTTTGTTGACTTGGCCTCAAGATCTTAAGATATGAGTAAATGTTTACTCAAGAATGGGGCCTCAAGAAGCACTTTTATTGAGTAAACATTATTAAAAACTGTAAGATTAAAACGGAATAAATATCAGAGGTTTATAACAAAACTTTTTCAAATATATCAAAATTTCACTAGTATTAAATAACTAAATGTTAAAACATTAAACTTTTTATTATATCTCAAGATAAAACAAAACAGTATAAAAACATTTTATTGGTATGGCTCATTTCAACAAGGCATTATTTAAATGTTTTTCAGAAGACTTGCTGTCTGCTGCATAACTGTTAACAAACAAATGCCATCAGACTCCTCAACTGTGGAAGATGGATAGTAGAAAGAACTAGGGATCGGATATCTGGGCACTGATCATGCTAAAATGCAAGCAGAGTCTATTTTCTTCTGGAAGGTAAAACACAGAGCCGTCTTCTTTGCTCAGCATGATATGAGATAGGACTGAACTCTATGCCACAACTCTTTGCTTTTATATTTTAAATCAAACAACACACATTTTTACACTGGGTGTTAAAAACGTGTACATTAGGTTACTTTCCCCCAGACAATCAAAGAAACACACAAGCAGTTTTCTTCCAACAGACTGAAAGGAGCCAGATAGTCAGAAGAGGAGCAATGTCATTAAAATAACACTCTAGGTTGAGATATAACCTGACCAGATACCTAACTGTCACGGGTCAGGGTGTGTCACTGGTTATTCTCTGTTGTCTGTATTGTTCAGTCAGTTTCTTCAGCACGCGCGCAATCACAGGCTGATCTCCCTCACCTGTTGCTCGTTACCTCTACCCTATATGTGTCCAGCTGTGTCTTCCCCTTTTTGTCAGTTGATCAGTGTTTGTGTCGTGTTTACTGTGCTGTCTGTGCCCTTACCAGTTGTTTATTTTTCTGTGCTCAGGAACCAGAGTTAAGAGACTAATTCAGCAAGACGGATTTCCTTTTCTCGGACTCATCCTCTCGTTGGTTCAGTTCTGATTTTTTCACTCAGTGGGTCCGCTGCTGTGTGTGTGTGTTTGTACACCCAGGAGCCACCACTTGGATCTACCATTTTGTTTTGTGCACAGACTGGTTCCTCCTTTTTTGTTCAGTTTATTTTTGTAATAAACAACTTGGTTATTCACTGCAGTTGAGTCCTTCATTCCTCTATTATTCCGTGACACCTAACTATAAAATCATTTGAACTTTTATTTGATTGCTACTCTGACTTGCCTGTCTGTGACGCTGAGTAATAAATCTAACGTCTCGGGTTATGAATGTAACCCTGGTTCCCTGAGGGGAACGAGACGCTGCGTCAAACGCTAGGGGAAATAGCCTTGCATCAGTCACGTGAAGATCTGTGCAACCAATGATTGACGAACGCGTGTGAATGCGTCACCGCCGGCGCGAGCCGGTGACGTCATGAGGAAGAGCATAAAAGCGCGCCCGGGACCCAGAAGCGCCAGCAACAGAGTGTCTGAAGCGGGCCCGGAGGCGCAAGGAGCTGAGGCAAAGACGCAGCGAATCGTTCCCCTCAGGGAACCAGGGTTACATTCGTAACCCGAGACGTTCCCTTTCAGGGAACTCGAGCTGCGTCAAACGCTAGGGGAACGTTATACCAACGCCACCTCAGCGACGCCGGCATCCGGGTGTGTCCCAGCTCACTGAGAGAGCACCCTGGTCCCTGGGGCGGCATCGAGGTCTAGCTGGTAGAACTTCATGAATGTGTGCGGTGAGGACCAGCCAGCCGCAGCACAAACCTCAGACAAGGAAGCTCCAGAGAGGAGAGCCTTGGATGCCGCCACGCTCCGAGTAGAGTGGGCCCGGACCCTCAAAGGAGAGGCATGTCCGGCCGACTCATAAGCTAGACAGATAGCCTCGACTATCCACCTGCTTAGTGTTTACTTAGAAGCTGGAGCCCCCTTGGGGGTCCCAAAGCAAACGAACAATTGGTCCGACTTACGCCAAGTGGCAGTCTTGAAAACGTAAGCGTCCAGTGCTCGCACTGGGAGACACCACCTAGTTGCGGCTTGATGTCAGGACCGCTTTGTTTTAGCCTTCTGGTTCTTAAGGAAGACCTTGAGATCACCTTTCTTGCCAGAGGACTGAACTTGGACTTGTCGGCCCAACTTTCCACGTTTTACCGGAGGGAGTCGAGTCGCGACACTTTCCTTCTGAGCGGAGGAAACTTTCCCTGTGAGCGGAGCTCCTGAAAGCCTCCTGAAACTTGTCGACGACGCTTTTTACGGCATCGCCAAACAAGCCTGAAGGAGACAGAGGAGCGTCCAGCAACACAAATTTATTTTATGCTCTTCCTCATGACATCACCGGCTCGCGCCGGTGGTGACGCATTCACACGCGTTCGTCTCTCATTGGTTGCACAGATCTTCACGTGACTGACGCAAGGCTATTTCCCCTAGCGTTTGACGCAGCTCGAGTTCCCTGAAAGGGAACCATAAAACATCCATTGGTATCAGCCAATCATGGGGACTGCACACACACACACATATTCACCCCATAAAAACCTGTCTGTTAAACACTGACCAGCCAGTTTGAGTGGCATTTGGACAACTGGACATAAATTATAGCGTTAAATAACATCATAAATATGTTCATAAATTATCATTTGAGGTCAAGGTGTATCTAACTACTCACATGATATTCACATAATTTCCTGTTAACGAAAGTGTAACAATGTTCAGGGAGGAAGGAGGGAACCGGCAGATGATTAACAGACTTTTAATGACCAATATAAAACATAAATTCAAAATAAATATAATGGCGGCAGTCCCTCACGGACGGTCCCTAGACCCCGCCCTATTCGCCACAGGAAGTAATACAGATTCTGAAGAAAACACAGAATAAATGCTATTCTTTTTATCTTGGTACTACAGCTGAATTTGATAAGAATGTTCTGAACAAAGAGTCTCATTTCGGCTCATTTACATCCTCCTCTCTTGACCGTACAGAAGCAAATGGTTTTGGACATAAATCTTGTTTTTTAAAAGCTTGTGAAAGTGCTGATGTGATCAAATTCTCCAAATATCCTGACCAGAAAGAAGTGCTGATTCCTCCATATGAGACGTTTATGGTCACTGATGTCAAGACAAAAGGTCAGGAAGGTGCATGGTGTGACACTTTGTGTCAGGTGTGTAGAGAGGAAATACGAGGACTCAAGAGGTGTGGGGATTTTATTATAATAAAAGAAAACCAAAACTTGAACAAAAACAACCCTGAGGGGGGAAAACAGGACTAGAACACGGACACAGACACAAACAAAACTAGACTAGCCTTGACTTGAAATTTGGTAAAGACTAAGACAGCAAGAACACGACCATTAAACGACGATAAACCAGCACAAGACAGCAGACACTGGGAGAATAAGAACACACTGGAGGATTGGTAATTGATTAGGACAAAGCTGGGAACAAATCAAACTAATGACAATGAAACAAGACGGACGGGGTAACAGACAAGACATGAACATGTAGCCAATGCAGATGCACATTGCTGCATGTTCACATTAAACAAAGACGACACGCAACTGGTGAGAACTAAACTGCGCGTGACCAGAACACATGACGTGAAAGCACACAGACGAGAGGGAGTGTGGCTCGCGCAAAGCTTGAAACCGCGCCCACTCACAGGACATAGAGCGCGCAAGAACGAGTAAACACCTGTTCTCACACGCTCACGACAAGGACGAACACACGAGTTATGAATGCGTGAATCCCGATCCAAAACCGAAACGGAACCAGACCAAAGTATCGGGACCAGACATCATAACTCGCACAAAAGACGTCACACAGACAAGCGTGTATGCGACTAAAACACTCGAAACCGCGCGCACGCACACACAGCTCAAGACATTACGGTAGTGTCAGAGCTCTGCCACAACAACAAGAGATTACTAGACTGAATGTGGCAGAACCCTGACACTTTGTTCATGCTGAAGAGCAGTGGAAAAACAAGTTACCTGAACTGTGGCACTGATGCAAAACTGGTACAGGACTATTAAGTATTACTGAATTGGCTTCAAATGATTAAATTGTGTAATTTGCATGATAAACATTTACCTGACAAAGAAAGAGTTATATGTGATTAATTATGGACTCTCCTGAAATCATTATTACTAGTAGATTATGAGAAGGCTGATGTTGCCTCAAAAATGTGCCAGAATAGGTCAAAATAAAGACTCGTGAATGAATGAGTGCATATGTGAATGAATGAGTGCACACTATCTGAGACCTTTAGATTTCTGTCTATCACTGACTTTGCAAGTTGAAAGTAATGGGACATCTAGAACAATTAAATATCTAAATTAATACACAACCACTATTTATGATTGGTTTCTAATTCGAAACACAATCTAAATGCAATAATCATTTGAACCTGGAGTTAGATTAGGTGTGGACTTGAAAAAGTAAAATTGAAGCTAAATTCCTGCTGAAAAGATCTATGCCTTCTCCTACACCACTCTATTCAATCGTTGGGCCAATGGGTTTTCACTACAAAATGATTTATTCAGTTGCATTCATATATTTGGTAGATGCTTTTACATTGCATTGCAATAACGAAACTCACTGAACGTACACCAATTCAGGCTAGCAGTTAAAAAACATTGTTTAGGGACATACAGGAAGTATTTGTGTTTGTGTTTGTGAAACCACAAACACTCCTGGTCTTCAGAGGTGTTGCATTTTCAGATGAACTAAAGAGTTTCGTAAAGCTAAACATGAACTAGATGCATCCACATCACACTTCAGCTAAATATAGATGCCTCAAAGCAAGAACAACATCTGAGAATGAAATTATGATGTGGAAACATGCATTTTGTCTGCTATTTCTTTTATCTGTTTTCTTTTTATGATATTCAGACAGGGATACAGCAAACAAAGCATGTTATGAACTCAATGATGTGCATTTCATACAGGAACTTACAGTTTGTTTTTATTTTCTACCTGTATGTCCTTTTTTATCTAGTGTCTTGTATCACATTTTTTTCCCCCAATTTAAGCTTCCAAAAAAAAAAGCTCCAGTTTTCTGCTTATACAGATTTCTAAACCATTATAAACATTACGAATTTTTTTTTTATGCCATGGGTTTCTATTTTACTTATAATTATCAGTCTTATTCAGTTCAGTGTTATCTCTTTCATAGATACTCCCTTTTCCGTTAAGTCCTTCGTAATGTGTTTATCTCCAATCTTTTATCCTACATTAGTTATTACAGTCAGTTTTGATAATTTTTTTCTCGTGTGTATTGCCTGCTATACCAATACGGTACAGAACAACAGGTTTTAAGATGGACTTTCTGCCACTGCAATGCCTCATCACCTGCAATAACACATCACTAGTGTAATACTGGTGCTGGAGGCTACAGCAGGATTTAACTGTCTGTTTAAAATTGCTGAGGCAGAGAGGGAGCCTAGACCTACAGCTATTACAGATCGAGCACTAGAGCCTGACACTTGAGTCATCAAGTGTTAGAGAAAGTTTGCTGATTATTCCATCTCAGAGCTGTGAGCAGACCTAAACAAGTTAATCTGTGGTCCGTGGATCCAGTTCCCACCCAGATCCCCACTGTCGAGTCCTTGTCATCATTGGCAGTCTCGTCCAGATATTGGGACCTTCAACAGTCCCTGAGTTTGTGGTCATTTTATCAGTTTTTACCAAAATACATCTGTAACAGTTCTTTGTTCGGGGATGAAGGAGGCTGGAACCGGCAAACATTCAACAGACTTTACATCACAAAATAAAACAAAAATACAAAATAAACGTAATGGACACACAAACACAAACACAACATAAAGTCCAGGTCCTTCACTGTCATCAAACTGTTGTCAAATTATTTCAGACCTTCCTGCCGTTGTGAACTACCTGCTCTGCTTTTTTCCGCGTCTCAACTGGCTTGCCTGTCCTTGGACCAGATCTGTGCCTCTGCCCATTGCATCCCTGTCTCACTCCTGCCCGCCATCTCTCTTCCTGTCACTTTCCTGGAACTCTGGAGAGATCTTCTGTTTCACATTTGTTTTTTGACATTCACATTTCACTGTTGTCAAATAAATATTAATTCATTTGCATTTGGATCTTGTCCTGACCCACAACCTGAGAGTCAATGTCTTGCTCTGGAGGCAGTCATAGGCAAATACATTTTCTCGTGTGACATCTCAGATCCCACACTATCAAAACGAGCTGTTTTTAGAGATTGAATAAATAGATGCTTTGTTTATAATGAGGAGGATATTTTAAGCTATGAACAGTGCAGGATGTTTTAATGGCGCAAATACCTCTAAAGATCAAGGCAAAATTTGATTTCTCTTGTCATGATGCCTTTTATTGTCATATAGCTTTAAGTCCACTCCTGAATATAGGGCCATCACACATTTTGTTTTTTTGTTTTTTCATAATGGTGTTATAAAGTCATTGTTCTTTCTTTGTTGATAATACATTAATACACCACCTTTCTGAATCTTCAAACTGATTCATATTCCCTTTTTCACTTTAACTCTGACAGAGTTTTAACACTGTTCTCATGAAAATCTTCTTGTGAGTTCCATTGCCACAGTGAACCAAGAAACAAAACCACAAAAGTTTGGTTATCACACTATCAAAACCCACTGAAGGTGTTGTGTCTTTTCTTCTAAGCATGACTGTAACGTGAATACAAATAAAAATAACTGTTTGCTTAAGTTTTGAGCATTATTAAACAGGCATTCATTTATTTATGCAGTGCACTCAATTCTCTGACCTGTTCCTCACAGCTCTTACTCTTTCTAAAGCATTATGGGAATTATATTTTTAAAGCTGAATAGCATAATATCAAGGCAGTTTATCTTGTTATTATTCAGACTATTGTTAACATTCACAACTATTATTACACTAATTGATTCACCACAGGAGATGAATGTATGTCTATGCAATTGCTGCAAGCTGCTTACTCTTCAGATCTTAATGTTTTTAGAGGCTGCGTCTACTGACATTCAAATTTTTAGTGTTACCCAAAAAAATGAATGAATTCAATGATGTGTTTGTCAGTCCTGAAGAAATCTGGAGAAAAACATGGCCATTTTCATGATTATAATCTGAAGTCAACCCTGTTTTCTGCTGGTACAGACGTGATGGGAACTAGTTTGTCCTTTTTGAAACCACATATACACCAGACAT
Organism: Rhodeus uyekii; assembly: GCA_037043235.1. Classification (NCBI taxonomy): domain Eukaryota; kingdom Metazoa; phylum Chordata; class Actinopteri; order Cypriniformes; family Acheilognathidae; genus Rhodeus; species Rhodeus uyekii. Next base: position 156,595 of record JAWRVZ010000161.1, read on the forward strand.
GCCCAGGTGATGCATTAAGTGTCAGGGTTCTGCCACATTCGGTCTAGTAGTCATTTCTTGGTTTTGTGGCAGAGCTCTGACACTACCGTTATGTCTCATGTTTGGTGTGTGTGCGCGCGGCGTCGAGGATTCGAGCCGCGCGCACGCGTGTCTGTGACGTCTTTTGTACGAGTTATGATGTCCGGTCCCGATACTTGGGTCTGGTCCAGTTTCGGTTTTGGATCGGGATTCGGGCATTCATAACTCGTGTGTCTTCGTCCTTGTCGTGAGCTCGTGAGAACTCGTTCTTGCGAGCTCTACGTTATGTGAGTGGGCGCGGTTTCAAGCCTTGCGCGAGCCGCGCCTCCTCTCGTCCGTGTGTTTATGTTTGGCACGCGGTTCGCAGTCCATCGGCCGCATGCTTGTGTTTTGTCACGCGCAGTGGTTGTCAACAGCTGCGCGTCGTCCTTGGTTAATTGTCTGCATGTTCATGTCTTGTCTGTTACCCCGCCCGTCTTGTTTCATTGTCATTAGTTTGATTTTATTCCAGCTGTGTTTCTCCATTAATTGCCTTCCTCCTGTCTACTTAATCTCCCCGTGTTTGCCGTCCTGTGTCGCTTCGTTGTCGTTATTTTGCCATTCCTTCCTGTCAGTCTTGTCGTGTCCTGCCGTGCATCTAGTCAGTCGAGTCATGTCATGCTTCTAACCAGTCGAGTCATGTCTTGTTTTTCCCCAATCTGGGAGGTTTATGTTTGAAGTTTTGTTTTATTTTGTTAATAAAGAGCCTGTTTTCCTGCACTACTGAGTCCTCGCTTTCCCCAAACCTGACAGTACGAAGCGACCACTATGAGGACTCAGCGGGGAAAGGGCTCCCATCCTCCACCAGCCTCAGCACAATCCAGCCCCCTGTTCCAGCGGATGCTGCAGCTCAAGGCTTTGAGCTCCCTCCAACAATGTGGGGCAGATTTGAAGACCTTCGCCGGGGAGTTTAGCCATGCTGCAGCGGGGCTGGAATTCAATGATGCGGCCTTGAAAGACTTGTTTAATTACGCCCTTGATGAGCCGCTCAGCGTTTGGAGGATGAGGGGGCTGGAACACTTGAACTTTTGGGGGTTTGTGGAGTTTCTCTCTACCCCCTCCGTTGTTCCGTCCCCAGAGGAAGTTTTGGCAGCTGCAGTGCCCCCAGAGCTGCCCAAGGACACATCTGCGCCAAACCCTCGCACACTTAGGAGGAGGAGACAGAGGGCCGCCTCCTCTTCAATCGGCCAGGGGGCCGTCGCCCCAGAGCCAGCTGCCGGACAGGAGGCCGTCGCCCCAGAGCCAGCTGCCGGACAGGAGACCGTAGCCCCAGAGCCCGCCATTGTCTCTGTGCCGCCTTGTCACCCTCGTAAGCGGCGGAGGAAGAAGAGGGCTTCCTCCAGTCCGCAAACCCCAGAGGCCTTCCTCGCCCCGCCGGCGCCGCCCAAGCGCCTCTGCCTGCCGGCGCCGCCCGAACGCCTCTGCCTGCCGGCGCCCCCAGAACGCCTCTGCCTGCCGGCGCCCCCAGAACGCCTCTGCCTGCCGGCGCCCCCAGAACGCCTCTGCCTGCCGGCGCCCCCAGAACGCCTCTGCCTGCCGGCGCCCCCAGAACGCCTCTGCCTGCCGGCGCCCCCAGAACGCCTCTGCCTGCCGGCGCCCCCAGAGCGCCTCCCAGACCTTGACCTGCCGACCCACACAGACCCGCCTGTCCGTCCAGACCTGCCTGTCCGCCCAGACCTTTCAATCCTGCCAGACCAGCCTGTCCTGCCTGTTCTCCCTGACCCAACCAAGCTGCCTGTCCATCTGGCACTGCCCTGGCCATCTGCCACGACTCCCTACCTGCCGGAGTCTGCCTGGTCTGTCCCTACAGCACCACCCTGGTCATCTGCCAGGACTCCTGAACCACCGGAGCCGGCCGGGTTCACCCCCCCGGTGCCGCCTGACCCGCTGGCCTTGATTGAGCCCGCATGGCTCACCCCTCCAGCACCGCCGGACCCATTGTCTTTGTTTGAGCCTCCCTGGCTCATTCCCCCGGCTCCACCCTGGCCGTCAGCAAAATACCCTGCTCTGTCTGAGCCGCCCTGGCTCATCCCTCCAGTTCCCCCTCCCTGGACTGTGTTTTTTCTTTATGGACTGTTTTTCAGGCATTTTTTTTTTTTCATGGTTGAGGACTCTTTTGCATTATTTCATGGTGCTTGGACTGTTTTTGAGTTTATATCTTCTTGATGTTTTGAGGACGGTTTTTTCTGAGTTATTATTTTTCATGATGTTGGTTTGAGGACTGTTTAGTTTTATCTTGTTTCATGATGTTTGGAATCTTCCCTTATAGAGGTCTGTTTCATTTTGTGGTGTTGGCTGACTTGTCTTCCCTCCCTCCCCCCCTTCTCTTGTCCTTGTGTCTATTTATTTTATTTTTCCTGCCTTGCCCTGGTGTTTTGCTTCTGTCTTGTGCTTTCTGTTGTCATGTCTGTCCTGTTCCTCGTAGGGACGCCAGGTGGCGTCCCTTTAGAGGGGGGGTAGTGTCAGGGTTCTGCCACATTCGGTCTAGTAGTCATTTCTTGGTTTTGTGGCAGAGCTCTGACACTACCGTTATGTCTCATGTTTGGTGTGTGTGCGCGCGGCGTCGAGGATTCGAGCCGCGCGCACGCGTGTCTGTGACGTCTTTTGTACGAGTTATGATGTCCGGTCCCGATACTTGGGTCTGGTCCAGTTTCGGTTTTGGATCGGGATTCGGGCATTCATAACTCGTGTGTCTTCGTCCTTGTCGTGAGCTCGTGAGAACTCGTTCTTGCGAGCTCTACGTTATGTGAGTGGGCGCGGTTTCAAGCCTTGCGCGAGCCGCGCCTCCTCTCGTCCGTGTGTTTATGTTTGGCACGCGGTTCGCAGTCCATCGGCCGCATGCTTGTGTTTTGTCACGCGCAGTGGTTGTCAACAGCTGCGCGTCGTCCTTGGTTAATTGTCTGCATGTTCATGTCTTGTCTGTTACCCCGCCCGTCTTGTTTCATTGTCATTAGTTTGATTTTATTCCAGCTGTGTTTCTCCATTAATTGCCTTCCTCCTGTCTACTTAATCTCCCCGTGTTTGCCGTCCTGTGTCGCTTCGTTGTCGTTATTTTGCCATTCCTTCCTGTCAGTCTTGTCGTGTCCTGCCGTGCATCTAGTCAGTCGAGTCATGTCATGCTTCTAACCAGTCGAGTCATGTCTTGTTTTTCCCCAATCTGGGAGGTTTATGTTTGAAGTTTTGTTTTATTTTGTTAATAAAGAGCCTGTTTTCCTGCACTACTGAGTCCTCGCTTTCCCCAAACCTGACATTAAGTGGATAAGAGGTTAACACTGCAGATGAGCTGATGCACAGCTGCTTTGTTCCAGTACTCAAGCAGACATTTTCAGCGATATATAAAAGCCCCCTTCCTCAAACTGTATGAAGAGTCGTTGTCGTCTGGCTGTGAGCAACTAACTTGCTCAACTAAAAAAGAAAGGTTAACAGACCACACTATTCTCAGGTAATTGTGGGGTACATATCGCCATTGTAGTAATAGATTTAGCAAAAAACTGTTGTGATTCTGGTTGTCTTTCAGCATCTGTTCTTCATCTGAGGGATTTGACTGAATCAAGATGCTGCTGATCATTGAAGCTCTTCTTCTCATTTCAGCTGTTCTAGGACAGGTAAGCTTGTGTTCTAGTATGAATATTACAGACATGAATACTGATGATTGATCATTATGATTCCTGTTGCTGCAGGATCACAGAACTGCTGTTGAAGGACAGATATTTCCATTGGATATGGCTCTGAATTCTGTTGATGATCAATATAAAGACTGTACAAAAGACATGGCGAGTCTGGTGGAAACAAAATATTTAAAGAAGGAAATGTCTGACTCTGAATCTGATTTTGCAATAGCTTGGAAATATGCTGAAAAGCAATACAAGCCACCAGGAGATGGCTTGATGAGGAATCACTCAATTGCTATTTATGTGTACACCAGCTCCATTTCAAAGATATATGAGATATTCAATGATGCTGTTCATAATGATAAGAGAAAATACAAAAACGAAACGTACAAATGGTATTCACTTCAGTTTCTGTTAACAGACGCAGTACAGATTCTGAAGAAAAAACAAAAAGCATGCTTTTTAACTTATCGTGGTACAAAAGTTGAATTTAAGGACATTGTTCTGAGAAAAGAGGTTCGATTTGGCTTTTTTGCTTCTTCCTCAATGAATCGTAACAGAACAAAATTCTTTGGAAGTAAATCTTGTTTTGAAATCAAAACTTGTGAAGGAGCTGATCTGACTAAATATTCTAAGCTTCCACGTGAGAAAGAGGTGCTGATTCCTCCATATGAGAAGTTTAAAGTCACTTCTGTCAAGACAAGAGAAAAAGAGAAAAATCTCTGGTGTGAAACTGTGTTCACTTTAAAAAGCTCAGGAAAAAGAGTGACCTGAACTGTGTTCTGTTCAAGAAACCATCCAAGACCATAGCAAAGTACTACAGCCTGCGCTGAACAAAGTGCTTTGAATTGTAAAATCATTTAAAATCAGTTCCAACATTTGTACCTCTTGGTTTGGTTCAATAATTCTTAATTCATAATTTTTTTAATGTCAACATAATGGAATAAAGTAATTTTAAGTGACCCAAGGCGGCCTCAAAGTGATTTTATGTCATTTCTATCAGCAAAAGCATATTAACTGAATGATTTTGTAAGTGCTATGCAGCTTGCATCAAAATTTTCTGTATTTCAGTATTACCATTATGCTAAAAAGACTTTGCTTTTCATTGAATTCATGAACTGAAAATAAAAATGTTATATACATTTTAGTCAATATTTCTTATCTTAATCATGCTGGAGTTTTTGTGGTTTTCATTATAAGAAAAGTAACGCATGTGGTTTTCTATTGAGTGGCTTTACAAACACCATGGCACTTTATGAAAGGAGCAAAAGCTGATAAAACCTAAGAAGAGTCTCTTCTTAAGTGTTCATTCTTTCAGGTTCAGTCAAAAGTATGAAAAATACATCTTCTGAGACACCTTTTCTGACGGATTCATTTCATTTTACTCAGGCGACCAATCAGTATCTAAGGATCTCAGTTCTAGCAACCATTTCCAGTGCACCTTATCAACAGATCCCATAGACTTCCAGTCAGAGAGATTAACTTCTGGCTTAGATTTTCTATTTCAAGTTTCATAGAAACATGATGGTGGTCATTTCACTCAGAGCAAGTAACTGCCAACAACCAATCATCTTAAACACTTTATAGCCACACCCTATTAAATACAGTTAAAATTATGACATCTCATATAAATACTAATTAACAATTGACAATTAAACTTAAAAAATATTTGACAATTTACTGTAACGTGCACTTTATCTGTGAGTAGCGTCGCTGCTGGCGTGAAGGAGACGAGAGGAGGGGGGACTGCTTAGAGAGAGAATTTCGTACCTTCTTTCATACTTGTCTTGTCTATATGCTGTACTATAAGTATATACAGTGGAGTCCACTTATCTCGACTCACGGTTAACTCGCCAATCCTATTATAACAACGTTTTTGAAGTGGAACCGCCAAACTCCCTATTTGTCTCAGCATTTTCTGATCGGTTATGTCGATTCTTTTATATCACCGAACCCTGATATCTCGAGCACAAAAGAGGGACAAATTCGCCACTTCACATGGTTATCTCGTGACTAAGATAGTAGTACCTAGTTCACTGCGCATGCGCCGACTGAGTTCGTACAATCCCACGCTGTCACGGGTCAGGGTGTGTCACTGTTTTTTTCCTGTTGTCTGTATTGTCCTGTCAGTTTCTTCAGCACGTGAGTTGAGCAATCAGTGCTGCCTGGCAGCACTGTGCGCGCAATCACGGGCTGATCTCCCTCACCTGTTGCTCGTTACCTCTACACTATATGTGTCCAGCTGTGTCTTCCCCTTTTTGTCAGTTGATCAGTGTTTGTCACTGTGCTTGAGGCATGTTTACTGTGCTGTCTGTGCCCTTACCAGTTGTTTATGTTTCTGTGCTCATGGACCAGAGTTAAGGGACTAATTCAGCAAGACGGTATTCCTTGCTCGGACTCATCCTCTCGTTCGGTTGGTTCTGTTCTGACTTTTCACTCAGTGGACTCCTTGTTTGTTGGGTCCGCTGGTATGTGTGTTTGTGCACCCAGGAGCCACCACTTGGATCTACCATTTTGCTTTGTGCACAGACTGTTTCCTCAATTTTAGTTCAGTTTATTTTTTGTAATAAACAATTGGTTATTCACCGCAATTGAGTCCTCCACTCCTCTACAATTCTGTGACACACGCAGCCACAGAAGAACTCGCAGAAGTGGCGGGTGTCTAAGACTCGCGGAAGTCTAAAGCCTTCTAGATGCAATCTTGGAAGAGGACAAGTTGAGTCGAGTCGAGAGCGTGAGTGTGTTCAATGAGTCGAGCGCATCTGCAGTGAGTGTGTGTTCAATGAGTCGAGCGCATCTGCAGTGAGTGTGTGTTCAATGAGTCGAGCGCGTCTGCAGTGAGTGTGTGTTCAGTGAGTCGAGCGCGTCTGCAGTGAGTGTGTGTTCAGTGAGTCGAGCGCGTCTGCAGTGAGTGTGTGTTCAATGAGTCGAGCGCGTCTGCAGTGAGTGTGTGTTCAATGAGTCGAGCGCGTCTGCAGTGAGTGTGTGTTCAATGAGTCGAGCGCGTCTGCAGTGAGTGTGTGTTCAGTGAGTCGAGCGCGTCTGCAGTGAGTGTGTGTTCAATGAGCCGAGCGCGTCTGCAGTGAGTGTGTGTGTTCAGTGAGTCGAGCGCGTCTGCAGTGAGTGTGTGTTCAGTGAGTCGAGCGCGTCTGCAGTGAGTGTGTGTTCAATGAGTCGAGCGCGTCTGCAGTGAGTGTGTGTTCAGTGAGTCGAGCGCGTCTGCAGTGAGTGTGTGTTCAGTGAGTCGAGCGCGTCTGCAGTGAGTGTGTGTTCAATGAGTCGAGCGCGTCTGCAGTGAGTGTGTGTTCAATGAGTCGAGCGCGTCTGCAGTGAGTGTGTGTTCAATGAGTCGAGCGCGTCTGCAGTGAGTGTGTGTTCAGTGAGTCGAGCGCGTCTGCAGTGAGTGTGTGTTCAATGAGTCGAGCGCGTCTGCAGTGAGTGTGTGTTCAGTGAGTCGAGCGCGTCTGCAGTGAGTGTGTGTTCAGTGAGTCGAGCGCGTCTGCAGTGAGTGTGTGTTCAATGAGTCGAGCGCGTCTGCAGTGAGTGTGTGTTCAATGAGTCGAGCGCGTCTGCAGTGAGTGTGTGTTCAGTGAGTCGAGCGCGTCTGCAGTGAGTGTGTGTTCAGTGAGTCGAGCGCGTCTGCAGTGAGTGTGTGTTCAGTGAGTCGAGCGCGTCTGCAGTGAGTGTGTGTTCAGTGAGTCGAGCGCGTCTGCAGTGAGTGTGTGTTCAATGAGTCGAGCGCGTCTGCAGTGAGTGTGTGTTCAGTGAGTCGAGCGCGTCTGCAGTGAGTGTGTGTTCAATGAGTCGAGCGCGTCTGCAGTGAGTGTGTGTTCAGTGAGTCGAGCGCGTCTGCAGTGAGTGTGTGTTCAGTGAGTCGAGCGCGTCTGCAGTGAGTGTGTGTTCAATGAGTCGAGCGCGTCTGCAGTGAGTGTGTGTTCAATGAGTCGAGCGCGTCTGCAGTGAGTGTGTGTTCAGTGAGTCGAGCGCGTCTGCAGTGAGTGTGTGTTCAATGAGTCGAGCGCGTCTGCAGTGAGTGTGTGTTCAATGAGTCGAGCGCGTCTGCAGTGAGTGTGTGTTCAGTGAGTCGAGCGCGTCTGCAGTGAGTGTGTGTTCAATGAGCCGAGCGCGTCTGCAGTGAGTGTGTGCTCAATGAGTCGAGCGCGTCTGCAGTGAGTGTGTGTTCAGTGAGTCGAGCGCGTCTGCAGTGAGTGTGTGTTCAATGAGTCGAGCGCGTCTGCAGTGAGTGTGTGTTCAATGAGTCGAGCGCGTCTGCAGTGAGTGTGTGTTCAGTGAGTCGAGCGCGTCTGCAGTGAGTGTGTGTTCAATGAGTCGAGCGCGTCTGCAGTGAGTGTGTGTTCAATGAGTCGAGCGCGTCTGCAGTGAGTGTGTGTTCAGTGAGTCGAGCGCGTCTGCAGTGAGTGTGTGTGTTCAGTGAAGAATCATTGTCCAGGAATTCCCAGATTACATTGACATCGACAAAGACATCATTACTGAAAAAAGCATTTGTTTTCAAGCAGACCGTTAAAGGCAAAAAGCAACAAAGCATTTTAAAGTTTGTAAATAAATCATATTTATCGCGTGTGCAATACTATCAAAACTGTGTCAGAGCGAAATGACTGTTATGAGCGAATGTATTCATGTGTGATTGTTACTGTGTTTACGCTGTGAGCGAAATTGTGTTTGCAATGTTGGAGAATATAATTAAAGGTTTGTATCGAGAATCGAAGGTGTTTTTATTGTATACTGGTAAATCTCTGCTGTTAGTTGGTGCACATATGCCTTTTGTTTTTAGCAAACATATACTGTGTATGTAATTTTTTATAACACGCCGATCACTTCATCAAATAAGTCGCCATATTGGGTGTTGGTTATCTCGATCCTCGAATGTCGACGCATTTTTGCAACCCCCGAGGCCGTCGACATTACCGGATTCCACTGTATTTCACTATGTGAACAATAGCGATCACAAATACTGTTAACAAAACGAGGTGAAACTGCTGTAAATCACTTATAAAAGTATGCACTGTGCATACACTGATGCAACCAAACTGAGTGACGCTGAGAGAATGAACAAGTGAAGAGGTGATAGGCTTTGTGAGAGGCTGTCATTAGGATACTTCCAGTAAAAATGCGCGCGAAAATGCTGAGCGTTAGGACTTTTCCACAAAAAATGCACGTGGGTGAGGGAAAATTTTCTTACACCGACTTGAACACAGCGTAACCTTCAGTACTTTTGGTGTACCTATTAAGGGCCAGTCACACAGCGAAAACGCATAAATCACGAAGCACGAATTACGCACAGATTTTCGTTTCTGCGCGGAGCGTGCGTCGTATGCGTAATTCGTCGGTGGAACGAACATGGACCGTCAGTGATTGTAAGTGGATGTGCGTCGAAGGCGGTTTGTGCGTGATTTTGAGTTTTGAACAGTTAAAAATTTTTCCAACGCACAACTGTGCGTCGGCGTGCGTAGTGTATGCGTCGAGTATCCGTGACTATGCGCGGGACACGCGTCGGAATATATGCTTATGCGTCGGAATTGGTTCGAAACCGCGCACGTCCACGTCCGTCCACTGACGCCCCACCTTCATATCACGCATGAACCGCGCACGTTTCACGCGCACGTCATCATCAGCCAAACAGGTAAACTCATTTACTCAGTAGTTGCTTTCACAGCCTCCTTGTTTTTACAATCGCCTACTTGCAAGACATTGTATCTCGAACTTTAAGCGAAAATGTTTTTATACAGACTGAATGAGTTATCGGAAGCTTAGTGATTATGATGGATTGTCTGGTCTCATTTGAGAAACGTCTACTTACCTGCAGTCTCAAGGTCCATCGTATCTTCTAAGATTCTCCTGAGTGTATTTCTACTCTCTTGTGTCTTCAGTGTCTTCAGTCCTGATTTCCTGTTTGAGAGTAAAAATACTTGTTAACTTACTACTACCTAGACAAAGTGTGTGTATCCCCACATCAATTCTTTGCTCAGTCGCTGTAATAAAGTTCCACTATTACTCCATTAATACTCTTGAGTCTTCTATTCTTCAAAGAAGAGTATGCTGATGATTTCTTGAAACTCTCTACAACTGTGTAGCTGGATGATGAGTTGCTAATGAATTCATTGTGTTGCTTTTTTTTCCCTTCCATTCTGTTCTTAATTCATTCTGTCACCTGCTGGAGTTTTGGTTCCTTGCCACTGTCGCCTCTGGCATGCTAATTGGGGACATTTAACACTTAATATGTCACAGGATATTTAAGGGCGGACTCGAACAGGACACGAACATGCAGCAAATGCAGACGCGCATCATCACGTGGTCACATGAACTGACAAGACGACGCGCAGTAGTGGACACACCCACTGCGCGCAACACGGACGACATGAAAACACACAGACACAAGAGCGCGCAACAGGAGCCCCGTGCTCCCACAATAAATGCGGCCATGGGCAGTGTCAGAACTCTGTCAACCTGAACACTAGAAACCGAAAACCGATGGCCACAATGGTCACTCTTCGATGCTCTACATGTTCTCTGTGTTTCACCAGGCCGGCCACGGTCTTCGCTCCAGCTGCCCCACAGATGTTCTCAAGCCAGCCGCCCATTCAGTTATTTCATCAGCTCATAATAATAGACTTTGAGACCTGAATTGTGAATAATAAATATTATTGTAAATGTTATAAATATTATAAATGGTCTTTTGCATGAAATTCATTTGATAAGACACAATCAATGAATTACAGTGTCCAGCATCAACTCAGATATAATGTAAAAAACTGATTAAATATGAGAATCAAGGATAATAGTAATAAGGTAAATATAAACTAGATAGAGGAAGTTTATGATATAAACTTCAGTTGGCTTGAGAAAGCCTAGCCTGAAAGTTAAATTTATTTGTAAAAGCTTAAAAAGTTTTGAAAGTTTACAGATGGATAGATGGAAAGAATTAGATCTTGAGCATATATACTCTTGTTAGTTATTGCCTTGCGTTGTTTCTAGGCAGTTACTAAGGTGTCGTTATGTTCTTTGATCATAATTTAATCTTTAATCAATTGATGATCAATTTTGCTAGCAAGATTTAATGTTAATTATCTTGTTGCTAGCAAGATTTAGTATGAATTCCGAAGTCATTAGCAACATTTAACATAAATAAGCATGTTGCTGGCAAGAATTTGCTGAATTAGCATATTGTTAGCAAGATTTATCGTTAATTAGCTTGAAAAGTTTTGAGAGTTTAAACTTAAAAATAAGTTATAATTATGCTTTTTGATCCTCAAAGTGTTGGAAAATTGTAATTAGTTTATAAAAATGTTTACGGTTTAATTACATCCTTGGCTTTTAACGGTCAGTTTTCACTAATGCAAAAAATACTTTGTTTAATTTCTATTTTAAAGCTGTAATTAAGCATTATTAGTATAGGCTAATCACTTTCAAAAGAGACTGCAGTTACACTGCATGTATATGTAGCCTTTTATATATACTAAATAGATGTGTATGTATATATATATATATATATATATATATATATATATAATATGTATAGAGGTGTGTGTGTGTGTGTATATATATATATATATATATATATATATATATATATATATATATATATATATGATACTGTGAATAATACTTTGTTTTATTTCTATTTTAAAGCTGTAATTAAGCATTATTAATATAGGCTAATCACTTTCAAAAGAGACTGCAGTTACACTATATGTAGCCTTTTATATATACGAAATAGATGTGTGTGTATATATATATATATATATATATATATATATATAAATAAATGGTACTGTGATACTGTGAATAATACTTTGTTTTATTTCTATTTTAAAGATGTAATTAAGCATTATTTATGTAGTCTTACCACTTTCAAAACAGACAGCAGTTACACTGAATGTATATGGAGCCCTTTATATTTACAATATAAATGTAGATAGATATGCATGTATGTGTGTGAATAGATTTAGGCGCTATAAATAAACGTAGGCGCTTAGGCGTGGACGCGCGAATGCGGGAGGACGCGCGTATATGGAGCCTCTAATACATACTTTTTAGATGTATATGTAAATCCTTCCTTCATGGGAAACAAACTTAAATATTAGTATTTTTAAAATAATTCCTGCTAAAGTACAATGAGGAGAGTAATGCAGTTTTTTCTAATCTCAAGCAGTTTTCAGATTGACTCGATCTGCCATGTCAGACTTCAGTTCAACACGGCAATTATAGCAGATAAAGGAATCAACGCAATGTAATATTTGTATAAAGCCTTCATCCATGGGAAACAAAATAACTTAAATATTAGTATTTTTTAAATAATTCCTGCTCATGTAATGCAGCAGAGTAATGCAGTTTTTTTTAATCTCAAGCAGTTTACAGTTTGAATTGATCTGCCATGTTTTTTGCATCCTTTAAAAATCTTATTTCATTTACTGTTTAAGTGTTCACAAAACATCGATCTATCAGCGAATCTGCTCAGGAAGCGCGTTTGAACTCGAGAACAGGAGTCAGACTTTAGTTAAAAGCAGATAAAAGAATTAACACAATGTAACTATATACTCAAGAATTAGTTATAAATAACTTTGACTGTTAGACGCTGCATTTGAAGAGAGTCAGCGCGCGCGCTGCTCAGGGAAGCCTTTTCCAATGTATATTGACTCACGAGCGAGAGTCAGAATTCGGCAATAAAGTACATAAATGAGCGCTATAAATAAACGTAGGTGCTTAGACGGTTATGCTTTGGCGCGAGTCCAGGAGGACGCGCGTTTAAACTTCACCTACCTTCCCCATAGTAATGTACTCCTTTGCCGAGTAAAGACGAATGAGAGTCAGAATTTGGCCATATAAGTGCATAAATCTTCAAGGAAACACGCTGCAGCGGTTACTTGATAATCGGAAACAATTTCCGTTTGATCATAAACTCTCTCACATAAATCTATTTTAGGAGATTATGATCTCTCTCTCCAGCAGTAATGGCGTCTTTGAAAAGCTTTGAGGCTTTGAATTGCAGCGCTCTGATTCGTTCAAACTTCAGTGCTCTCACTGACAGGGGTGTAATTTTGTGATATTATGAATGTAAAATAGAGAGATTTAACTTACTAATTAAAGTAAAAAATCGATTGTAGACCTGCAAGTTTTTTTTCAGGATTTAAAAAAATAAAATGCATGCCCATTGGAATGGACATGTTCACACATACTGTATTGAAATGTATTATATATCAGGTGTAATGTTGTGATGTTACCAACAGATGGAGTGGACGCTCTATCTAAAATTCAGTTTTCACTTCATTAGTGAAAGTCTATGGAGATTTTATGACTTTAATCTTCAGTTTTATCAAAAATCATAAGTCTGATCAGTCTGAAAAGGGATAGCAACTCAAGTCAGAACAGGTCTGAAGTCTGAGCAGAGTTTAGTGGTTGTAGCTTTAAAGCTCTAGGAGGAGATGCATTGAGAATTTTAGGTAAGAAGAATAATAATAATAATAATAAGTTTAGATACAATATCACTAAGTTGGCTTTCTCAAGCCAACTTAATAACTAGATAGAGGAAGTTTATGATATAAACTTCAGTTGGCTTGAGAAAGCCTATTGTGAAAGTTAAATTTATTTGTAAAAGCTTAACAAGTTGTTTAAGTTTACAGATAGATAGATGGAAAGAATTAGATCTTGAGCATATATACACTTGTTAGTTATTGCTTTGCGTTGTTTCTAGGCAGTTACTAAGGTGTCGTTATGTTCTTTGATCATAATTTAATCTTTAATCAATTAATGATCAATTTTGCTAGCAAGATTTAATGTTAATTATCTTGTTGATAGCAAGATTTAGTATGAATTCCGAAGTCATTAGCAACATTTAACATAAATAAGCATGTTGCTGGCAAGAATTAGCTGAATTAGCATATTGGTAGCAAGATTTATTGTTAATTAACAAGTTGCTATCAAGATTTAGCATGATCTAGCATGTCACTAGTGAGAATTTGCGTGATCTAGCATGTTGCTAGCAAGATTTAACGTTAATTAACAAGACGCTATTGACATTTATTGTGAACTAACATGTCGCTAGTGAGATTTGTTAATTCGTAGGTCGCTTGTGAGATTTAGGCCACGTCCACACGATGCCGGCGCGTTCCCTATCCGATCTTTTTTTTCCTCGTTCAAAAAAAAATATCAGCGTCCACACGATACCACTGAAACCGACTGAATCCGGTGTAGTTTATATGCCAGACCAGTATGGGGCGCTGTAATTCTGCCACAGATAATACACTATACACAGAGAAGACGACCTTGAGCATGCGCATTGTTGTTGCTGTTCAGTGTTGCCAGATTGCTAGTTACCTTTTTGTCACGTCCGATCGGGAAAAAATGCATTGGGCTGGTTGATCAAATTTGGGATGGTTTTTGATGCATAAAATCGCTCAATATTTTTCATTATTTATAAGAGTACGCACTTTGGGCTGGTATTTTTTTAAATTGGAGGGTTTTAAGCTGTAGCTGCGCTGGAATCTTCAGTACAATCTGGCAACACTGTTGCTGTTACTGTGACGCAGCCGACACGTGATGTGATGACATCATCGGTAAACAAAAAAATATACGGATTGGCCGTCCACACGAGTCCGCAAGGGTGTCGGATTCAGATCTATCCACTTTAGGACCCGGTATCAAAAGAGAGCGGATTCAGTCTCCCAAATCGCCGGATCAGTGTGGACGGAACGCCAATCCGATAAGAAATGTGTGCGGATGCAGTGATCCGCGTCTCCGTGTGGACGGGGCCTTAACATGAGTTAACATGTCACTGACGAGAATGAATGTTATTTAACAAGTCACTAGTGAGATTTAATGTTTTAAAGAACACAAGAGTCAGTTGACGCAGAGACTGGAGGTTATTGATGATTCAGCTGAACAGTGAGTGGTCTGAAATATCAAAGAATAATAATGAATATTAAATATTAATCTAAAATAAACAACATTTACATTGGTAATAAACATGAGTAAATAATTAATTGATTACAGAAGTGTTGCAATACTTGGTTAGTGCACAAAATGGCATCTAGGGAACATACATGGAGTTTTTTCATCATGAGGGATCATCGGTGTTGTAACGAAATACCAAAAAATAAATAACAATGCTTTTTGATCCCCAAAGTGTTGAAAATTGCAATTAGTTTATAAAAATGTTTACGGTTTAATTACAACCTTGGCTTTTAACGGTCAGTTTTCACTAATGTGAATACTTTGTTTTATTTCTATTTTAAAGATGTAATTAAGCATTATTAATATAGTCTTACCACTTTCTAAACAGACTGCAGTTCCACTGCATATATATGGAGCCCTTTATACATTTATTTACTATATAAATGTGTGTATAGATAGATATGTATGTGTGTGTATATATAAATATATATGTATATGTATATATATATATATATATGTATGTGTGTGTGTGTGTGTGTATAAAGCCTTTCTTCATGTGAAATAAAATAACTTAAATATTAGTATTTCTTAAATAATTCCTGCTAAAGTACAATGAGGAGAGTAATGCTGTTTTTTCTAATCTCAAGCAGTTTTCAGATTGAATTGATCTGCCATGTCAGACTTCAGTTCAACACGGCAATTATAGCAGATAAATGAATCAACGCAATGTAATATTTGTATAAAGCCTTCCTCCATGGGAAACAAAATAACTTAAATATTAGTATTTTTAAAATAATTCCTGCTCATGTAATGCAGCAGAGTAATGCAGTTTTTTTTAACTCAAGCAGTTTACAGTTTGAAGCGATCTGCCATCGTTTTTGCATCCTTTTAAATACCTTATTTCATTTATTGTTTAAGTGTTCACAAAACATCGATCTATCAGCGAATCTGCTCAGGAAACGCGTTTGAACTCGAGAACAGGAGTCAGACTTTAGTTAAAAGCAGATAAAAGAATTAACACAATGTAACTATATACTCGAGAATTAGTTATAAATAACTTTGACTGTTAGACGCTGCATTTGAAGAGAGTCAGCGCGCTCTGCTCAGGGAAGCCGTTTACATGTGTCTTCCCCGTGCAAACACGAGCGAGAGTCAGAATTCGGCAATAAAGTACATAAATGAGCGCTATAAATAAACGTATGTGCTTAGACGGTTATGCTTTGGCGCGAGTCCAGGAGGACGCGCGTTTAAACTTCACTTACCTTTCCTATAGTATCATAGTGCTCAACAGCGAAAATCCTTTGCCGAGTAAAGACGAATGAGAGTCAGAATTTGGCCATATAAGTGCATAAATCTTCAAGGAAACACGCTGCAGCGGTTACTTGATAATCGGAAACAATTTCCGTTTGATCATAGACTCTCTCACATAAATCTATTTTAGGAGATTATGATCTCTCTCTCCAGCAGTAATGGCGTCTTTGAAAAGCTTTGAGGCTTTGAATTGCAGCGCTCTGATTCGTTCAAACTTCAGTGCCCTCACTGACAGGGGTGTAATTTTGTGATATTATGAATGTAAAATAGAGAGATTTAACTTACTAATTAAAGTAAAAAATCGATTGTAGACCTGCAAGTTTTTTTTCAGGATTTAAAAAAATAAAATGCATGCCCATTGGAATGGACATGTTCACACATACTGTATTGAAATGTATTATATATCAGGTGTAATGTTGTGATGTTACCAACAGATGGAGTGGACGCTCTATCTAAAATTCAGTTTTCACTTCATTAGTGAAAGTCTATGGAGATTTTATGACTTTAATCTTCAGTTTTATCAAAAATCATAAGTCTGATCAGTCTGAAAAGGGATAGCAACTCAAGTCAGAACAGGTCTGAAGTCTGAGCAGAGTTTAGTGGTTGTAGCTTTAAAGCTCTAGGAGGAGATGCATTGAGAATTTTAGGTAAGAAGAATAATAATAATAATAATAAGTTTAGATACAATATCACTAAGTTGGCTTTCTCAAGCCAACTTAACTAGATAGAGGAAGTTTATGATATAAACTTCAGTTGGCTTGAGAAAGCCTATTGTGAAAGTTAAATTTATTTGTAAAAGCTTAACAAGTTGTTTAAGTTTACAGATAGATAGATGGAAAGAATTAGATCTTGAGCATATATACACTTGTTAGTTATTGCTTTGCGTTGTTTCTAGGCAGTTACTAAGGTGTCGTTATGTTCTTTGATCATAATTTAATCTTTAATCAATTAATGATCAATTTTGCTAGCAAGATTTAATGTTAATTATCTTGTTGATAGCAAGATTTAGTATGAATTCCGAAGTCATTAGCAACATTTAACATAAATAAGCATGTTGCTGGCAAGAATTAGCTGAATTAGCATATTGGTAGCAAGATTTATTGTTAATTAACAAGTTGCTATCAAGATTTAGCATGATCTAGCATGTCACTAGTGAGAATTTGCGTGATCTAGCATGTTGCTAGCAAGATTTAACGTTAATTAACAAGACGCTATTGACATTTATTGTGAACTAACATGTCGCTAGTGAGATTTGTTAATTCGTAGGTCGCTTGTGAGATTTAGGCCACGTCCACACGATGCCGGCGCGTTCCCTATCCGATCTTTTTTTTCCTCGTTCAAAAAAAAATATCAGCGTCCACACGATACCACTGAAACCGACTGAATCCGGTGTAGTTTATATGCCAGACCAGTATGGGGCGCTGTAATTCTGCCACAGATAATACACTATACACAGAGAAGACGACCTTGAGCATGCGCATTGTTGTTGCTGTTCAGTGTTGCCAGATTGCTAGTTACCTTTTTGTCACGTCCGATCGGGAAAAAATGCATTGGGCTGGTTGATCAAATTTGGGATGGTTTTTGATGCATAAAATCGCTCAATATTTTTCATTATTTATAAGAGTACGCACTTTGGGCTGGTATTTTTTTAAATTGGAGGGTTTTAAGCTGTAGCTGCGCTGGAATCTTCAGTACAATCTGGCAACACTGTTGCTGTTACTGTGACGCAGCCGACACGTGATGTGATGACATCATCGGTAAACAAAAAAATATACGGATTGGCCGTCCACACGAGTCCGCAAGGGTGTCGGATTCAGATCTATCCACTTTAGGACCCGGTATCAAAAGAGAGCGGATTCAGTCTCCCAAATCGCCGGATCAGTGTGGACGGAACGCCAATCCGATAAGAAATGTGTGCGGATGCAGTGATCCGCGTCTCCGTGTGGACGGGGCCTTAACATGAGTTAACATGTCACTGACGAGAATGAATGTTATTTAACAAGTCACTAGTGAGATTTAACGTTTTAAAGAACACAAGAGTCAGTTGACGCAGAGACTGGAGGTTATTGATGATTCAGCTGAACAGTGAGTGGTCTGAAATATCAAAGAATAATAATGAATATTAAATATTAATCTAAAATAAACAACATTTACATTGGTAATAAACATGAGTAAATAATTAATTGATTACAGAAGTGTTGCAATACTTGGTTAGTGCACAAAATGGCATCTAGGGAACATACATGGAGTTTTTTCATCATGAGGGATCATCGGTGTTGTAACGAAATACCAAAAAATAAATAACAATGCTTTTTGATCCCCAAAGTGTTGAAAATTGCAATTAGTTTATAAAAATGTTTACGGTTTAATTACAACCTTGGCTTTTAACGGTCAGTTTTCACTAATGTGAATACTTTGTTTTATTTCTATTTTAAAGATGTAATTAAGCATTATTAATATAGTCTTACCACTTTCTAAACAGACTGCAGTTACACTGCATATATATGGAGCCCTTTATACATTTATTTACTATATAAATGTGTGTATAGATAGATATGTATGTGTGTGTATATATATATATATATATGTATATGTATATATATATATATATATGTATGTGTGTGTGTGTGTATAAAGCCTTTCTTCATGTGAAATAAAATAACTTAAATATTAGTATTTCTTAAATAATTCCTGCTAAAGTACAATGAGGAGAGTAATGCTGTTTTTTCTAATCTCAAGCAGTTTTCAGATTGAATTGATCTGCCATGTCAGACTTCAGTTCAACACGGCAATTATAGCAGATAAATGAATCAACGCAATGTAATATTTGTATAAAGCCTTCCTCCATGGGAAACAAAATAACTTAAATATTAGTATTTTTAAAATAATTCCTGCTCATGTAATGCAGCAGAGTAATGCAGTTTTTTTGAACTCAAGCAGTTTACAGTTTGAATCGATCTGCCATCGTTTTTGCATCCTTTTAAATACCTTATTTCATTTATTGTTTAAGTGTTCACAAAACATCGATCTATCAGCGAATCTGCTCAGGAAACGCGTTTGAACTCGAGAACAGGAGTCAGACTTTAGTTAAAAGCAGATAAAAGAATTAACACAATGTAACTATATACTCGAGAATTAGTTATAAATAACTTTGACTGTTAGACGCTGCATTTGAAGAGAGTCAGCGCGCGCGCTGCTCAGGGAAGCCGTTTACATGTGTCTTCCCCGTGCAAACACGAGCGAGAGTCAGAATTCGGCAATAAAGTACATAAATGAGCGCTATAAATAAACTTAGGCGATTAGACGGTTATGCTTTGGCGCGAGTCCAGGAGGACGCGCGTTTAAACTTCACTTACCTTTCCTATAGTATCATAGTGCTCAACAGCGAAAATCCTTTGCCGAGTAAAGACGAATGAGAGTCAGAATTTGGCCATATAAGTGCATAAATCTTCAAGGAAACACGCTGCAGTGGTTACTTGATAATCGGAAACAATTTCCGTTTGATCATAAACTCTCTCACATAAATCTATTTTAGGAGATTATGATCTCTCTCTCCAGCAGTAATGGCGTCTTTGAAAAGCTTTGAGGCTTTGAATTGCAGCGCTCTGATTCGTTCAAACTTCAGTGCTCTCACTGACAGGGGTGTAATTTTGTGATATTATGAATGTAAAATAGAGAGATTTAACTTACTAATTAAAGTAAAAAATCGATTGTAGACCTGCAAGTTTTTTTTCAGGATTTAAAAAAATAAAATGCATGCCCATTGGAATGGACATGTTCACACATACTGTATTGAAATGTATTATATATCAGGTGTAATGTTGTGATGTTACCAACAGATGGAGTGGACGCTCTATCTAAAATTCAGTTTTCACTTCATTAGTGAAAGTCTATGGAGATTTTATGACTTTAATCTTCAGTTTTATCAAAAATCATAAGTCTGATCAGTCTGAAAAGGGATAGCAACTCAAGTCAGAACAGGTCTGAAGTCTGAGCAGAGTTTAGTGGTTGTAGCTTTAAAGCTCTAGGAGGAGATGCATTGAGAATTTTAGGTAAGAAGAATAATAATAATAATAATAATAAGTTTAGATACAATATCACTAAGTTGGCTTTCTCAAGCCAACTTAACTAGATAGAGGAAGTTTATGATATAAACTTCAGTTGGCTTGAGAAAGCCTAGCCTGAAAGTTTAAATTAGTTGTAAAAGCTTCAAGCTTAAAGTTTTGAGAGTTTGTCGCTAACAAGATTTATTTGGAGATTACTGATGATTCAGTTGGTCAGTGAGTGGCGCTGTTTCCCACACACAGAAGCAGCATTTTCTACAGTTATATTTGCAATCTTTGATATGTTTGCCAGTATTTCATAGTTAGTATGTAAAATAGAGAGATTTAACTTACTAATTAAAGTTAAAAAGTCTTTTTTCAGGATTTAAAAAAAATGTATATCCATTGCAATGGACATTGGGTTCCAATGACTGCTACTCAATGCACATGCTGATTGAAATGTATTATATATCCTCTTGAGTCCCACAAGTTTGCCTGATGTGCATTTTGTAATTTTTCTTGCTATTTGAGATATGTAGGACCTAATAAATACAATACCCCCAAAAGGTCACTTGACAAAGAATATTTTGATTGCCAGGTTCGTTTCAGCTCATTTACATCCTCCTCTCTTGATCATAAAGTAGCACGAGATTTTGGAAGTAAAACTAGTTTTGAATTCAAAATGTGTGAAGGCGCTAATCTGACAAAATACTTGAAATATCCGGGACAGAAAGAAGTGCTGTATATAATGCACACTTCCTCCATATGAGAAGTTTAAAGTCACTGCTGTAAAGAGATAAGGAGAGCAGACAAATCTCAGGTGTGTACATTTTGAAAAGCTCTGGGAAAGTAAGTAACTAGAACTGTGCAGTGGCATAAAAAAAAAACAACAACATACAAGTACTAATGTTATTTACTTAAAGTACTGAAAATTTATAATTTCCACATGAATAAATATAAAATAAATCTTCTTCTTAATTTAGTTTAATAATTATTTGTTAGTGAATAAATTTTGTTCTCATACAATGAACACCCTGAAATAAAAATGTTATTTAACATAATTAAGTGGCCTCAAAATAATTTTATTTGCATAGTCTTTTTTTTTCTTTCCATTTACACTTACATTTGTTTGAATCACATTACAGCAATTTTAGTGCTCACTGACTAGTTAACGTCTAGCAAAAGCGTAATAACTGCTAAATGATCTTCTGAGTGTTTGCAGAATGAAAAATTATATTCCCAACACACAGTTCAATTCAATTGAATTAGTTTTGATGCAGATACTCATCACCCATGGCAACACTAATCAGTGGGTACACCTGGCGTTCGCAGCTGACAACAAGGAGCCAATCATCCAGAGGGGGATATAAACGGCTGGAAGCAAGAGGGAGGGGGAGCTGTATGGACTCTCCCTGAGTGTGTTGCTAACTGCTGTGGTCTTTGTTTCCTCAGAGACTGATTGACTTTGTAGAGGGAGTGTGGATTGCCCAGCAAGTTGGCCTAACTCTCGTCTCTTCACTAAACAAGGAGGAACTGCCTTTTTCAACTATCACACATTTCACCAGCACAATTCAAAGACTGAGTTTGTTTGCACCAAAACTTCACTGCTTTAACAACTTAAAAGACGCCTTCAGGGGTGACACTTCACTGCATTCCGTGTCTGTTCTCCTCTTTTCCCGTAGTGGAGCGCTACACTGGTGGAGAATGCGGGCAGGAGACCCCAGACACGAGGACCCTAGTGAGGCAGCCTTTCACCCTAGTGTAGAGGTAGTGTAATTCGTCATCTAGCCGAAGTGTCAATTCACCAACAACAGCTTTCAGAACGGTTGGTAGCAGGTCAAAACCAGGTGGCTGAAGAAGTGATGCGTCTTTGTTCAGACAACTCCAGGACCCACTTGGCAGAGGCCAGACCCGTGCCCCAACCCACGGCCCTTCCATGAATGACTAAGCAGGATGACCCAGAAGCTTTTTTACTCACGTTTGAGCTGATTGCAAAAAGTGGGGGCTGGGGAAAGTCAGAATGGGTTCAGAAATTAGCACCCCTTCTCACTGGTGAACCAGAACGGGTTTATTTTTCCCTCCCACCATCCCACCTGGGTGATTATGATTTTCTGAAGAGAGAGATCCTGGTTCAGGTAGGCCTCTCGCCTGTGTCTGCTGCCCAGAAAATTCACGACTGGGTGTATGACTACTGCTACACCACAATAAAGAATGCATATCACTCCGTCTCACGGGCAGCTTTGGGGCTTTCTAATCACTGTGTGGTTCATCTTATACCATCCTACAGGCAGAAACAGAAATCAGCTAAACCCGCAAAAAAGACTGTAAAAAGATGGATTAATGAAGCAGACCGGGACCTACAAGCCTGCTTCGATTGCACTGATTGGAATGTTTTTGAAGCTGCTACAACTGATCTGGGTGAGCTCACAGATACTGTAACATCATACATCAGTTTCTGTGAGGATACACGCATTCCAACCAGGACATTCTTATCATTTTTCATTTTCTTACCATGGTTTACTGGGAAACTCGTCATGTCAAAGAGGACGCTTACAGAAGGGGGGATGGGGTCTTGTACAACCAGGCCAGGAACTGTCACGGCTCTGTCATTCTAGTTTGGTCTCTTCAAGTGTCTGTTGACAGAGCCCTGACGCTGCCCCTTTGTGTCTTATGATTGTGAAACCCTGCCCTCTTGTTACCTCGTTTCCCTTGAGTGTTGTCAGCTGTTCTGAGCTTGTTACCCTTCCTCATGTGTCCCTATTAAATCCCAGTGTGTTTGCTGTTCTTCGTGGTCTCGTTGTCTCTCTGGTGTTTTCCCAATGGTCCTGCCGTGGTCTTGGTTTATGCTATGTTTTAGGTTTGATCTTGTTTATGTCATGTCATGTTTTCCCCCCTCGTGGGTTGTTTCTTTTCTATTATGTTCTTTTGTTATTATTAGTGATGGCAAAATGAAGCCCCATGAAGCAGTGAAGCCCTGCAGGGAAATGCTTCACACACACATAGGGGCTTCAAGATGATTCATTTGCTCGACTACCCCATCATGTGGGCAGAAAAATGTATAACATGCTTGGTGCTTGCAATAAAATGGTGGGATGTGAATCATGCTCTGAATACAAAAATATTATTTGAAGAGTTTTAACATGAATTGTTTTGTGTTACTTTGTTTTTGCTTCTGCAACAAGTGAAAATGTTAAATAAGGAGGTAAAATAAAGAGTTTATTCATTTTTATTTAAAAACAATTTTTTCCACTAAGGCTTTCAAAGTCTAAAAAAATATAATTTATTGAATTGAAAAGTATTGAAATGTGATAAAGTGCTCAGCCAAGTCAACCTTCTCAGCTAAATTGAATTACATATGTAAGAGTTAAAAAAACAACTATACAGTGTAGTGTGGGGCTATGAATATAAATGGGCTACCTGAGCCAGGTTCAACCTGGTTGGTTTCCTCGTTGCCATGCAAGACTCAGTGCCTTAGCATAGTTGAGGTGTTATTATTATAACTTAGCTCCTTGGAACACATCAGATGCTTCAGCTACAAGTATTCAGAAAAGTTGTCACATTTTATTTTATTCATTAGTGGAATCTATTACATAGTAATTGCAGGTGCCTTACATTCTTAGGTGAGAACAACTCAAAGTGCTCCCAAACAGGGGAAAATCTCCTCTTTCTTGCTGGTTCCATCGCAAAAAGAAGCTCGAATCGAATGCCAAAAACAGCGCAATAAAGGGACCCAAAAACACAAAAAGCAAGGGGCAATCCATAGTGTTTCACTGCCGCTTTTACTTCGAGCTGCACTCAAACCTAGCGAATCCTTTCCTGAAGCAGTCACGTGGTACACCCGCTACGCGGGGCTTCAAACGTCAGCACTTACGTCAGCAACACGCGCATCGACCCGCGGTTCATGAACCACTCATCTAGATTACTCGGCACATGCTTCAGGGATTCGAACCGAGAAGCACATCACTAGTTATTATTATTAAATCCTTTGTTACCTGCACATGAGTCCTCAGCCTAGTAATTCGTGACAGGAACAGACTGACAAAGGAGATCAGAGCTGCTAAAAGAAGCTACTCTGAAAAGCTGAGAAACCAGTTTTCTTCTAACAACCCTGTTGCTGTCTGGTCAGGCCTGAAGAATATCACCAATTACAAGCCACCATCCCACCGACCTGCCGAGAATCAAGCAGAATAATTTTTACTACAGGTTTGAGAAACCCAATCTCACACACACTCTGATCTGCACTTCACATGTCCCCCAACACCTTCTGCACCTTCCCCCTTCATTGGAGCAGTGTGAAGTTCCCCGTGGAGAACGCTCCACCATCATTCCTGTCCCCAAAAAACCCCAAATCATTGGACTTAATGATTACAGACCTGTCGCTCTCACATCTGTGGTCATGAAGTCATTTGAGAGACTGGTTCTGGCCCACCTGAAGGACATCACTGGATCCTCTCCAATTTGCCTACAGAGCAAACAGGTCTGTGGATGATGCAGTCAACATGGGACTGCATTATATCCTGCAACATCTCGACAGACCTGGTACTTATGCAAGGATCTTATTTGTGGACTTCAGTTTGGCCTTCAACACCATCATGCCTGATCTTCTTACAGCTAAACTGACCCAGCTCTCCTTGCCATCCTCAATCTGTCAGTGGATCACCAGCTTCCTGACAGACCGGCAGCAGCAAGTGAGACTGGGGAAACTCACATCCAGGACTGTATTATAACCCAGGGGTGTATTCTCTCCCCACTACTCTTCTCCCTGTACACCAATGACTGCACTTCTAAAGACCCTTCTGTGAAGCTCCTGAAATTTGCAGACGACACCACCGTCATCGGCCTCATCCAAAACAGTGACGAGTCTGCTTACAGACTAGAGGTTGAACAACTGGCTGTCTGGTGCAGTTATAACAACCTTGAGCTCAACACGCTCAAAACGGTGGAGATGATAGTGGACTTCAGGAGGAACAGCCCTGCTCTACCTCCACTCACCATCATGAACAGCACAGTAGCAGCAGTGTGCACCTCCATCAGTCTGGTTTGGTTTAGCTACCAAATTTGACATCGGGAGACTACATCGCACAATCCGGACTGCAGAGAGGATTATTGGTGCTTCCCTGCCAGCCCTCCAGTACCTGTAACCTTCCAGAGTGAAAAAGAGCAGGTAAAATCATCACAGACTCCGCTCACCCTGGACACTTCCTGTTTGAACTGTTGAACTCTTGAACAGTTGAATTACACCCCCCCCCCCCCCCCCCCCCCCCCCCCCCCCCCCCCCTCCATAGAACCATAGAACTGAACTCGAAAACATCTGAAGTTATGGACCAGAGATAAAATGCTGGGCAGAGCTCAGGGAAAGAAAAACAATGCAGACGGATGTTATGGCTGACATTTTCACACAACACAATCTCGGTCTGACTCGCACCATGCACACCCTGATCCCGATCCCAGCCCCCCTCCATCCGTCTGCCTGTCCTTATCTATCTCCTCTCCCACTCCATACAAAAAATCCCATCATGTGACCACGTGTACAGTGTATGTTATGTATTGTTGTTTGCTATGTAATGCTTGCTAAACTCATGTTGTGTTGTATATGTGCACTGGAAGCTTCAGCACCACGACAAATTCCTTGTGTGTGCAAGCACACTTGGCAATAAAGCTCTTTCTGATTCTGATAATACGCGGATACCCATTCGCATGCAATCAGCACAACTGACTTGGCTCGTTAAGCTGTGGTTATTGGCAGAGGATGTCACTGTGATGGAAATTGTGAAGAAGATCACAGCATTATTATGAAATAATTTTAAATCTAAAGATATTTTTTAATTATTTGCAACATGATGACAATTTATGTTCAACGCAACGTTTCAATCTTATACTTCTGTCTAAGCATTTTATGCGAAGGAATAAGTACAACAAAGATCCTTTCAATCCGTCACATATCTGCTTGTGCAATACAAATCTCTCATACAGCACGCACTCATTTATTGTTATCCAATAAACTATTTCTGTTTTCAGGTTTGCGTTTTCTCAACGAATGAATATTTACCACACATCTGTATAGATACTGTGTAAAAATAAAAAGATAACAGCACAAACGGTCTACTGTTATATTTATTTCCTTTTCATATAAAAAAGGTAAAATTACTATATTAAATAAAATGGAATTTTTTTTTTTTTACTGGGTATACATTTCTTGGTGTCAGTTTCTCTGTTAACCTAAAAGAGTAGAATAGAGTAAAATAAAATACACTACAGCCCAAAGCATTTAGTTCCTGACGTCCAGATTTCAGACGTTCTCCACCTTAATAATGTTCAGCTCTGGCTCGTGCGGTGAAACCGGAAGACTAGAGGACTGGTTCGGAGGGCTACACGCCTGGAATGATCCATTTGCACTGCTGGAGGGCAGGTCTACTGATTTACCATCCATCCCTGTAAAGGAGTCTGTGTGTGGCTGTGAATACGGGAGAGTGCTGGGCGAATATGTTTGCGTGTGGGTCTGAGTGAACGTCGGGGTGCGCGCTTGTGCGTGGGTGAACGGGGGTCCGCTGGAGGTCGGGCACTGCTGAAACCCGTTCATGGTGGGAGGGCTGAGCTGGTCCAGAGAAAACACCTCAATGCTTTCGAGGCCAGAATCGTGGATCTCGTTGTATCGCGCCTGGGCTTGGCTGCACTGAGCGTATGCGCCCTGGCTGGTCGTGGTCTGGCTGAACGGCACTGAGGAGGCTAGCGAACAAGACGCAGGAGCACATGTGGACTGCAGAGGGTCCAATTTGCATGCGAGATCCTGCAGGGTGCTGAGGATCTGCTTTTGGACCTGAGTCTGCTGGGCTTGTTCTCTCTCCAGTCGACTTTGTTGCTCCACCATCATTCTCAACGCCAAGCCCAAACTTCTCAGCTCTGAGCCCAACGACTGGATCTGCTCCTGTAGGCTGCTCACAGCGGAAGGGTCGAGGACGCTCCGCTGGGGGGGAGGTGAAGGCTGGTTGGTCACATTTTGGACCCGTGCAGATGGGGCTGCATTTTGGGATGTCGCCCCAGTGGTGGTTGGGTCTGGGAGGCGGATACCGACACGGGGAGGGTGTTGAGGAGCACGAACAGGGACACCCACCCGCTGGTGCATCCATCTCCTGTGAGGACTGGCTCCTTGGTGCAATGATCTCTAAGAAATGAAGATTGAATTAAACCCTCAATCTATACACACACACTCATACAGGTAAAATATAGTAATGACGCAGGCGCATGTCTCTTATATACAGTTTTTAAGTGTATAATTGTATTAAATTATGTAAAAATGGTTTTGCATGTTGGTTATGGGACATTTAACCAAAATAATTTTTTTGTTGTACAAAACAATATCTCTATTCATAATAATACTGGACTCAAAATGACACTTCATAACTCGCCATGTTTGGAGGTCTAGCTGTAGTGAGGTCATAAGATGATGTCTGTGGTAACACCAGCTTTCTCCCATCAGAAGCAGAGAAGCAGGACGGATCTCGTCTCACGGACAGCGACACCTGCTGGCCGGTCGGAGGACCGCTGTCTCTTACCTTAACAAAACAAAAATATAATCACAAATTAATGTATTTTATTAAATGGTATCATTTTACAATGAGGACTCATTATACTAACCATGAGCAACACATTTGTTAACAGTAGTTATTAATCTTAATGTTAGTTCATAAAAATAGTTGTTCATTACTTGTAGGTATTAGTTCACAGTGCATTAAAAAAAACTTTGATTTTATTAATGTATTAGTAAATGTTGAAAATAACTTTAAGTAAGATTACTAAATGCTGTAGAAGTGTAGTTCATGTAGTTACTCCCCCACAAAAAGAAATAGAATACTTCTTATAGGTTTATTTATTATTATGTATTTATGAAAATTTAAAATATTTAATTTTAGTTCAACAAATAATACCATGGTGCATAAATACATAATTATTATTTTTTAACTATAATACAAATTTAGTAATACAATAGATTTCTGTCAAGCAAAATGGATGTGAAATGTGCTTACATTTAAAATATGTGCATAATAAAGGATTATTAGGAACACTTGTTCAATTTCTCATTAATTCAATTATCTAAATCAACCAATCACATGGCAGTTGCTTCACTGCATTTAGGGGTTGATCCTGGTCAAGACAATCTCCTGAACTTCAAACTGAATGTCAGAATGGGAAAGAAAGGTGATTTAAGCGTGGCATGGTTGTTGGTGCCAGACGGGCCGGTCTGAGTATTTCACAATCTGCTCAGTTACTGGGATTTTCACGCACAACCATTTCTAGGGTTTACAAAGAGAAAAACATCCAGTATGCGGCAGTCCTGTGGGCGAAAATGCCTTGTTGATGCCAGAAGTCAGAGGAGAATGGGCCGACTGATTCAAGCTGATAGAAGAGCAACTTTGACTGAAATAACCACTCGTTACAACTGAGGTATGCAGCAAAGCATTTGTGAAGCCACAACACGCACAACCTTGAGGCGGATGGGCTACAGCAGCAGAAGATCCCACCGGGCACCACTCATCTCCACTACAAATAGGAAAAAGAGGCTACAATTTGCACAAGATCACCACAATTGGACAGTTGAAGACTGGAAAAATAATGCCTGGTCTGATGAGCCTCGATTTATCCTTTAGTGCCAACTGGGCATCATTTAAATGCCACGGCCTACCTGAGCATTGTTTCTGACCATGTCCATCCCTTTATGACCACCATGTGCCCATCCTCTGATGCTGCTTCCAGCAGGATAATGCACCATGTCACAAAGCTTGAATAATTTCAAATTGGTTTCTTGAACATGCCAATGAGTTCACTGCACTAAAATGGCCCCACAGTCACCAGATCTCAACCCAATAGAGCATCTTTGGGATGTGGTGGAACGGGAGCTTCGTGTCCTGGATGTGCATCCCACAAATCTCCATCAACTGCAAGATGCTCCTATCAATATGGGCCAACATTTCTAAAGAATGCTTTCAGCACTTTGTTGAATCAATGCCACGTAGAATTAAGGCAGTTCTGAAGGTGAAAGGGGGTCAAACACAGTATTAGTATGGTGTTCCTAATAATCCTTTAGGTGAGTGTATAAAACAGTAATAAAGAAATAATAGCTGTATTTTCAGCATCTTTACTCCAGTTACAGAGTCACATGATGCTTTCAGAAATCATTCTGATATGACGATTTGATGCTGAAGAAACAATATATAATTATTAATTTTGACATCAAGTTTGCGGTTTACTATTTTTGTCGAAACCACGATGGATTTATTTTTTTAGGATTCTATAATGAACAGAAAGTTCAAAAGAACAGTATTTATTTGAAATGTAAACCTTCTGTAACATTATAAGTGTCTACACTGTCACTTTTGATCAATTGAATGCATCCTTGGCAAAGACGGTTTGCATATGTTAGTAAAATCCACCCACCCGCGCTCTATGAAGCAAAGCCTTATCCAGGAGTCGTTTGCGAGCCACTAACACAGGATTGGCAGGCGAGGGTGTGTGTCGTCGCCTTACATAAGAAGCACCACTCATCGCTCCCGTCCCGACTCCTGAGCGCGGCCCTTGGATCCCAGCATTCTGCGTTGCCTGTGCCAACGAGGTCACGCTGACAATCCGGATGTCCTCGTCTTTTTCCCCATCCTGTGCCTCCCTTCTGCCTGCCAGACCCGTCCCAGAAGCCTGTCCTCCTCTCCCATCCAAGGAGGACCCGGCCTGTTGGGAAGCAGCGACTCTGGAAGCTTCTCTGAGGAGGTTCCTCAGCTGCTGATCGCTCCAGCCGACCCGCCGCGGCTCAGAGCCACCCGCCGTCGGCACCGCATGGCTGCTGTTCCCAGGTGCTCCGTCCTCCTTTCGAGTTCTCCCTTGAAACTCCTTCAGGAAGAGGTAGATGGCTTGAGCGGACACCTTGATGTTCTCCAACTCCAGCACGGCTTTGATCTTGCGGAAGCTCAAACCTGCCTCCCGCAGCTCCACCACCTTGCGCTTGGCAGCGTCGTCCAGTCTGCCCATGCTGGAGACCGCAGAACTGACACTAAAAAGAGGGTTGGCTCAAGCAAATCCTGAAATCGATGCAAAAACATAGTTATGTTCAGAACGAATCATTTACATTTATTCATTTTGCAGACGCTTTTATCCAAAGTGACTTATAAATGAGGAATACAGCAAGTGAAGAGGCAGATGAACTCAAGGAGTGCTCAAATACGTTTTAGAAATTTCTTATAGTATAAGCTAGAAAAGGGAGGGATTAAAGGAAAGTGAAGGAAAGCATAGAATATAGATTTTTTTTTTATTCCAGATGAGGGCAGGGAGATCGATCCACCAGCATGGAACTGTAAATGAAAATGTTCTGGAGAGTGATTTTGAGCCTCTCTGTGATGAACCACGAGTCGTCACTCATTGGTCGATTGAAGGTTTCTGGTCGGCGTGTAGATTTGTAGTAGTGAGTGGAAGTGTGATGGTGTTGATTCTGTGTTAGTTCTGTAAGCAAGTGTTAGTGCTTTGAATTTGATGCGAGTTGCAAGTGCGAGTCAGTGCAACCAGACGAGCTGCAGCTTCTCAATCAGTTCTGAATCATCCACAAAAGTTTGTAGTCTTTAAGAATTACTTGGTACAATAATAACAAATAAGGCCCGTTACCTCCCTTTTTGATATAAATTTGAACCTAAACGGCTGTAATTAAGGGCGACCTCTTTTTAAAGTTGACGCTCAGGAGATTATTACACTGAAGTCATCAAAAAAATAAAAGTTGTGAAAAACATTATTATGAACATTATTATTATACACAACAGTTTTATTCTATACACTGACAGAATGTCACCAGGCTACGAATAATAAAATAGGATTTTAGTGGATGTAGTTGATCAATATAATTTACCGTATTTTCCCGCATATAACCAGATATGCGGGTTATACCAGATTTTAAAAACCCCACGGGGGGGGGGGGGGGGGGGGGGGGGGGTGCGGGTTATATAAATCACAAATTATTTACACGTAATACTATTTCAAAATATTTGTTATGTCCCTAAGGATGTAAGGATTTATTGTGGTATTTTCTCTCTGTTTTTCTTTCTTGCGAGGGTTGTTGTCTCTGGCGCTTGTACTGTCACTCTGACAGCTGGCGCTGATAGGCTGTCTGACCTGTCAATCATGTAAGAAGATGTGATTGGCTGTGCTGCCATGAGGGCGGGCTCTTCTCATCTCATCCGATGATCAACACCTGTAGAATCGCTTCTTAAGGGACGAGGGGTTAGAGTGGGAGAGACTGCTTTTTCTTTTTCTTCTGATTCTGACTTGTGTTTGTTTTCTTATTGTGTGAATTTCGCGCACAAGCACTGTGTACCGAGCCTGAACAGTTATGGATAAGTGGCCTCATGCAAGCAACACAATAACATTCGAAATGTGAACTTACACCGAAAAGTTCGTCAATCTATTGGGTGCGGGTTATATAAAGGTGTGGGCTATACACAGGTGCGGGTTATATGAAGGTGTGGGTTATGCCGGCGTTTTTTTACACAAAACCCAAAACTCGCGGGCTATATGAGGGTGCGGATTATCTGCGTCTTCGAGTTATATGTGGGAAAATATGGTAGTATAATAAGTTAATAACCCTGATAATTTTGTGTCTGTGCCCCTGTAATAATGTTGAACATGTTGACCAAACAAATCCTCTCCACAGACGCTATGACCTGCTTCGACTCCATTCCGGTGACATGAATCCAATATTCAAGCAAAAGAAAGTCCCCCGACTGAGTCTGGCTTTCCCCAACGTTTTGTTCTCCATTCTGACACCTGTGGAGTTTGGGTTTCTTGCCACGACTGGCTTGCTTGATCAAGGACACTTAATATTAAATAAAAAAAAATAAAAATGCTTGTACTACTTGTGTATAGAATGTTCGAAACTTTGTATTGTAAGCACTCTTATGGATTTTTGTATCCTCAGAACAAATCACTTCTGTACTCCTCAAATTGTACAAATTTTAGTTTCAAATTGCTTTGGATAAAAGCGTCTGCTAAATGAATAAATGTAAAATGTAATATTCAATATTATTGATGTGACTGCTGTATGAGAACTGATCTGAGCTGGACGACAACATCACTGTTTTCTCCAGAGCCACTGTATAGACAAATGAAGTAATTTAATAATTGATGATATTTACAATGAAACTGAATGAACACTTAACTGACACTATTTTATTTTAGAGCGGCTGAAATGAACTCGTAACTGAGTCATTGTTTTCCTGTTTTCACTGTAAAGCTGCTTTGAAACAATCTGTATTATATAAAGCATTATATAATTTAAAAAAATTTAAAGATTTGACAAGACTCGAATCTTGCTATAAAATTATTTTTTGTAATATCAATAAAAAAGTACCGGTAATAGGGATTTGGATTTTTTGTTGGATTTATTAGATAACTTGCTAAATATAATTTATTAAACATTTTTGTTAATAGCCAGTGATAATTCTAGATAGGTCTATTTTTGTGTTCAGAAGGTTATTCTTTATTGTTTATTAATGAGAATTAAAAACATATGTTTTCATTAATTATAAATTATTTGTATAATTATTTTTTTTTTTAAATGCGTTAATACACTGTGATAATTCTGTATTTATTGATAGGTCTACTTTCGTGTTTAGAAGGTTTTTCTTTATTATTTATTCTATTTACACAGTTATGCATCCGTGCTACATAGATAGATAGATAGATAGATAGATAGATAGATAGATAGATAGATAGATCAAAAGAAATGTTTTTACATTTCACATTTGCATATATTCATTTAGAAGACGCATTTATCCAAACCGACTAACAACTGTTGTTTTTATTTTATCTTTATTGTTTCAAACCCTGCTAAACAATCAGAACAGACCAGAATGACCACCTTAAGCTGTGCGTTCATGAGGTTTAGACAGCAAACAGCGAGCAGGGCACAAGTTCACATTCATCCCGTGCTCTCACAACACAATAGAGATCAAGCGTTTCTCACCTTTGCGCTTCAGTTAATAACGCTTGAAGCGACGATATGCTCCATTATAACATCACGTGACGATGCTCATATCCATACCCGTAACGCGCGCGCGATCATGTCAACACAACAACAGCAAGCGTCGCTGAACCGCAAACATTTGTGTTTTACTTTATGACCATTGCATCAACACACGCCCCGCCTCCGTCCGACTGTCGCAGGGTGCGCGTCATCACGCCTGCGCCCTCACGCCTACGTCTCTAAGACGCGACGCTTGTTGAGCTCGCCGTTGAATGTGTCGCGCGTTTCTCATTCATCATGTAAGTTGGAATGTTTATTATGATAAGTTTATATTTTTTGCTACGGTTTTGTGTCTCGTATGTGCGTGTGACTCTACGCGGAGAGATATAAGCCGCTTTTCTGATCATTAATCGTCGATGTTATACGTGATCTCTGTCTGCATGTCGGCGGGTTAGCATTAGCTCAGCGACGACCAATAAAACACTCAAATCCTGCACATCTGTTCTGTTTATATGCAATGAAATATTAAATTTAGTACTCTTAAGGCGGTATTTTGCAGCCCATGTGTCACGTTTAATGCCATTGGTGTTAAAACCATCGCTTTCTACTTTCATTAAAACAATCGTTTTTTATGTATTTGGCTTATTCTAAAGGTATCCAGTGAATAATATACTGACATTAATTATATTAACTGTATATTTTAAGGATTAAGTGCTTAAAAGCACGACGTTTTGTTCTTTGCTTATAATACGATTAGCAATATAAATAATAATAAATTTAGACTTTAGATTACTAAAACGTTGAAAATAATTATGAGGATCATAACGAAGTTCACTTAAATCAGTAAGAATTTCACAATTATCTCAGTGTGACATTTTTTGATGAGCTTGTTGTGATTAATATTAATAGTTTTGTTAGTTTTTAATTAGTTTCTGTTTGTGCCTAATTTTCCCTATAAAGTGAATTTAAATAGTCTTCCCTGTTCCTCCTCCAGTTTTTGTGTGCAAAAAGGAGCGATATGGCATGAAAACACATTAAAGTTGTGATCAGAGTAAAACCGCAGTGTGTTATGACTGTTCACTGGTTTATGGGACACAGGCTATGTTAACAAGATGTTCATCAGAAATGTTTCATTTTATTTTTCTTTCTTCACGCAGGGCACCATCACCAACCAAGCGCAGGGAGCGTTCAGAGGACAAGCCTAGGGAGCGAGGGAAGGAGAAGGCTGCTGGGAAAGAGGGAGCGGAGAAGGAGAGAGGCAGAGACAAGATCCGCAAGCGCCGCAGTAACTCCACCGGGAGCAGCAGCAGCAGGTCAGATGGGTCAATAACTTTACATGCCCCCTTTTAATGTGATTTAGATTTAAGGGTAAGGCATGTGATTTGGTCCCTATAACATTTTTGTTATGCCAGTTGTAAGTCTGCACATCCCAATTGCAATCACTAAGCTCAGATGTGTAAATGCATTGTTATATGCATATATATATTTTAAACTTCAGTTTAAAAGACTAACAAATTAGTTAGTCCATATATGCACACATTCCATATATATATATATATGGAATGTGCGATTAATTTGTTAGTCTTTTAAACGGAAGTTTTGTAACTAACAACCTCAAAAGACAGCCAAAAATACATTTTAATACATTGTGTTTAAAAATGGTTAATCTATGACTTCAACTTCAAATCTTAACGCTTTCCTCAAAACTGCAGCTTTATTTAGTAAGGTGTATGTGTCTGTTTCCATGGTGTCACCTGACACAATGAGTTTACTAAACGGGTAAATAAAAAATGAAACTATATGTCCATATATTTCTTTCAGTGGGAACGGGATCAAAGTGGCAGATTGTTGTAGTCAATGACGCGATGATTTGTTTGTTTTGACTCGTCTCCCAACATCTGTGTCTCAGATAAATATTGTAGCGTTCACTACTAGTAATAACCAGGCAGGTTCCTTCTCTTTCAGACTTTGAGAACTGAACGGTTACTGTTTTGGCCGCAACCCACGGTGTATATAACAGGAACACAAATATATCTCGCTGCTCCCGACGACTCCGAACTCTATCGCCAACTCTCAACTCTTTCTCGCCTCTTAAAGTGAACAAGGGACTAACAGCTAGAACCACTTTTTGTTAACTTAACACTATTGAACACATCAGATTAACTAATGGCTTTCCTGTAGCTCAATCAGTAGAGCATTGGTGCTTGCAATGCCAAGATCATGGGTTCGATCCCAGGGAAAGCAAGACCTGATTCAATGTCGCTTTGGATAAAAGTATCTGCCAAATGGATGAATGTAATGTAATCAAACATTACACTGTGGTTTCACTCGGCTTGAGTGGAATTATTAACCAATGGCTTTCCTGTAGCTCAATCAGTAGAACATTGGTGTTTACAACACCAAGATCATGGGTTCGATCCCAGGGAAAGCAAGAACTGATTCTATGAGTTCCTTAGATGCAATGTAAGTCGCTTTGGATAAAAGCGTCTGCTAAATGCATAAATGTCAAATTATTATACGGCAGTTTGATATGACGGTTTACAAAACACATTTCCATCTCCTAATTTAAAATACTCTCACATCTCGCTCGTCTTTCGAGTGGCAGTTTTTAAACATGCCATGACTGACAAAAAGAAAATGGATTCGAGATCTGAGGTAAAGATTTTTCCCGCTCATATTATTTTCCCCAAACGTTTTATCTTTAAAAACAGATATTAAATGTAAGATTAAAACAGTCATTTGAACTATTAATTCTTGTGGGGTTTTTTTTCTCATCAACTACATTCGCACATCCCATATATATTAATTTAGTCTGTGGAAGGTGTAG
Organism: Rhodeus uyekii; assembly: GCA_037043235.1. Taxonomy (NCBI): domain Eukaryota; kingdom Metazoa; phylum Chordata; class Actinopteri; order Cypriniformes; family Acheilognathidae; genus Rhodeus; species Rhodeus uyekii. The sequence goes on from JAWRVZ010000161.1 coordinate 192,346, forward strand.
GACCAAATGTCCATAATGTCCGTCCAGTCATAGACCTCACACTTCTTCAGCACATTTGAATCAGACAGTCGTCAGTCACAGTGCGCCACAACCGAAACAACAGCTGCCTTTTACACTTCCTACTGAAACTAAACAACCAGCTTATGCTGCGTTTATGCCATAACTTCTGCAATTTGGAAGAGATGGAAACCCGTGAACCTCAAACCTGTTCGTGACTCGAATTAAAGACTTTCAGTGGCAACGTTATCAATGCTGAAATGAATCTGCAGCAGTCAGTCAGATGCTACGGGCCAGTTTGTAATGTTGCTGTAATTCGTTTTTTGAGGCAGGCATTGCACATCTCCAGCTGCTACATCAAGAAAACAGAAATGCTGGACTCACTCAGAGAGGGATCTATGCTAATTGGACCGATCTCCAGCAGTCATGTGCGGGGCTTCCACTAACTCTTATGCAAGAATAGAGGGAAATGGACTGTTTGATTTATGGATGTAACACAGTTCTTAGTTCAGGGAGGGAGAAGGCAGGAACCGGCGGGCACTTAAACTTTTAATATAATATAAAACCAAATACAAAATAAAAGTACCGTTAGCAGACGACTGCCGCCCACACAAACAACTTAAATCCAGGCCCGGCCCTCTCTCGTCCTTCACTGGTGTTGCTCCTCCTTTTATGCTTCCGTTCCTCTCTGAGATACGAGACTGGTGGATCACAGGTGACTCTCATTCTCAATCACACCTCCGGCTCTCGTGACGCTCCATTTTCACCATTATACTCTAGGTGTTTATAGACTTCTGTGTTCAAATCGTTTGTAAAAGTGAATTTTGCATAATAGATCCTCTTTAAACGCCAATGAACAGGCTTATCCGGGAAAACGGGAGTTTTTAGGTTTGTTCGCGTCCTGTATTGCTTGTGTCTGGTTATTGAAAATAATCACAAGTAAACGGTTTGATCCTTTGATTCAAGGTTAAAAGGTTCTAATCATGCGTTCTTCATCTGACTCGAAATCCAGGTCCAGTTCCAGCTCCAGCAGCAGCTCTGGATCCAGTTCGGGCTCGTCCAGCGGCTCCAGCTCTTCTTCTGGTTCCAGTCGCTCCGGTTCATCCAGTTCTTCTCGTTCCTCTAGTTCATCCGGATCCTCCGGGTCTCCCAGTCCGAGCCGACGTCGCCACGACAATCGGCGTCGCTCACGATCAAAGTAGGTTCTTGGCTTTTGGCATTCATGTGACGATCAACCAGCTAATCCCTGGTTATGCCTGTCACTTACTGAACACGGGTTTGCTCTTTTAACCAGGTCCAAATCTCAAAAACGTGTTGATGAGAAAGAGAGGAAGAGAAGGAGCCCGAGCCCCAAACCCACCAAACTTTATCTGGGAAGACTCACCAGGAACGTAACCAAGGTACAGTTCTGCGCGATTTATTCTTAAACGATTGCAATCTCGATTCAAATGCCCACGGAATCTCATTCTTAATTAACAACGATTCGGAGCGTGACGACCCGTGTTAATGAATGGGAGAGTCTGCTGTCGTGCTTGTGATGTGACTGCTCTCGTTCATTGATTTGGGCAGCGACAAAATCCACGTTGCTCCACTGAATCTTGTGTTGTGAAACTGTTTAAACAAAAACGTAAGGACTTTGGTTAACCTGAGAGTATGATCGTTCAAATCTGTGATCGCGCTGCCGTTGATCTGGCAGGATCAGATGCTGCCGTGTAAGTGTATGGTGTGAAGCTGCTACACAACCTCACATTATCATTATGTTACAAACATTTAAATGACGGGGATAAAAGTTTATAGTTTGGCTGTATAAATGCTGAGCTCAAAAACGGTAAATCATCTTTTGAAAATATTTTTACATTTGCATGTATTGCCAGGAGGTGGCGACAAGCGAGTGTTCTTCACTGAATTATTCATTTTAAAGATTTAATCACAAGTACGTTTCATCCAATAATGAAAACAATTAATAATTAAATGTCTTTATGAATGAGACAGTACTTCATTAAAATTACTTGTTAATTTAGTTCAAAATGTTTTTAAAGACTAATACACTTTCTTTAAAAAAAATCTATATTACATATCTTGAATAATATTATTTTATTATTAAATAATTAAAAATAATTTAATATTGCAGCATTGCATTATTATGCAATGAGTTAGAAATCTCCTTTTCCGAAGTTTTTTTCTTTAAAGGTTTCTACATAATTCTTTTTTTTTTTATATTATTATTGCTGTTGACCGTTTTCTGATTTAATGGAGTGATTTTAAAAAGAGAACCAAAAATCCCCTCTGTTTGTGTTAAGAAAAAAGAAAATAGAAAAAAAAAGAAAAGAATTTTTTTTTTTACAGAAATAGACCCCGTAATTGAGACTGTGCCTTATGGTGCGGAAAATACGGTACATAATTACACAATACTTTGCAAGAAAGTATGCGAACTTAAACAGCGCATTTACATGTGCATTTTTATTAATCAAAATGTTTTTTAGTTTTTAATAAGGTGTATATTCCCGAAAATTGCTTCTCCTGTAATGTTTTTTTGCAAATCTGCTTCTATTCTTGATTTTTTTTTAAATATTTTTTTTTTATATAGGAACATATTCAAGAGATCTTTTCAACATATGGCAAGATCAAGATGATTGACATGCCTCCAGACCGTTTGCATCCTAACTTGTCAAAGGGTTATGCGTATGTGGAGTACGAGTCTCCAGACGACGCCCAGAAAGCCCTGAAACACATGGATGGAGGTAAATGTGGGGGATGGGGAGGGAAACAACTGAATGACATAATTTGTAGGGTTATTATCAATAACTAAAACTAAAACCAGTGTAAACCATTTGTTACTTGAAATAAAATAAGTTCACTAAAATGTTAACAGCGTTATTTTAAGGTGCAGTAAGTGATTTCTGAGGAACACTGCTGAAAGTGGACTCAACTTGCTTGTAGCCAATCAGCACTAGGGGGCGTGTCCATTCATTATTGGGCGTGGGGCGGGGTGTTTGGGTTGATTTCCGATATCAATAGTTTCTCAGTAATCACTTGCACAACTAACATGAACTAACTGAGCAATATTTTTTAAAGCATTTACTTAAACATTTATTAAAGTTAGTTAATAAAAATACAATTTATTGTTTGTTAGTTCAGTTCGTTAATGTTAGCACAACATTTGATGTTGTTTGATTTTGAGTATTAGTAAATGTAGACATTTTCCTTATGATTAGTAAATGCTGTAGAATAGTTTGGTTAATGTAGTTAACAAAAGTTGTAAAGTGAATATTGTAAAGTGTTTCCATATAATTTTATTTCAGCAAGTTGGTAAGGCAACATTTTTCATTTAGTTTAACTTCAAGTACTAAAATAATTAATAAATCGGATATAAAAATAAGTTTGAAAAAACTTTTCTTTTTTTTTATATATATATATGCTATTACTAAAACTAGGTATTTAAAATGAAATCTTAAGAAATAAAGGTCCAAATAAAAGGTAATAATACTTCACAAAACGTTTTAATTTAACTACATGAACTGACAACAAACCAAACTTCTAGAGTATTTATTAATCTTTCAACCTTTATTATTATTATTATTTTTTTTAATGAAGTGAGCTAACATGAACAAACTAATGATAAAGCATTGTTAACCAATGAGACCTATAATATTATATCTCTGAATCTAAATAAGGCTGTTCACTGGAGATCAGATGTCTCACCCTCTGCTGCTTTCCTCAGGTCAGATCGACGGTCAGGAAATCACAGCCACGGCTGTCCTGCCGCAGAGGATACGACCAGCCATGAGAAGACCGTCTCCTCCGCGCAGGATGCCGCCTCCGCCTCCCATGTGGCGCCGCACACCACCTCGCATGAGGAGAAGGTTTGCTTTTTAACTCTATTTTAGCCTTACTCTGATGTTGTTCTCTGTGCAGGTCGATGGAAACCAATCTATCCAATCCGCTCGCAGGCCTAAATTTCATTTTAGTCCACACTTCGCACCTGTTTCCAAATGTTCGATCCGTCCTTTCACCTTGTATTTCTGCTTATTCTTCCTCATACTAGACAGGCGTTCTGCCTTTTATGTGTCTTATCGGGTAATTAGCACATGCACGTCTGTGATTTATCTTCGTCAAAGCTGACAGTTCGTCCTTTTCGCAGGTCTCGGTCTCCACGGCGACGCTCCCCAGTGAGAAGGCGCTCCCGCTCCAGGTCTCCGGGTCGCAGACGCCATCGTTCCCGCTCCAGTTCCAACTCGTCCCGTTAGCCGACACTCCATTCTCACGAATGGCTTCTCGTGTCGGCCCTTTCATATTTTAGTTGGAGGTGGCAAAGAAATTGTCAATGTTTTTTTTCTTTTCTCTAGTATCTCAGGATTGTACGTAAAGCCTCGTCTCATAACATCATTGAAGTTAGGCTGGATTTTCTTGGTTTTTATTCCTTCTGTGCTTGTACACTCACTGGGATTGTGCTAGATGCTTCATTTTACTGTGATTCATTTTGTAATGTTTTTTTTTTTTGTTTGAGAAATACAGCTTTTACTGGTTTGTTGTGTGATTAAAATGCATGACCTTTTTTATGCAAATGTTAGTATTTTTCATGGAATTGTTTCTGTTTGTGACATTAGCGGTTCCACAAAATTAATCTCAACATCCTGTAAAATCTGATGATCCGTAAGATTGAAAACTCAATAAACCAGTTTAACAATTAAAATCCTCAGTTCCCATTTGTTTTTCCTTAAACACAAAATCTGTTTTCCTAAGCCTAAATATAGTTATTTTAACTCTTTTAAAGCCTGAACAGTTTGACGCTTTAAACGAAATCCAAGTGTGGCTCATATAGTATAATATACAGTAGAACCCCGACTTACGAAATTAATCCGTTCCGATGTTATAGCAGAGGCTGGTGGGAGCGATGCTGACCAATAGGAGAGCAGGATTGTAAAGTGTTCCCCTTCTTACTTGGACTATTCCAGCCATCCCTGTCATTCAGTGCGAAATGGACTATTCCAAACTTTCCATCGGAGTTCAGGAAGTGTGACAGAAGAGAGTTGATGCATGATTAAGGTAAAAGAGATCGGCTGAAGATTGTATATAGTTTGAGTGAAATACAGGGAATTAGTGCCAATCGTTGATGTTTTATCGATCTATGCACCTTTAATAAATACCAGTTTTGGATCATTCCCTGAGTGAGACATCATTGTTCTGACCGGACAAACTGTAGCCTTCATCCAACCCGAACCAAAATCAGCGCGAATTTCAAAACAAAACTCTGAAATCGTCGCCTCGCCGAGATTTCGTTTTTTGCATCTCGATCATTTTGTCGTAACTCGGACGGAAAAAACCCCTAAATCTTTTATCGTATGTCGAACTTTTCGTACGTAGAGCATTTCGTTCGTAAGTCGGGGTTCTACTGTACTGGGAATATGGAGCTCATATTTGAGGCTGAAATTAAGCAAATATGCAACTTTGTGCAGATGCTAATTATCTGGTCAAATTGTAAGATTAAATTATGTAAAACTTTATAACTGTCTAGCAAGCCACATGCATAAAATGTATACAAATTATGTGTCTAAGATTGTTTAAATGTACAGAAACTCTTGAATGTGGATCAGACTGAGCAGCACAACACACTTCTAGCCAATTAGCAGTAGGGAGTGTGTCCGCTCATGATGGAGGAGAGAAAATGAGCCAATCAGCAGTAGGGGGAGGAGGATTTCTCAGACATAAGTAGACATTTAGAAAATTTCTTTTAAGATACTTATGATTCAGATTGGATGTAAAACTGACATCTTAAAGACATTTCTCAGATGTTTGTTCACCGCAGATGCTTTCCAGATGAAGCACTTTAATGTGTTTTAAAGGAGGCAAGGCTTTGGAGACTCTGAAGGGATCTCATGCTTTCAAAGCTAACTTGCTATTGCTAACCTTTCTGGAATTGCCTACCCTACTTTCACTATATTGAAAAAGCAGAGGACAGAAAGACAGAGAGAAAAGTGGGAAGACCTGAAAATGGACACTGAGGTTGTGTTGTTTTTGCTCAACATGTGAGTAACATTGGTTTTACTATGTTGAAATATTAACTATAGTATCAGGACAGTTTTGAGTGCCATTGTTTGTCTGGAGCTGCTTTGCTACTGCTAAAGACTAAGAACAAACTCTGCTTTTCTGATACTCTTGTGTGCTGTATGTTAAATCTTTGCTTTATGGACCCTTTTCACATTTCTGGTGCTCTCAGATGCGCAAGTCATTATAGTTGGGTAAATGTCTGTAGCGGTGAATCGGAGATTACAGCAAATATAAATACAGTGGAGTTCACTTATCTCGAGTCACGGTTAACTCGCCAATACTATTATGTCGAAGTCTTTGAAGTGGAACCGCCAAACTCCCTATTTGTCTGAGCATTTTCTTGTGGGTAATGTCGATTCTTTTACGTCGCCGAAATCGAATATCTCGAGCACAGAGGAGGGACATATACACCACTTCACATGGTTACCTCGTGACTGAGAGTTCACTGAGCATGCTCTGAGTTCGTGTTGCACGTGTATCGCGGTCAGTGTTGCCAACTTGGCGCCTTTGTCGCTATATTTAGCGAGTTTTCAGACCACTCTAGCACGAATTTTCAAAAAAGCAACTAGCGACAAATCTAACGACTTTATATGGAGTTATTGGAGACTATTGGAGGCTTTTGGAGACTCTCTGAAGTGAAGGCACATATCGTTCTTACTCTTCTCAAGGAGCAGCGCGAGCTGCCGCATCCTCATCCCAAATCACTCACAGGCAGCCCAGTCCTCCCAGATGCAGGCAGAGCAGATGTTCACTCCACCACGTGCAAATGAATCGCGCATGTCCGGGAAGCCGCCGCTGGCTGATTACGCCATGGCAGAACGGGATGTCAAATGTTCTTTGTCTAAAAAATAATTAAATCACTTCACAAATATAAATCGCTGCATTTGTTTGACTCACACAGCCTCAGTCACGTACTCTCGTCCACTGTGTGTGTGCGCCTGTCTGTGACAAAAGCTAATTAGCTGGCTTGTTTATCGTGTCTCAGTGAAAACTGTACACCCAAAAATACAGGAAGGAGTGCGAATCAAACCCTGAAATCCAAGGCTGGTTAAAGCCGTTTATTGGTGATAATATGCGGGCATACTTGTTGAGAAAGCACATTAGACAGACAAAACGCAAGAAAGTATGCAATCTAGTACAGCGACACGTGCGCACGCATGCACACACACAAACACATCCCTGTTTCTGAAACGCGGTCTTCTCAGCGCCGCTGAAGATCCAGGTTGTTAAAAGACGGGACGAAGCCGAATTTGTTGAGAAAGCACATTAGACAGGCAGAACGCAAATTTTTTTTGCAATCTAGTACAGCGTGATGACCTCACAAATATGTTGTGACTGTTTACGCTGTGAGCGAAATTGTGTTTGCAATGTTGGAGAATATAATTAAAGGTTTGTATCGAGAATCGAAGGTGTTTTTTATTGTATACTGGTAAATTTCTGCTGTTAGTTGGTGCACATATGCCTTTTGCTGTTAGCAAACATATACAGTGTATGTACATTTTTATAGCATGCCGATCGCTTCATCTAATAAATCGCCATATTGGGTGTAGGTTATCTCGCTAAACAGTTATCTCTACACTTTTTTGCAACCCCCGAGGCCGTCAACATAACCAATCTCCACTGTATAAGGTTATATAACAACATATTACATTATAAATGTGTATTTTTTTTATATATTATATTATAGTTTTTTGATATTGATAAATGGAAATGCCTCATCATGGTCTGTGAAAAGGGTCAAATTTCCGTGAAGCATTGTTAGTTCACTTTATCTATGATAAATAATCATACACTCATGCATTCTCATGTATTTTCGGATGGAGCAATGAAGGAAGGATAACCACAGTTTCTCAGAAATTACTTACTGTACCTTTAAATGCATTGTTTTTTATCAAAGCTCTGTAGTTTTTAAACATGATGAAATGCCCGATAGATCATGCTTAATACCTCTGCACGTGATTATTCTAAAATATTACCAACAATATATGTTATTCCTAGGCTTACTTTGTAAAAAGTATTAATGATTTCACAGCAAACAGATATGTATCATAATCTGAAGGTGGATGTTGTTACAGTTATAATAAAAGGTATTTTACTTGTTATAAACGTATCAATCAGAATTTTTCAGAAAAGTTTTGATTACATTGATGATTTAGAGCCTTTAGAAATTAATTTACAGCTCAGGATGCTGAAAAACATCACTGTCATTGAGCAAAGACGCACCAGCCATTCAGCTGAATGGGTTTGTTGACAGCTTATTTAAGCAGCAGACAGGCAAAAATATGTAAATTTCATGCTAAGAGACCTCCAAAATAATTGGTCACTGGTGGGATAATAAAATACAGTGACATTTGTGCAATCATAAGCGCTGAAGCTCAGCAGCCAAACATTTGAATGTTGCTGCACAGCTGGGTCTCTGTGCCACTATATATTATTAAACCATTAACATGGACATTAAAACAACACTTTATCAACAGCTGATCCCTGGGTCTGACAAGCCCAGACATTCTCATTTGGAAATGAGCTTCTGAATCTGTGGCCTGCTGGAGATTGACTCATAAGTGTCAAGGGTAATGAGGCATATTGGGTGACAAGCTTGTGGCTGTCATGCACAATAAACAATAAGTAGGAGTGAAAATTGTGTATGGACAAAAAGCATATTTTTCGGTTGCAAATGAGGTTGAATGTGAAGTGATGGATTATATGACATTGATTTTGTCACTGATTTTGCTTGTGCACCAGTTCTAACAAATTACTTCGAGCTACTTAAGTGTCGTTCCTAAGAGCACAATTATTATTGCTCAAGAAGGTGATCTAAAATGGGTCCATATTTCAACTTAAAATAAAGCCTTAGTTGCACCATTAAGACTGGTGAATCTGTTGAAGAAAAACATTACCTAAATAAATAATATAAATGATAGATTGATTGATTTGCATTGTGCCATTATTTTGTGTTCTGTTGTAAATTGGGATGCAATGGTGCATTATCCTGCTGGAAGCAGCATCAGAGGATGGGTACATGGTGATCATAAAGGGATGGACATGGTCAGAAACAATGCTCACGTAGGCCGTGGCATTTAAACGATGCCCAATTGGCACTAAAGGGCCTAATGTGTGCCAAGAAAACATCCCCACACCATTACAACACCACCACCAGCCTGCGCAGTGGTAACAAGGCATGATGGATCAGTGTTCTCATTCTGTGTATGCCAAATTCTGACTCTACCATCTGAATGTCTCAACAGAAATCGAGGCTCATCAGACCACGCAAAATTTTTCCAGCCTTCAACTGTCCAATTTTGGTGATCTTGTGCAAATTGTAGCTTCTTTTTCCTATTTGTAGTGGAGATGAGTGATACCCGGTGGGGTCTTCTGCTGTTTTAGCCCATCCGCCTCAAGGTTGTGTGTGTTGTGGCTTCACAAATGCGTTGCTGCATACCTTGGTTGTGACAAGTGGTTATTTCAGTCAAAGTTGCTCTTCTATCAGCTTGAATCAGTCGGCCCATTCCCATCTGACCCTTAGAATCAATAAGGCATTTTCATCCTCAGGACTGCCGCATACTGGATGTTTTTCCCTTTTCACAGCATTCTTTGTAAACCCTAGAAATGGTTTTGCGTGAAAATCTAACTGAGCAGATTGTGAAATACTCAGACCGGCCCGTCTGGCACCAACATCGCCATTTTTTCCCATTCTGACATTCAGTTCAGAGTTCAGGAGATTGTCTTGACCAGGACCAACCCCTCAATGCATTGAAGCAACTGCCATGTGATTGGTTGATTAGATAATTGCATTAATGCGAAATTGAACAAGTGTTCCTAATAATCCTTTAGGTGAGTGTACATACATGTTTAAGAGTGACACAAGTCACTTTACACAAAAAAATAGAGATTCTTTGTTGTTGTTTTCCATCAAGAGATTCACCACACTGGTGTTTTTATTAATGCAAGTCTTATTCTACTATAAGTCTATGATCATGTTTATAATCAGATATAAGTCAAATGAACTACTAACATTTGAAGTAGGTAAAACTTGATACATTTTTAATGATTATTGTGTTCAAGAAAATATACATCAGAATAACTTGCATGCTATTGTCAATAACATACAGTACATTCACTGAAAATGCACAAATACATTCACTTGGCCTAGACATAAAGATTTATTCACGGCTGATCAGCCAAACATCTTAAAGAAAATGTAAAAAGGTATTGTAAACAATGCAATTATGTTTCATATTTGATCACAGACATTCATTCTCGTACACGTATTAAAGGTTAACAGCCTCAATGACTTATGTTTAAAGAAAAGGATATGTACAATATTCTGTTTTTCAGGAATATGCTCAAAAATAAACATTTTAGTGTCACTTAGTCATAATCAGACATAAACATGACCTTATCAAAAAAGGAAACATATTTCTTACCCCCTTATTTATAATTTTTTTGCATGAAGGCTGATCGTGGCTTTAAATGATCTGTCATGTCATTACATTGGCAGCAATGTCCAAATATATAAGCTTTATGATTGTTCAAAGGAGAATTATGGTCATGAGCACATGACTATTGATTTTTATTTACCATGGCCATACAAAGCATTTTAATACACAAATAACACTTAAACATGTATAAACTTCTTTGCATTATTTTACAAAATAACAATCTAATACCAGTTAATTTCATTTTTTTGCAATTTTTAGGCAACTCCACAAATACATACTGTAAGTGCTCCCTTAATATAGATTATGTGTGCATGGGAGAAAATTGATTGTTGCTTTATTAAAACATTCTTAGGTGAAAAGATGGCAAAGATAGTAGAAAGAATAAAGATCATTTAGGGAGATATACAGTACAGACACTTTAGCAGCACCGTGACATTCTAGTCTATAGTTTTCCGTAATTTGTATTCTGTACATATCTAAACTCACAATAGTACACACTTTTTGGCTATGTTGCACTGACATGACACAGATCTCACAGGTTATACATTTCAACCTTAAAGTCACCAGCACTAGGGCTCCCATTTCATGAACTTTCTACCAACCATGAAAAGAAAACTGATTTGGATAGACTTTGCAATACAGGGTCCATATTAATAAAATTGATTACAATAAAGAGAATAATCAATATGCATAATTACAGGCTTCTCCTTCAAAAAATAATTGCATATTAAGAACATTTTTCATTTATGCTACACACAATTTATATAAATCAATGGAAAATGCATTAGCATGCTTCCTATGAGGGTGGGTTGTCCTTTTTTCTTTGTGTTCAATTTACACCACAACCCGACGAAACTGTGAACGTGATTTTGAACATGTACCTGGATCAACATCTTTGTTCATCCTGGAACAACATTCCAACAAACCAATCAGATTTAAGGGACAAGTTTACAGATTATGTCAAATTTAGGCTTGCAGACAGGGTTAAGTGTTACTCACCAATCATTTCCATCTGGTTTTAAGGATATCTTATGGGTAGGGTTATGATTAGGGATAGAATTAGGACTACATGTTCGAATAGCAATGTTGATCCAGGAACATGGCTTACTTAGCAAAATCGGATCATTCAGGCCGTTCGCCAAATGTGTTTGTTAGGTGTCGCTTCAAAACACAGATTCGTTCAGTTAATGTTATTGCGCATAATGTACGCATGCTATAGACAGTACTTAAAGACAGAAAAAGAGTCACAAATTTCAAAAGGACGACATTTAAGTGCACGGAAAATTGGAGTCCGTGTATGGAAGTGAACCAAAATGGAAAAAGTCATTCAAAAGCACTGATTCATTTGCTTAATTGATTCATTAAATTTGTTCACTGAAAAGATTGGTCCAAAATCACTTATTTGGAAGGAAGTGCATGTAATTGTACAAAAGTTGTATCTGACCTAGCAAACAAGATAATAGCTTAATAGTTTTGGTCCATTTTCCTGAAACTGAAAAACTGTAGCCAACTTTTAGGAGCACAAGAGCATACATAAAACCTAGTCCACAAAGCTAACGGACATGAAATAAAGGCTATATTGGACTAAAAGCTTCAATCATGGACGCTGTAATGGAAAGTGACCATTCTTCAGTTGTATAAGAAAGCATTTTTACCACCATCACTGCTTTCAGTATTTATTTGCCCGACAGGTGGATACAGCCTTGTCTACGACAGAGATCTTACATTCTGAAGTCTACCTTATCTACGAACATGTTCCTCGCTGTATTGTTTAAATATATATGCACCACAGTTAAAGCACTCCAGATGGCAGCCTGTTACTCCACACCGCTGTGAAGATTAATGAACGTGGTTCCCCCAATAGCTCACTCTGGAGAAAGTAATTGATTTTATTTGAAAAGTGTTCTCTTTTTTCTTCTTCTTGAGGCTGCCCAGCAAAGGATAAATGAGTCTGTGTATGCGTGTGGTAGAAGTTACAAAGTCTTATTTATTTAGTGTTTGCCACTAAGATAGAAAATCCTTTCATGTACTGAGCAATGAGTGTCTCTGAATATTGATTGAGATGATAAAGAACGCTTCCTCGCTAAAGGTATTTTTTGCCTTAATTGTACATTTAACAGTCAGTTGCACCAGAAGCTTTTTTGTCGAAGCAGACGTCTTGCATTTCATCTTCATCAGGCAGCGATACTGAAGCGGGTTTCCAGCACAGAGCATATCTAAAGGCTTGATTCTTTAATAAGAGCTTGTGCTGTTTGCTACCGGCCCTTGGAGACCAACAGCATATTAAACCAAAATGCCAGCGTTGTTTTTTTTTAATGTCACAAAGGGAGGGAGTGCTCTGTTTCTTTGCTGAGAAGGTGAGAGGGGAAAGGTGGTTCACAAACAGTAACATCTTGTTGACTCCAGCTTCAAATCCTTTTTCTGCATGGAAAATGGTGTTTTGGTGTGCAATCAACTGAAAAACATGCTAGGTAGGGCTGGGCGATTTGTGGAATACAAGCAATATTATTGCAATATCTTTTCTGATGGTATATCCTGATAATGTTAAAAGTTTAGCTTTTGAAATAAGCCATTTGAAATTTTTCTTTTAATCGCGTGTTAAAACAGCACTTAGCATTGTAGCCAATCATGCACACATCTGTTGAGCGCCAAATGTGTCATGGAGGCCAGAAAAATCACCATTTTAAATTTTTGGCGAGCAAATGGAAAAATATTGATACATATATACATTTTCAGCTATATCGCCTAGCCCTAGAGACAAACTGGTCGTTTAATCACATCAACACGTATACTGGTCTAATTTGACAGTCATCGCCTAGAACGCAAGAAAGCCATTCATGATTTCTCTTGACTTTGAGATCAAGTCTTTTTTTGCATTAACATCCTGAAAGGCATTGGCATGTTATCGCTTAATGACCACTCCTGCTTGTTTTGATGCCAGAGAAAGAACCACATTTTGGCCGCAAGATGTCTCTGAACCTGACATTGGATCTCTTATTGAGGCACTTCCTAACAAACCGATCACAGCCTTCTGCTTGTCACCAGTCGGGAAGGACTTTTCCCAAGCTCGCCTGGCTCAGTAGCCAGGGTTATGTTGACATGGCATCGCTTCTGTTGGCGATCAGGAGGATATGCAGACTGGTTTGCCGTTCTTATCGTACTGGTACACCAGCATCTTGATGCAGTGCGAGTTGGCTGGTGAGATCCAAGGGCTGCTGGTGATCGAGAAGTTGTGACTGGCGTAAAAAGGTGGAGGCTGCTTCCTGCATCGGAATAAGGCCTTTAGCACCATGCCGGCCATCCTGCGGAAACGCTTGCTGATGAAGCAGTAGAGGAAGAAGTTGACGCCGGTGTTGAGCAGCGCAAGCATGTTTGCCACATCCGTGACAAGGTGCAGCAGTCTGGCTGGGCCAGGCGTTGCCGGCTGTGCCGTGTAAAGATGATAAAGGATCATGAGCGTGCGCGGTGCCCACAGCACGGCAAACACAGAGGTGATTGCCAGCAGGATGGCGGTGGTCTTTCCGGTTGAGTACCCTCTAAGACGGAAGCAGCTACGGCGGCAGCGGAGTTTGCGTACGATGATGGCATTGAGTGAGAAGAAAACCGAGCAGGGGAGCAGGTAAACTGTGGCGCAGTGCACCCAAACCAATACGTGCTGCCCTGCGCTGCTGCTCCGGCCACCGCTGCTCGCTCCCGGCAGTCCGTGCCATAGCTCTGGCCACCAGTAATACGGGATACTGGAGATCAGGCAGCCAGCATACACTGCTAAGATCACTTTGCGAGTTCGGGCTGGGTAGGATACGGTGTGGTAGCGCAGCGGATGGCACACGGCAATGTAGCGGTCCACCGTTAAGGGCACCGTGATCCAGATGGAGGTGTGGATGGAGGAGAACTCCAGAACCTGCACAGCTTTGTTGAGTGAGTGGGGCAGAGGAGCTCCAAGAATGAAGTCCTCCAAAAGGAAGTCCACGAACACAATCAACAACAGGACTAGGATGTCGGCTACAGCCAGGGCCAGTAGGTAGTTATAGGAAGATTTCTGTCGCCGCAACACCAGCTGAGAAAGGATGATCACTGTGAGGATGTTTGCTGTGGAACATGAGAAGGAAAAGACAGAAGTGGTGAGAAGAGAAAGTATAGAAGTCAATATTGCAGGATAATGCATCTTTATTAAACTTGCTAGTGTAAGAATGAATCATACAAAATTGCATAAGCATTGAAGCACCGTAGAGCAATATATGTAGCAACTGATACAACATCACAATAATGCACAATAATGCAAGCAAAGCATCATCCATACACTCAACTTAATATGCTTGCATTCACATGGATGCACATACAGTCAGTCCCTATTTACTCCTGGTATTAAGATGCATTTTGATCGATTGGATCACAAGTGGATGATGCTCAATACAAGTGTAAATGAGATCCTAAAATGTTTTGAGCTTGTCCACATTCAACCACAGAGGTACTTTTTGTAGTGTAAAGACGGAAAATATGCAAGCACAATGTTCTCTCATGCTTCCTGTTTTCTAACACACACTCACTGCGTTCACCGTGGTCTTTTGGATATCAGAGCAAAAACAAATTATGTTGTTTATTGGTCATCTTTGGGTAAATTCATATGTAAATTGCATGAGCTATTGTCGTCCATTAGATCAAAAGATCTTACCTATGCATTTACCTGCCCATATACCCTTCTGTCAAAGAAATCAGGACAGAAGGGGTTGAAAGTGGTCAAAATAGACAGATTAAAACACTAGGTGTGAACCGGGATGTGTCTCCCTCGTCTACTCGTGACTTGATCGACCAAAATCTAATGGAAATAGGGACTTAGATACGTTTGAACACGTATTCACATGCATACATTACCAATTTTGTGGATATATTCACACATTCACATGCACATGCACATGTACACACACATACACAGTCATGTGTAAATACATATTCACATGTACTGTACAGTGGAACCTCGAGATACGAGCAGCCTAACATTCGAGTTTTTTGAGATACGAGCCGGAGCTCGGGCCATATTTTCGTTCAAGATACGAGCCCAAATCCGAGATACGAGCCATGTTTCCGGAGCGTCCCGCTAGTTGGCGCACAGGGTCGAGCATCATCCGAGAGCATCTCTCTCTCACTCAAACGTGTTACCCACGTGTGAGCACAGTTCGCGATTGTTGACTGGGGGGTTGAGTGCGGTTCGCGATGCCACTGCCGAGCATGAGCGCGGTTAGCGATTGTTGACGGGCGGGGGGGTGTAGAGGGGTTTGCGACACACGCCTGCTCTCCACCACAGCTTCACCGTCACTGCCGCTTGCAGCCGCGACAGAGACATTACACGGAAATGTAAAATGAAGGAGGTTTGATACAAGTTCGACGAGTTCGGCGAATTTTAGTTCGCCGTTTTATTTCTTTATTTCATATTTTGTTATGTATTTGTTAATTATACATGTTTATTCGCTATTTAAAAACATATCTTTATTCATAATTTACAATGGTTTGGGGATTTTTCATAGGTCCGGAACGGATGAAATCAAATTCAGTTATTTTAAATGGGAGGAATTCGTTTGAGATACGAGCCGATTGACTTACGAGCTCGGTTCTGGAACGAATTAAACTCGTATCTCGAGGTACCACTGTATATCAAATACACAATTTATATTTTCCTTCTGAGACATTGTTATTTAATTTGTCCCTCTTCTTCCTGCCTGCCTCTTTTCCTCCACAGCCCTCACCTCTGTCTGTCATTTACCTTCAATAAAACCTGAACAAGCACCAGCAACACGTGCACAATTACATCCAAACACTTGTGCTTATGCAATGCCCTGAGTCCAGGTCACAATGACCCAGGAAAAAAAGTCCCAAGGATACACAGACCGCCTGGCATCCACCCCTTCCTCTTCTAACCCTTTCAATATGCTTCCACACAAACCTGTGTTGTTTGTAGGTCAGACTCAATCAGCGTGAGATGTACAGGTATAAGAAATGACCAGCAATTGCCATGACCTCTCACTGTGTTGAAATGAGCACGCACACAAAAGTGCTGCCATTTTTTAAGCCAAACAATTTCACAAAGAGGTAGGGGACACGTGGAGGATAACGCCTCATTACAATAGACCTCAGGAAATATTCTGGGGTATGTTAACCTAAAAAGCAATTCACCAAAAGTTGCAGCAAATTTCCTACCATCTCCTCACTGTAACCAATGGGCTGCTGCGTGGAAGGAGATATTGGATGAAAACTTCAAAGTGTTTTGCACCCATGGTGTGTCTGCCTGACAGTCATTCGGGCTGCTAATAAAGATGGAATTGGATTACATATGCCAGTCAGGAGTCTGGAGAATCGCACTTCACAGTTCCAGAACATCAGCTGATTACAAATTACAAAGACTCAGGCTTCAAACTGTCACATCAATGTTTGCATAAACACTTTTCCTCTCATGCACACTAGCATCCGTTCTTCAAGATGCATAAAATATGGAGAGACAGACAGAGATGGGTTTTATCAACGCGTTGCATAGCCTGTCATAATCAAGTGCGAAGAAAAGTTATTGTTTACCTTTTCAGAAAAAAGCTGTCTATAACTCGCACGGTTGAACTCGCACATAAACAGAATGCAGTCCTTAGAGCACTTTTCCCAGAGGAAAATTGATTTACTTATTTAGAGGACTAAATTAGTTTTTAGTTTCATCTAAGTATATGTGGTTAGAGGAATAGCACTACTCTTTTTATTAGTATTATTATTGCAGCACAGAGTTAAAAGAAGGCCTCTGGCTTGCTTTGTTGTGGACAACAATATTATGATATGACTGCACTGAGACTATTAGATGAGAAGTGAACTGAGATAGATGATGACATCACCATCTTCACTGCTTTATAGATGCAATGAACTAATTTAATTATTGATGATATTTACAATGGAACTGAATCAACACTGAAAAGACTTAAGCTGAACAACAGCCAGAATGCATCATTCGCCCGTTATCACTGTAAAGATTATTTGAAAATCTGTATTGTAAAAAGCGCTATATAAATAAAGGTGACTTGACTTGACTATTTGCTTCTGCTAAAGCCCTCAGCCAATATTATTTAAGCTTATTTGTTATTAAATAATCACATTTTCCATGATGGCATGAATTCCGGGAGAAAAATTAGGCCAATCAGAATGTCAAAAAGACACATAATTGTGTCAAATCTCTCTACATTCTCAAAATATTGAAATGTTTGTGTTTAAATGCAAATTTTGCAATAAACGTAACATGTACATATTCAACTTTTGTAAATTAGATGTTTTATATTTCTCATAATTTTTCATTTGATTATGTTGTTCGCAATGCTTAATAGGACTGTAGTTCTTTCCATCACTGAAGCTGTTTAGCACTCTTTTCTACCTAATCTTTTTGTCTGTGAGTGTGTCTTTTTGTCTGATTTGTACCTAATCTTTTTAAAAGCTCTTTTGCTTCAAACCAAAGTTTTTAATGTTATGATTCACCACGTAGCGGTAACATTTGCTGAGTAGAGAGGCAGATAATCTATTTGCATGCACACTTTAATGAAGATTCCACAGGGATAAATGGGAACATCCAAGAAGTCATGATCTGAGAACATAACACAATGAACATGCAATGACTAGCAAAGACCAACTAAATGTCACAGAGAAATACACAGAGAAATCAATGATAAATAAAGACAGATGTAGCTAATGACGGTAATTATGACAACTAATACGACAAGAAGAGAACATGGAAACAATGAGAACATAGAATACACTTCAACATAAAAATCTATAAAAAAGAAAAGACGCAGAACCGGGACAGGAAGGTGGGCTGGACTTGGACCCATGGGCAGGACGGAGAGCCAGGCCTGTGTAGATTGGAGAGCCAGAGTGGAGCAGGAAAACTAGGCAAAAAGGGTGGAGCCAGAAGGACAGAGCAGACTAGGCAGGTGGTGGGACAGAAGAGCTGGAGACCACCATGTCAGAGCAGATGACAATCAAAGCATAGCAGACGGTACTGAAGACCAGAGCCGATGGTATGATTTCAGCAGATCCGATGAGACTGGCTACCACCATTGTGAAGCAGAAGACCACCAGTGCAGAGCAGGCATGAATGGAAACCACCATAGCAGGTGGAGCTTGAAACCATATTGGAGCAGAAGACAACCATGTCTGATCTGGTGGAACTGTAACAAAGAGTACTCAAATGTTAGAGTTGGTCTCTGTTGCCATCACAGAGAGTCTAGAGAACATCTCCGTGGTTGTGTCAGGGCAGATAGTAAGTTCCTTGAAGGTCTCCATGGTCATATTGGGGCAGGCAGGGAATTCAAAGGTGGAAAGTGAAACAGAAACTTCAAAGGCCTTGTAGGTCACAGCAGGACATACAGAAAATTCAGAAAGGGGAGCTGCCACCTCAGACCAAACTGAAAGGGGAGCTGCCACCTCAGACTAAACTGAAAAAGGTCCTGTCACCTCCGAAAAAACTGGTGAACTGTGCACGGCCCAAACACACAAAATAGCCACCACCTTCATAGGAAGTGCAATCAATGGTAGAAGAACCATTGGATGGTTCTTGGGACCACTGGACTGGAAAGGTCTGGTACCACCAGACTAGTGGGCACTGCGATGATTGAGCTGGGACCACTGCAGTTGGGTGCACGGACACAATTAAGGACATCAGCAGTGGGTCTGGATGACAGTTTTGAATCCTTTGAAACAGCCTTTGTAACATTGGGCATGGCTGCAATGGCAGCTGGAGACTGGTGTGGCAGTCAAAATGATTGGAGACTCTGGCATAATGGGGACTTGTGAATGTCAAGGTCCTCCTCCATGATGCGCACTATAAAAGTAGTGCTGCTTGGTTGTAATGCTAATATTCAATATAATATTCCAGAGTCCAATGTAATGGCAGAAACTAACTTAGTGGCTCAGATAGCCCCCCATGAAAAAGAACCATAAGACATTCAGAGTTCAGTGCCAGTACATGCCAGTTCAGTAAAGTCCTTGGCATTTTTTTCAATCGGACTATCTCCCTGATGGAAACACATGCTCTGTGTGGCTGTATTCTTGTTGCTACCAGTCGTTTTATAACGGTTGCTGAGATACAAGGCAGAGAGAGAATCCTTTTGCACAAGTCATTTAATGAAATATGCGCATTCCATGCGCAGAAGACATCATCATCTGGTTAGACGTGGAAATTAATTTAGTAAACGACTCTCAAAGACTCTCACATCAGTTGTACATTTGTTATTGCAGTGCATTGTGGGACTGAACGAGTACACTCAATAATGTCAACCATGGTTTTGGACACCACTACAAATGGCTGTCCTCTAAAATAGTGCCCTATTTAAGGTCATAGGGAGCGATTTCAGATACAGCCAAATTCTGTTCAACTTGAAGCGGTGCTGCACAGATATCAAAGTACCGCAAAAGCGTGTGGAGCTGTATGCTCTGCAATCGCTCTCACGGTACTTTGATGTCATACACCTGCGAAGCACTGCATGAAGTCAAACACACCTAATATAAATAGTCTTTAATGTAATATTATTGACAAAATGATTCTGCTCAGTTTTCATTTGTGGCTCAAATATATGGTCGATATGTTCCAGGCTTTGGGAGAATTTAATAAGACATGTTTGAGTTTGAGGAAATCTAAGCACATGGGATCTTTATAAAAAGAAAATCCTTAGATTCAAGAGAGAAACATCTCTTTTTGGTCGCATTGCTCTCTAAAGAAACAATAGAGATCTCATTTTAGATTTGTCTTTCCTAAAGGCTACACAAAACAAGCTTTCCAGTGTCAATTCAGCCCCCCACCAGTTCAGTGACAACAGCTTGAACTGTATTGTAGTGGATTTTTGATTTCCTCTTCACCTTAGATTAAATTTTTTGTATGTGTAATAATAATGGATTGCATCTGATACTGTGGTTTTTAAAATTCGATATTATCAGTTTAAAGTATTTAGCTATTTTTCTAGTCTTAAACTTTCGGTGTTCTTTTAATTCTGACAGCTTCTTTCAGTGAGTCTTTAAGTTATCTGTCACCCTTTTCAAACTGTGAATCTGTGTGTCCTTGGCTGTGTGGATCAGTGTGTCTTGCAGACGTCGTCTCTATGTGTGTTCATGTGTATCAGAGTGTCACTAAGACTGCAGTCAAAGATAAAATACAGATTCACTAAATCCCGCTCTCAACTCCCAGTTTTACTTTCCTTATCCGCTTTATTCTGCCTTTTCATACTCCACTGTCCATTGTACTTTTGTTTGTGGATTTCATTTTCGCTAGATTAATCTCTCCAAGTGCCCAGCTGAGAATGTACTTTATTTAGACAAACAAAAGGAACACACTGCAACCTGGAGGTTGTGCATTTCCTGACATTTCCATTTAGCTGAGGTGAACATTGTAAGCATATTGATTTCATTTGACTCCTGTCTTTGTGTGCAGGTCTCTGCGGGGCCCAGAACAGGAGCAACCAATTTTAATGGCTCAGTTTGCTTTGAATCTACATGTGTTTGTATCTGAATGGAAAACAAGTGTATTGCTGACACAATATTCTGGATTCTACATGATTTTCTCTTTTATAAAGCTTATTGTAGTAGTATAGAGAGCACAGTATTAAGCAGACATTTATATTGTTTTCAATACAATTTTTGGTGTTTAATGCAGCAAGTGACATATTACAACAAAATTATTTATTTATTTATTGTTAGTGTTTATTATAATAAAAATAATACATAAAATACATTTATTCAATAGTATTGTTTATTATTATTAATAATAATAATAATATATTTATTTATTATTGTTATTATTATAACTGTATTTGTATTATATAATACATTTATATTTAATTTATATTTAAATATATATAAATTTAATAAATTATATAATAATTATAATACATAAATTATATTATATTATTATTGTTCATGTTTTTGTTGTTGTTGTTATCATCATCATTATCAATATTATTATTATTATTGCATTTTACATGGACAGAAATTTCTATCGTTTATGAGACAATGCTTGCCTGCCATTGGCTGTGTAATTAATTACTCAAAATAAAAACATATCCAAAAGAGTATGGGTTTTAAAACGCAGCCCAATGTAAGCAGATGCATATGAAAAATATCATTAAACAGCATAAAAAAACAAAACTGCCTAATGTTTAGGACTGTGAAGCTTTGGGGGTTTTGATGGACTCCATCTGTTTTGATCAAAATATGTTTTCTCATCTTTTTTATGAAACTTACTGACATTCAAGTGTTGATAAAAAAGAATACATTAAGTTAGAATAAAACAGGTGTTTTTGTTTAAAAGCATATGTTCAGATATTCATACAACATATTATTTTGGGAGCCATGGACATTTTGTGAAAACGATAAAAAAATTGCTGGCGGTAACTGGGAACTTTAAAAAGACAACAACAAAAAACAACTTTGCATGGAAGGAAAAGAGTTTTGTGTAAAATTGTCTAAAACGTGTCTATAATAAAGAAAATGCAGAATATGTATGCTGCAAAAACTCAAGAAAAAGAAAGATTGCTGATTAGATCTCTTTCATATCTCATTTATTTTTTCTGGAAAACATTTAGATCATATTGAGAGCAAATGCCGACTTTTTCGAACATCTCCTGCTTCTCAGGTGTTTCTCATGTGAATGAAATCCCAGTAATCTCTCCTAGAGTTTCAGAAAAGATGTGATACTCAGATTCGACAAGATAACGTTTTTTTCAGCGACTCTCAGGTTTCCTGACTTTCTGATGGTCATGACACAGAAATGAAAAAGCTCACAAGCACTTTCCTCACAGAGGCGGTGAGCTCTCAGAGAGCCCCGGATCATTTACCTAAATTGAAAATCATTGGCTCCACCTCTTAAGTGGCAAATAACACCAGCAGGGTAATGTAGAGTCGGCGAAAAGATCGTTACCACAGATCTGTGACCTTCCAGCAGACGCAGTATTAAAGTCACTTTCTGAATAAAAAGACAACATAAATCACCAAAGCACATAAATCAAACAGTCCTTCAAAGAAGGTGATGAAATAAGACCAACCTATTCCAATTAGTGACCTTAATGAGCTTAACCTCCAGAGATCAATGGAATAGTCATGAGCTCATCTGAACACACACATATTTGTGTGGCTTCTGCTGTTTCTGATTTAGCAGTGAAAATGTAGATGGGTATATACAATCATACAATGCTCTTCAAATTTCTTCAAACTGTAAATTTCAGATTCTTACAAGTTACCACTCAATGCACAATCATATTTAACTTGAAGTTGTTATTTTTATTTATTAATTCTTTTAATGTCTGGGTTGTATTGTGATTTTTCTCCCATGGTTTAAACACTTTGTCCCTGCTGGCTTGTGTCTAATGCAGCTGAGCATTGCCGCCACTCGCTTTGACATCAACAATTTCCTTTTTAAAGACTTATTTTGCTGCTCTAAATATGCACAATCAATTGCACATTACAGTTGTTTCAGAACAGACATGAAACCCACTGCTATACTTCATCTGGTCTTAAAATGCAATATTTTTCTTTATCATGGCTTGACTTTTTTACTCACCATCCACTGTGGCTAGAGGCTTTTCAAAGGTTTTACTATCCACTCTGCATTTTCACACTGATACCATGGGGAAAACCTGCCATATAATACTATTTTTTTAAATATTAACTCATAATTTGGCAGCAGGGATATTAGGCTGCTGTCACTTTAAGACCTGACACACAGATCCATTATACACTTACACGTGTGTTCTCTTTCTCAACTGTTTACTTTCACCTAAAACATGACTGACTGCGTTTATATGAATACACCGCAAGACTTACATTTTGCATTATTTTGGTTTGAATTGGTTTAAAGTGCAATAAGCAGTGGAAAAGATCTCAATTTAGAACTGAGAGGCGGTTTTATGTTCGTGCACTTTGGGTACGAGCACAAAATCTGCGATAATCAGTCACAATGTGTGCAATATCATGCCGATATTCAAGCCCTTTAATGTAGCAATAATATTAATCCAGAGCAAATCAAATGGGTTTGGGTCAAATCTCTGTCTGCTTCAATATATATATATATTACAAAAATATAGAATTTTTTTAATATTTTTATATAAATATATATATAGATAATAATACAATTAAAACCACTCAAAAAGCTAGTAGCAGTGACTGCCGGGTGTAAATGTGAAGACCTGTTTTTAATCACTTGTATGCAATTTTATAATTAACTGATTGTTTACATGGGATATTTTAATTATTTACAAGGCAGAGTTAAAGGGAATTGCAAAAGCAAAAAGGTAATTAAAAATGACATTACATTTACAGCTTCTAAATTGTGGACTTTCCATTAGATGTTATCATAAAATGTATCAGATCATTTTTTACAACTGTAGAAATAACCTCACTATTCACCTTCTTCCTCTTTAATTACACCTGCTTTTAGTCAGCCTCTCTCTCTCTCCCTCTCCATTCCCTTCACATCCGTTCTCCATGCTCTTCACACTTTCTGTGTGAGTGAAATGCCTTTGAGAGTTTTCTCTTCTTCACCTCCATCCACCCAAATCACTGCCAGGTGTGATGACTTTCACACAGTGTTGAATAAAGACTCTAATCTCATCTCATCACGCTCCTTGTTTGTCCCACAAACCCATATCAGAGCCGAAATTCAAGGCGCTGTTTAGCAGCGAAGCAACAGGAAGACCGACTGCCTTCGAAAGCAAATGAAAATATTTGTGTAAACTGCTCAGGCTGAGTGCTTCGCTCAAGGGCACGGTGATTTATCTCAATCTGACAATGAATCATCCTGCTCAAACTGTGCCACGCGCCACCCGACCTGAGAGAGAAGCTTCGATTAAATTCACAGCACACCTGAAAATAATACCAATTATCAAAAAGGAGAAATCAACCTCCAATTGCGGAGGGACAACATGGAATTTTAATGTCCAAAAGGAGGAATATTAAACACCGGAGGCCAATTAATATGATGATTCCTCAAGATGTCTGATGCATCATTTGTCTCGCTCCCCAGGTCATTCCAGTTAGAGCCGGATAACAGGTATTTCTGTCTGATATATGATTAAAGTCTGTGGAAATTATGTGAGACTCTGAATTCTGTCCTGTCACCGATGACCTTTGGAAACACTGTTCTTCCAGAGTTCTGATGCCAGTTGCGTCTCACAAGGTTATTTCGTCAAGGATGTTACTCGTCAAGATTAAGTGGGACCAAAGACAACATTTTAAGAATCTGCTCGGCCACTAACGGGAATATTAGGGGGCGATGCACCCCTCATTACTATGCATTTTACAACTATACAGACAAAAGCATGCACGAAAACACACCTTGTGCACGAAGCAATCGAGATTTTATGAATCTGCATGAACAAACTATTAATCGGTTTCAAATGTGAATCTCACTGAAAAATACACAGACAAAGTCATGCATAAGCCATGCATTATGCACTAAACAATAA
The DNA here is from genome assembly GCA_037043235.1 of Rhodeus uyekii. Lineage (NCBI taxonomy): Eukaryota > Metazoa > Chordata > Actinopteri > Cypriniformes > Acheilognathidae > Rhodeus > Rhodeus uyekii. The sequence goes on from JAWRVZ010000161.1 coordinate 217,298, forward strand.
GAATCTGCATGAAGAACCTGTATGGGAATATTGGAAGTGATGCACTCCTCTTACACCACGCACTTCAGAAATGCATGCATTGTGCACTAATAATCCATAAAATCTTTCTTGCATCTATCTTACCAGGCAGGCCGAGGCACAGCAAGGAACTGTAGTAAACGACGGGAAACTGTCCGAGAGGGCAACCGCGAGGACTCCAAGAACTGGAGTTGGTTGACAGTACAGTGAAAATGTGACTGTGCTCCATGATCTCTCTGCCCTCCAGAGAGGAGAAGAATCACCGCCGGACCGGTAGAGCTGACTGGCACGTGTGAGAGTCGGAGAATGACTGTGTGCGTGGCAGAGAGACACAGACGACGGGAGGCAAAGAAGTCGGCGATGTGATGGGAAGAGAGGCTGGGATGTGAGGAAGAGTCTGTGTGTGTGTGAGGAGAGGTGGTGGAAGAGAGAGAGAAAGAGAGGGAGATACAAAGAGGGAGGGAGAGAGAGGGGGGGTGTTGAGAGGTGGTGAGAATGAAATCTGGGGAGGCATGAACGCAAAAAGGGTGAAAATAAGTGATGAGAAAAGGGGGGGGGGCGTGAAGGAGAAGAACATTGGGAGAGCGAGAGGCGTTAAGTGAGAAAGAGACGATTCGTGTTGACACCACTGTGAGGTGATTTTTTTTGTGGTGACACACTCGTGCGGCTGAAGGGCGACCCAGAAGAAATAAAAGCTGTAGCATGACTCGACTAGTTCACACCAGTTACATGTACAGTACGTCCGCGGTGCACACAGATACTTAGTAATTTGTAGTTACAAATTTTTGCATTGTGTTGGGAAAATTTAAAAACAAATTTAAAATAAATTGAACACATTGCGTTTTTATTACAGTAATAATTATTATTTAAATTAGTTTGTTTGCTGTCAGAAAACTATCTAAATTTAATTTTTTTTGGAGTAATCCTAAGGATGATCCTATACACTTCTTTCCAGAATGTGTACAATACAGGGTTTTTGGTACGTGAACAATATATTTTTAGTCCTTGCCATTACCAATTTTCTTTTACCTGAAACATCTTGTTTTATTTTGTAAATAGATGTTGCCTACTAGTCATTTTCATGCTTAATTAGTCCTGTTATAATGTATTGAACAAGCTTCTGTTGCTTTCACTATTTAATCATTGTGTTGTATTTTGTATTTCATTATTCATGGTCATGCAATGGATGTTTTGTATTACTTTAATATGTTTCTTGGGGTTAACTTATAATGTTAAAGTTACACAAATAAAAAACTCAAATATATATGTGTAAAAATGATCAGTTTTTTTTCTTTAAGGTCAGTAAACGGCTACTGAGAACACACACACACACACACACACACACACACACACTGATAATTCTTAAGATGAGGGACCATACATGTTTTAAAATAATTTTTTGTATTATTTTAATAGTACATTATTAAAATGTACTAATAATGTATTATTAATATATTTGTATACAAAGGTCACAGCTAATAAACTGTTCTAAAATTGTACATTTATTTACTTCACAAATGAATTTGTGTCAGACTGTCATGGTCTGGTCATGTTGTTGTGTCGCGTCATATGTTTTACTTCCGGGTCCCCTCTGTGTCTCTTCCCATGCCCTTCCTGCACCTGTCATTGGTACGTCGTTGTTCTCCCAGGTGTCATTTCCTCGTGTATTTATTCCCACTCGTGTTCCCTTGTCTTTTTCGGTCATTGTACGGTCATTGTATTGTGGTGATGCCTTTGTCCATGTTCCGAGTTTCTTTGTTTCTTCCAAGTTTGTGCACAAAGAGTGCTGTTTTGAGTTTATATTTAAAGTGTTTAGTTTTCAAATAAAGCACTTCAGTTGGATTCCCCGTATTCTCGCCTGTCTCCGCATCACACAACAGCACCAATACATGACACAGATACACTAAAATGCATGTATTTTAATCTGACCAATCCAACAACAGTTTACATTCTTTAATTATAATGGTGTTAAATAAAGGAGCTAAGTGAAAAAATATAGTCTCTACATTTTTGTTCCTGGGTTTTTTATGGTCAATCTGGTTCCTAAATTCCTTAAATCTATATTCTCTTTTTTAATAATAAAACTATATAACCAATCTTCTTAGGAACATTGGACATACTGCAGTTTAGTGCAGTTTAGTTGATGTTTTAATATTTTAACATAATAAATGAAAAAAAAAATATATTTCTTACAAAATAACTGAAACATTCATCTAACAATGTCAAATGCTGAGGGAATTGACAAAAACCTCTGGGGTTCACCAAGGTCCAAGTTAATTTAAGACAAATTTTTTAACTAATATTTAATTTAACACAACAATCCTTACAGTGGTGTGTTTTCCTTTTAGCGGTTCAGTGCTTCTCCTTCTCGGTCTCCATTTCCTCACAGGATATATGAAGAGAATGTCAGTCGGAGCATAATGGTAAGAGTTATTATGTCGCCCTGTAGCAGCAACAGAAATGTTTCCAGTGTTAATACAAAATATCTGTAGTCTGCCTTTAAACCACATAAATTACGTATATATATTTTTCTGCCAACCTGCATGACTTAAGCAGTGGGAAACATCTCAGTGTGCGCATAGGGAAATGCCTCTAAGGCATTACTGGTGTTTTCAGCATGACTCTAATCTTGACATTCAGTCATACGGCAGCCTATGATGTCATCACCAGTGCGACATTTCAAAGGCATTGCAAAAGGGATGCAGTGATTGCAAAGGGATGCGGCATCTCATTCCCTATTCTCAGGGAACCATGGTACATGCATAACATGCACCAACAATGATCAGGATGACTCAAAGATATCCTCATATGCAGGCCAGTGTCCAAGGAGGTCCAACTCACAATTGCTATCCCAGTGCAGTTCGAGGGAGCGAAAGCCTCAAATATAATTCCCTTTAGTACAGGGGTCGGCAACCCACGGCTCCGGAGCCGCATGCGGCTCTTTCACCCCTGTGCTGCGGCTCTTTCATCCCCTGCATGTATTGTGGCTTTTTTTAATATGGCTCTTTCAACATTTAAGTTTGCCGACCCCTGCTTTAGTAAGAGGAGGCCTGACAATGCTCGCAGTGGCCAAGGAGGCTCATAGCGAACCTAATGACTTAGCAAACCTTCAGCAGAGCTTTAGGGTTAGAAGCCTCAGTATGATGAGTCTCGAAATGTAAAGGAGACCAAGCAACTGTCAGGTTTAGGAGAAAGCGAGGACTCAATTGCAGGGGAAAAACAGGGCTTTAATGAACAGAAACAAAAACTCAAACATAAACCTCCCCAAGTGGGGGAAAAAACATGACAAACCACGACTCGACTGGAAACATGACTAGGAGGGACACGGTAACACCAACATATGACAACGAAGCAGCACAGGACGGCAAACACAAGGAGACTAAATACACAGGAGGAAAAGCAATAGAGAGAGAGACACAGCTGGAATAAAATCAAACTAATGACAATGAAACAAGACGGGCGGGGTAACAGACGAGACATGAACATGAAGCCAATTAGACAAGACGACGCGCAGCTGTCGACAAACCAAACTGCGCGTGACAAAACAAGCACGCGGCCGATGGGATGCAAACCGCGTGCCAAACATAAACACACGGACGAGAGGAGGCGCGGCTCGCGCAACGCTTGAAACCGCGCCCACTCACAAGACGTAGAGCTCGCAAGAACGAGTGTAAACACCTGTTCTCGTGAGCTCACGACAAGGACGAACAAAACGAGTTATGAATGCCCGAATCCCGATCCAAAACTGAAACTAGACAAGACCAGTCTCGGGATCAGACATCATAACTCGCACATAAGACGTTACACAGACAAGCGCGCGCACAGCTCGAATACTCGAGGCCATGCGCACACACATCAGACACGAGACAATACGGTAGTGTCAGAGCTCTGCCACAAAACCAAGAAATGACTAGACCGAATGTGGCAGAACCCTGACAGCAACGCCCTGCAATCAGGACAGCTTACAAGGATTGTCAAAGAGAGCGTACAACTCGCAATTGTTATCCCAGTAGAGCTCAAGGGAGTGGAAGTTTCATTAAATATAGCTCTTTTTAGCGAGAGGAGGATCACAGAGAGCCTAACAACATAGCAAAACCTTTATCAGATATCTAAGAGTAGAGGCCTTAATATGATGACTATCTAAATTGAGAGGAGACCTAACAACACCCTACACTCAGAACAGCAATTGCTATCCCAGCATCGCTCAAATGAATAGAGGCCTCAATTAAATAAACTTCTAGAACTTTCAGACGATGTTCTCAGTGTCCAAGGAGGCCTGTGGAGGCCTAGCTACAACCAAGTCTATTCAGGAAGGCCTAGACAGGACCTGGCAACCTGACTCTAAAATATATATCTGGGGCTCAGACCAAACTAGATTCACCAGAGCAGGCTCAACATCAACAGCCTACAACTCAGTGCTACTGCAAAGCTGAATCCCTAACTACGTTCTATATCCAAGACAGCTCCAAGGAGGCTCAAAGGGAGCCTACAACTGGGAAATGTAATTGGGAAGAGCTTCATATGCATCCATGGTAGCTATCACGAAGGCAAACCATCAGTAAGGCAAAAGTAGACTTAAAAGCGCACTGCCAAAAACATAATGGGTCCTTCAGCAGGTCAACCTGGTAAGCAACTGAAGGCAGGAAATGCTAGCCAGCATCTCTTTGATTGGAGGCATCAGTGCATACCCATATTCCTGTATCTCCTCAACATCAGCATAATTTGCCTGAGTCCCCATGTCCCCACATGAAACGTTCATTAAGGTGGCTACAAGTGAGCATCCGCTTCTCATGTTTCCATGGTCGATCTAATCTCATCATGGCTTGGTACATAACATCCAGTAACTCTGTAGGTGGGCTGAGAGTGCTCAAACTCATTAGCTCATCAGTGAAAACTCATCAATGGCTTGAAGCCAGGAGCGAGCTCACTGCTGGATGATGTGAGAGATAACGCATCATCACAATACAGCAACTCATTCTCATTAGTCGCAAATAAATTAGAAATATTCAAACCTCTATCCACAAGCTCCATCTGCGAACCCCACAACCTACTTGTTTTTCCTTAGCCAAAGCAGGTCCAAAACCGCAAAGCACAGATGGCTGTCTCTCTTCCCCCAAGAAAAGGGACAGACGAGAGTGATGTTTCCTCATAGAGAAGTGCTAACAGTGAAGATCCCCCCCTCAAGATCTGAACTGCATGCTCTCTGCCCCTGCAAATATATCCATATAATCACTATGTAAAGAGTTTTGTGACCACTTGTCCATTAGCTTACAAGTAAACACTCTCAAACATAAACCCGAGGGAGTCAATGTCTGACAGAATTGAAAAAAAAAGTTATAATATTTGAACTTTGTTGTTCTGCCCCTTGTTTAACTCTGCCTTGGATTACTGTGTATGACTTTTTATTGCCTGTCTACCACTTGTTTTAGCCTGGACTACTTCTACTGCTGTTTGTTGCTCTGATCCTCTGCCTGTTATGACCACATTTACTGCTCTTGTCTGTGCTATTGTTGTTTGCCCTGGTGTTTCAACCCACGTCTGTCTTACTCTGAACTGGCTGTGTTTTAATAAACCGCATATGGATCACACTCATCCTGACACTATTTCACATAAGACTTGTCCACCTAACAATTCAGCAGTCTTCAGGCATCTGTCCTGTAAACTCTCTGCCCAAGTGAGCCTATTGATGTCTCACCAACAGCAACTAGATCGACTCACCATGTTAACATGTCTCTATTGGCCCGCAACTGAATTCGCTTGCGCTGTACCTCAAGCGAGACAGGCACCAGTTAAAATCCCTCACAGTACATCAACTGCTCTTCCTCGTTTAGCCTTTCCAGAAAAATGTAATGACACTCTGAACAAAGGAAAAGGCTTTCTTATGCAATGGTCCTTGTTAATGGTGCAACAACCCTCGTGATACTTGACTGATGATAGAACGATCTCTCTTATGTGTTCACCACTAATGGGAAAGACCTTGGAGTGGGCAACTGCTGTCTGGGCCAATCAAGAATTGAACCGAGAATTGAATTTATTAAGAGAGGTATTTGAACATTCTGAAGAAGGAAAGAGTTCTGGGGAACAACTGCTTGCACTTTGTCAGAAGAGAGACACTACAGCTGAATTTGCTATGAATTTCTGCACACTCGCTGCTCAAACTGTGTAATTGGACACATTAAAACTGCAGTTCTTTCAAGGGTTAAACACAGATGTGTAATCAAAGCTGGCCTGCCATGATGAGGGCAGAACCTTGGACCAATTCATCGGCCTTGTTATTTACATCGACAATCAAACAGATTTAACAGCCTACTCCGCCAAACAAGCTAACCCAGTGAGGAAGTTTAAAATTGACGAGCTCAGCTCTCCACAGAAGTGCATAAACGCTGCATCAAGAACCATCTCTGTTTATATTATATTCTAGCAGGACATCTGAGAGCTGACTGCCCGACACAACCTCCTCAAACACACAGCTGCAGAGTGAATTTGTTGATCTCATCCATTCAAACCAACTCTTGTATTGAAGTGCCAGCAAAACTATCCTGTCTGTCTGAAACCTTGTTAGAGTCTGGAGCTGCAGGCAACTTTATTGATATAGGCTTAGTCTGACAGCATAAGATGGCACTAATTTCATGCGACTCTCCTTTGGCAATGGCAGTGCTTGATGGGCCGTAACACCACGTCTCTTCATTATCCACTCTTTGTACAACCGAGTTATCCTCGGTATACCTTGGCTGTGGGACCACAACCCACAAATATCATGGTTTGAGAAACAGATAATGCGATGGGACTCCAGTTCTTTAGAATGTACCTCCTTGTACCTTCTTAGAATACTGATCTGATTGAAGCCTTCAGTATCCAAATCAACACAACTACCACCTCATCAATCCAGTGACTGAGCCATTGATTTGTTACGTGGTATCACACTGCCTAGAGGCAGAATCTTTCTCTTGTCAGAACCTGACTTATGCTATGAAAATAAACACTGGAGAAGAAATACCCAAGGGTTTCATCCATACTTGCACTTCAATGACAGCAGCAGGATTCTTCTTTGTGGGAAAGAAAGATGAGGTCTTTACTCTTGTATTGATTACCGTGGTATAAATAATATAACTGCAGAATTTTTCATCAAGCTCGTTCTACGCTGCACCTTTCCACCAGCAGTGGGCACTATGAATACCTCATTATGTACACATTCGAGCTTCCACAAGAACCAATGAGGTTCATTCTCGTATTATGCAGCACATTTGAGTTTATGTTAGATCGAACAAATGAGGTTCATTCTCATGAGTTATGCTGCACGTTTGAGCTTCCCCAAGAAACAGTGAGGTTCATTCTTTGTGTTACACAACATTATTTGAGCTCCTGTGGAAGCAATGAGGTTAATTCTCATGTGTTATGTAGAACGTTAGAGTTTCTGCAAGAAACAATGAGGTTAATTCTTGTGTTACACAGTACGTTTGAGCTTCTACAAGAACCAATGAGGATCATTCTCATGTTACGCAGCACATTTGAGCTTCTAAAAGAACCAATGAGGATCATTCTCATGTTACGCAGCACATTTGAGCTTCTAAAAGAACCAATGAGGTTAATTCTCGTGTTACACAGCACGTTTGAGCTTCTTCAAGAAACAACGAGGATCATTCTCATGTTACGCAGCACATTTGAGCTTCTTCAAGAAACAATGAGGATCATTCTTGTGTTACACAGCACGTTTGAGCTTCTTCAAGAACCAATGAGGATCATTCTTGTTACACAGCACGTTTGAGCTTCTTCAAGAACCAATGAGGATCATTCTTATGTTACACAGCACGTTTGAGCTTCTACAAGAACCAATGAGGTTAATTATCGTGTTACGCAGCATGTTTGACCTTCTAAAAGATCCAATGAGGATCATTCTCATGTTATGCAGTACGTTTGAGCTTCTTCAAGAACCAATGAGGTTCATTCTCGTGTTACGCAGCACATTGGAGCTTCTTCAAGAAACAATGAGGATCATTCTCATGTTACGCAGCACATTGGAGCTTCTTCAAGAAACAATGAGGATCATTCTCATGTTACGCAGCACATTGGAGCTTCTTCAAGAAACAACGAGGATCATTCTCATGTTACGCAGCACATTGGAGCTTCTTCAAGAAACAATGAGGATCATTCTCATGTTACGCAGCACATTGGAGCTTCTTCAAGAAACAACGAGGATCATTCTCATGTTACGCAGCACATTGGAGCTTCTTCAAGAAACAATGAGGATCATTCTCGTGTTACGCAACACGTTTGAGCTTCTTCAAGAACCAATGAGGTTAATTCTCGTGTTACGCAGCACATTTGAGCTTCTTCAAGAACCATTGATGTTCGGTGTCGTGATACGTAGAACGTTTGCGCACCAACAAGACCCATTGAGGTTTGTTCTTGTGATACACATTACATTTGAGCTTCCGTAAGAACCAACCAATGAGGTCCATTCTCCGTTACAATTACAGGTTCAACTTAAATTTATATTTTTGAAGTTGTTGATTTTATCTTCATCAAATTAAAAACAATTAATGGACTCAAACTCAAGTATACAAATTTTCTTCAGGCATTACTCTTTAAGTATTTTATTTTGACAAGTTTCTTTACTTTTTAATATGAAGAGAAATTTTGTTTGTATGACATGTTTTCCATGTAGTATTTATTTTTGTGAAAATCTTGTTTATCATTTTTACTTCTGAGGTTTGTTCAGCTTCTTTGACTTTTGACTATCACTTATTAAATGTATTTAAAAGATAATAAGTTATAATATTCAATATCAAATAAATGAATAACCTTGGTGCAGCAAAACCCAAATCTTGAGCTCAAAGAAACAACAAAGCACATACATTTGCTATCATTAATTTTGCATACATAATAATTTAGATACCAATCAAATATGGCTGACATTGATGGAAAGTACATGCTCTCCATTACTATGGGTCACAGAGTGCACCTGTTTACTTTGCATACTTGATCAGTCATATGTGATGTGGATGGGAAAAGGCTGATTTTCTCCGTGCCGTCCTTCTCATTTCCCTACAGCCCCGTAAATGAGTGTGAAGTGATAGAGAGAACATGGTCCGTTTAATAAAATATAGCTCAGTGACACGCATTGATTACCGAGAGAGACATAATGGCAGGTCTTTCCTCATGTTCACATACAAGCCTGAGGCTAAATGGAGTAAACACTGCACTACACTCAATGATCTACTTTACTGATACTCATTGCTTCTTAGACTGTAGAACAGATCTTTAAAAACAATAATAACTGGTATGAATACATTTTTTTAAATACTGATCTGAATACTAATCACTAGATGAGACTATATCAGAACAAAGCTTCACTATTATAGCACAAGTTCATTTCAGAAAGACAGAAAGAGATTCCATCTCTAACAGCATTATCCATCAGCTCAGCTCTAAGCGACAGATTGTATTAATAATGAATTGCAAGCTTAATAGCAACCCGGTATGCATAACTGTTAAATTAGATGTTTGATTTTGGTAAAGGGTTGAAGGAGTTCACACATGCCTTTTCATTTGTCTGCTGTCGCTCTCTCACTTGCGTTCACCCTTAATAAGAAAAAGGTGTGTGTTGAAAAGATTCAATAAAGAAATAAATTAGAATTCCCCCATGTATAAAATAACAAAAAATGGGTGAATGTGAAATAGACAGCGAGGAAAACAGCATCATGCATGACATTGAGTTAAAATGGTGTGAAGATCAACAGAGCCAAGACTTTCTCACTCAATATATCTGTGTAATCGCTCAAAAACATGTGTCTGAACCTGTCAGCATCCCAGAGTGAGCTGCCTTTTAGGCATTTTAAGGCACTATAGGCCTGATATTCAGACAAACGTTGTGCCAAAAGGTAAGAAGTTGAATGATGATTTTTCTGGCTAAATACTAAATGCATGCGTCCTTTGCAAATAAATGCACTGCAACATGTTCAATTAAAAAAATATGAATCCAAAATGATCCAAAAGAAATAAAATAAAAAACATGTAAAAAAAATAATAGTACTAATAATAATAATAAACAAAACATTTGAAATTGAGCCATTATGTTCCCAGATAGCACACATATGTCTGTTAAAGTGCTTCATCTGGAAATCATCTGCTGTGAATAAACATATGAGAAACGTCTGCAAGATGTCAGTTTTACATCCATTCTAAATCATAAGCATCTTAAAGACAATGATGTGACGGCAGCCATATTGCGTCAGAACACTCAACACACACCAGCTTATTGGTAGAGAGGAGCCAATCTGAGAATGGGGATGATTAGGAAGCCATGATGGACAAATTTGGCCAGGATGTCGGGGTTAAACCCCTACGCTTTACGAAGGATTTTTAATGTAGCTGTACTTATGGAGATGGAAATCAACCCGTGGAAAAAAAATGATCTGTCGCAAAAACTGAAAAGTAGCCCAATTCTGCTGGAAAAACTTTTCAAATACCGTCTGCATTGGTAATACCATTATTCCGTTAATAGGTGCATATGGGAATAGTTTTAATTGCATTCAGTCTGTCAGATCTCTTTACTAGAAACTAAAATTAACTGAATCTTTTTTTTCCCGGTCAGATTAAATTGGGTTGTCTATCAAACTTTAATGAATATCCCTTTAGTGTAATTTGGAGTTGTAAACTCTACATTATTGAAGACTATTCTATTCGTAATGCTGTGGATGTAGACAGTGTTGTGAAGTAATTTTAGTCCCTTCATCATTTTTTAAGTCATCCAGTGAGACAAATTTTGTGTTTTTTTATTTAATTCAATTTAGTATGATGGTTGAGCATGACACCAGAAATGTCAAAGTCAAGCCTTGTATTGTCATACCATTTGGTATTGTGGGTGAGAAGTGAACGTCTCACCTCTCTTTCGATCTAAAATTTCTCTCTCACTCTCTTTCTATCTTCCATGTACTTTACATGCATGCTGGTACAATTAACGTATGATTTCATTTCATAATTTCATCTATTTTGTAAACATTTCAAGTGTAAATGAAATTATTTACCAGATATTATCACCAAACCCTTTCAATTACAAATTATATGCTAACTAGTTTTGATTCTGTATTAATTCTGAAGTGCAATACAATACATAGTCACACTATAGCAAAGCTATATCCTATTCTAACTGCGCTTATTTACATTATATGTATAAGCAGTATTAGTTTTACACCATTTGATAATTCAGTGTTTCCCACTGTAGGGAAACCATCCTTAGAAAACCATCTGCCAAATGCGTGGATGTGAATGTAAATAATGAAGAGGTTCAAGTCCCAGCTGGACTACTTAAAGAAGAATTGTAAATGGATAGATGATGTGAACACATGGAATTGATTTTTGCTTCAAAGTGTGTGATGACCAGCATTATTGCAAATATTTGCCTCCATTTATTGTTCTTAGGTGTCACCTTTTCCTAACCACACATGACCAAACAACCATCATGATATTTCAAAAGAAAAAGTTTTCTGATGCTGTGACTGCATGTGTCTGTTTCTCAACACCCTCGTGGTCCATATTTAGGAATGTCCAGGGGCTGTTCCCGATTCACATATCAATATCAAAAGCTGAATACTGCATGAATATGCAGAGATAAATTAAGAGCTTCGTTTTGTTCTGACAATGCGCGTGTGACCGAATCCGTGTGACGTGATCACGACAAGCTTTGCACTTCAAACACTTTCCCATCTGTCTGTCTCATTCTCTCAAAAGCATCAAAAACCTCAAGAAAGCCTGGGCAGCTTTTATTTCCCTTTATTAAAAAGGAGGAGCATCAAACCTCAATATCTAAACCTTCAGAAGTGTTTAGTAAACCATTCATCTCCTCACATCTCCCTTTATTGCTAGTTAGTGTGTTATTAATGATTGTTTAATGTATTCTGTGCCGCTCATCTCTCTCCCCAAGGCCTTGATCTGTGCGAGCTGTGACTGAATAAACACAGTGTTTTAACACCCCAGACACAAAACTGCTTAATCGGAGGATGCATCTAACAACAATGTCAAGCTGACATCTATTGAACCTGAGTGGAGGCCACTGAGAAACCTTCAAAGAGAGACTGAACCAAGTGCAGCTATTTGTTCATTTGACAAAAGGGATTTTCAAATTTAGAAATATACTTCCCCATATTTCACACTGCTTATAAATCCTAGCCATTCAGGTTTCAATATACAGTAGAACCCCGACTTACAAAACGCTCTACGTACGATAAAAGATTTCGGCGTTTTTTTTCGCCCGAGTAACGACAAAATGATCAAGATGCGAAAAACGAAATCTCGGCCGAGGCGACGATTTCCGAGTTTTGTTTTGAAATTCGCAGGCCACTGACCCGTAAACTCGCACCAATCGTCCCGCTCTCCCATTGGCTGTCTCCCGGCTCGGACGCTAGCTTTCACTGCAGCATCCTGCTCTCCTATTGGTCAGCATCGCTCCCACCAGTCTTTGCGTAGCGGCGTTCAGTGTTGCCAACTTATCGACTTTTCCGCTATATTTAGCGAGTTTTCAGACCACTCCAGTGACAATGTTTCCCAAAAGCGACTAGCGACAAATATAGCACCTTTATCTGGAGTGATTGGCGACTTTTGGAGACTTTCTGAATGCACATATTGCTCTCTTCTCTGTCAGCAGCGAGTGCTGCTGTGAATCCCCTTGCCCGCTGACAGGAAGATCTCTCCGCACCGCAGTTGACAGTAAGATCTGAAGTGAAAGGGAAGAAGAGGATGCTCTCCATGGAGACAAAAAGAGAGATAATTGAGAAGTATGAAGCTGGGATGTGCTTCATCCCATGCTAAATGTAGTGTTTTCGTAGGGCTTGGAACGGATTAGGCAATTTACATATGAAAGGGTTAGATTTTAACTCTATACAGATTTACGAAAAGATCGCCTTACGAAGCCAACCTCGGAACGTATTATTGCCGTAAGTCGGGGTTCTACTGTACTTGTACCCAAAGCTTTTCCAAAACCCAAAGATATTCCAAAGTTACTAACCTCTTAGGATTTTGACATCAATACCATGAGAAAAATTATAGACATTTTTAAGATGATCTCACAATTTAGCAGCAGGTATGTTAGGCTGCTGTCACTTTAACACAAGACACACTAATTCATTATTCTGCATTTCTTTCTCAACTCTTTAAATTCACTTAAAACATGACTGTATATAGGTGAATACCCACCAAGACTGGCATTTTGAAATTATTTTGTGTGTATTTGACTGTTTAAGAGCAAAAAACAGGCTTTATGTGCATGCACTTTGTGTATGAGCTCAAAATCGGCTATTAAAAATTTAGTAAAATGATACGCAATGTGTGCAAAACCACACTGAAATTCAAGCCTTGTAACATTTCAAAAAATTTACATTTTATGCATTTGGCAGACGCTTTTATCCAAAGTGACTTACATTGCATTCAAGGAACACATTGAAATTCAAATTCCCTGTCCCCAGCAACAATATTCATCTAGAACAAATTAAACGAGTGAGTGAGGGGAGGCGGGTTTACTGTCGAAGAGATGAGAGAGTGAGAAAATTGTTGTCAGTTTGTATCTGTGAAACTTTAGTTGAGCATGTTCATAGTTAATGTGGTGAAAATTTGTCTCTGAATCTACATAATTCCTGAACTACAAGTATTTGTATACAAGCACTGAATTAGCATTCATCCTTTGATTAATAACTTCTCTTCAATTTTCCATTGTCTTTCGCACCATATCGTCCAGTTTGATGGTGAAGCATTAAAAAGGTAAGACCCACAATGTTATAGAAACAACTTTGTTTACTTTTCAGAGCTCTTGTCTAATAATATCAGATTTTGGAACCCTTAATCTAGGTTTAGATGGTCAGATTGCCTCAGAATGAAATGGCTGGATATTTTACTATTGCTATTTCTAGTCAGTGGCAGGTATGAATAGGAAGAAGAACATTAACATTCTTGGAGACCATTTAATGGGACAAAAAATTTGACAAGCACAGGAGTGCAACCTGTCACCCTTAGTCCTGTTTGTCATGTCATCTGTGCACTTCCTGTCGGTGAGTTCAATGTTACACTTCCTGTTGGTGAGGTCCATTGTCACTTCCTGTGTGTCATGTCAGTTGTCTCAAAAGCAAAACGGCACTCAACAATGCAAACACAGAGAGGGCATCCACACACATAGAACCATGACAGCAACATTAACAATCGACAAGGACGATGGAGCACATGACGGTATAAGCATGGAGGGTCGAATCGGTGTACGAGCATTGTATCGGTGTACGAGAAAAAATATCCCTCACCCATGCGCTCAGCATCCTTGTGCGCATTTTTACATGAAATATCCTAATGACAGCCTCTCATAACACAGTCAGGAGGTTCCAACCCCTTTTATAACCCCTTAACTCATTCATTGGCTGCATCATTCACCACAGTGATACTTGTATAAGTGATTTACAGAAGTTTTTACCTCATATTCTAAACATTAATTAATTGTGATCGCTATTGTTCACGTAGTGAAATAAACACGTACAGTACCTCTAAGCAGTAACTGTCACGGTTCATGAATTCAGCGTCTCCTAGTTCTGCCTGAGTGTGTATGTGTGTGTGGTCACTGAACACCTGATTCTCATATCATCTGCCTATCTCCCCGCTTTCGTTCACGGCTCCCACGCATTCATTGTTTGCGTCTCCCGCAAATTCGTTAGTTCGAGGCTCCCACGAATTCGTTCCTTCGAGGCTCCCGCGAATTCGTTCCTTCGAGGCTCCCGTGAATTCGTTCCTTTGAGGCTCCCGCAAATTTGTTTGTTCACAGCGCCCATGTTCCATAACTTTAACTCTGGATTATCACTTTGTTTGTTTTCTGCACTATTATAATAAATTCACTCATTTGCTATCATCCTTGCTTTCCACGCTCCCCCCTCCTCTCTCTCCTCCAAGCAGGCTGCTCAAACCTGAAGTGCATTACAGTAAATTGTCAAGTATTTTTAGAGTTTAATTGTCAATTATTAATTAGTATTTGTATGAGATCTTAATGGTTACAATTTTAACTGCAATTAAAAGGGTAAAACCCCAAAAATATTTTAAATGGGCATTTGTGGTCATGTGGAACGAATTAACTGATTTTTTGTGCATTCTTATGGGGAAATTTGTTTTGGTGTACAAGCATTTTGGTTTACGAGCTCGCTCTTGGAACGAATTAAATTCGTAAACCGAGGTATTGTACTTGTAAACAAGGTCCTATGCTAGTGACAATGAACACTGAATCTAACATGACCATACCTTAAAGCCATTTTCATGCTGAACCTGGTGAACCAGGCTGTAGCTATGATCGTTTAAAATGGGATTATAACAGAGAGTATGCAAGCACCTTAGCGGAAACAATAACTTTTTCTTGCCAGTGAGATTGCATGTCAAATGCAAATGAAACATTATGCATAAGCATTCAGTGTAGCTACTTAATTGATATTGTGCATATAAATTAGTTCAAATGAGCACAGATGGTTGGGTCCGGATGTCATTTCAGTCAAGCATATTATCTCCGAAAAGTACAGTGCACATACAGGTATTAGTATTGTGGGTGTGTTTTAGCATGTGGGTGTTGTTTACAGTTGCACTAGACCTCTGCGTTGCCCCCCATCCCTGCCTATGAAAGGAGCAAGCTAAAGGTCACTGCCTCCCACGTATGAGGATGTTACAGTTAAAACAGTGCCGCTCCACACGCACCGTTTCATGTACCCCGGGTGGTTTTCTTTGAGCCACGGGCCCCTCTAACCACATGCGAGGCCCTGGCAATGCAACTCTTTGAGGGATGAAATGATAAGGCTTGATTATAGAGTGATTATATCTGACACTAGCCAGCCATGAAAGGCGTTTGTTTCAGAGGACCCTTATTTTCGAGGTCCGGTTTAACATCAAAGATGAAGAGGACATGTAATATTTATTAAAAGGGAAAAGAGCAGTGGCAGGTCACTTTCATTTCCTTACTGTAATGTTCTGGCTCTACTCACTGGCTCTACAGCTCGAGTGTTGTCATTCATTCAGAAAGAACCCACCTTCAATGCTGAGTGCAAATAATAAACCATATAGTGATAGTCATGCTTAGCTAAGTAATGAATAGTTTAATAGATTAATAGGTTTAATAAATAATTGTATATACTGTATAATATATATATAAAATATACTGTATATAGAGAGTACCATACTTTTCCCAGATTCATCGTAGTACAGTAATCCCTCATTTTGCGGCCTCAGTGCATTGCGGATTTTTCAAAAATATTTAGCGTAAAATAAAAATTCCAAAATACAGCCATATCGGCAGCCGTATTGCGGAAATACAGCGTTGTTTTATCGTGATGCGTGAGAGAAACGGTTTCCTGAGATGTCAGACAAAGAGAGAAACTCTCCAATGAAGTTTGTACACACCCACGGGCACTCAAGACACGTGATTGGTTCCCGGCGCGAGATCGACGAATGAGAGCACGGTTGGATGTATCCCGTGTGCTGATTGGCTGATCCTACTTCGCGGATTTTCACCTATCGCGGGGGTTTCTGGTCCACATTAACCGCGATAAAAGAGGGATCACTGTACACATTTGTTTTCAACTAAACATTTCTAAAGTTGTATAAATATCAAATAAGGTAGTATGCAGTTAAAAATTTGCTACACTAATTTATATATATTTCCATGTTCAAATTTGTGGTTTTATTTTATTGACATAAAGGGATAGGTAAAAAAAAAATTAATCTAAAAAAATCACTTTAAGGAAACAGCCTTTAAAGGAATTTATTGAAGCCTACTGTCACAAATATATGAAGTGTAATAAATTAAATGGTTAAATTTGTACTTCGGATGCCTTAAAAGGGTGGAAAACACATAAAATGTTATTTTTTCATGACGTCATAGATTGTACATCCAATCAAACTTGGCATACGATGCATAATTTCTAAAGGATGTATCAAAGTCCTTGCTATGAGCAATATTAATTGTGATGCTTGGCAAACAACCCCACTAATAAAAGATAAATGAACCATTTTAGCCTTTTTTCTTTCCCACAAAGTGAAGGGGTGGTGTGTGGTTTGTGTGTTGGATTTGAGACCCTGAAAGTCTCCCCCTCCAGCTTTTCCTTTGATTCATTTTCTGAATCAGGAGACACAAATGGATGTTCATTGATAGGTTATCAGTCAGTGGGTCCGCATCTCTCTTCTGTTCCCCGCGTGGGCCTGCAGCACCTGTCGGCAGATGCATGGACACCTGTGAGCGCGCCTGGAGGAACGCCTACTGCTCATATGTTCACCTTTCATCGCTCGTGAGATTTAAAGTCCTTGTGAGATCAAAAGCGGTTTATAATTACATTTTTGGTCTTTTAGTATGAATATGTCTTACTGTTATCTATAATGCTCCATAACAATGATAAAATTTTCTATATGACACAGTATATAGGGGACAATTTCTATTTGGTTAATGACATGTAGTGCAGTATATAGTGGACAGGGAATGATTCAGACAGTGTAAATGCACTTTCCATTGGGGGGATGAAGTCTGGTTTCATGATGGTGTCACATGAAAAGATGCGCAAGATGGCGCCCCCCGAGGCAGACGTGTTTGCTCGCTCCACACTTAAATGTCCGACTTTTCTTATTTTTTGTGTGTTTTTCGTTTTTTCTGCAGTGCACAAATGCCATGCACTGCTAACTTACAACAGACAGGCATTATTGGACATCGCCAATTCACGCAACTTTGATTTTTGTAGTTCTATTCCACTGGAGCTGCAACTCATTGTTCGCCCACAGAGTCACCACCGAAACTACCCCGAGGAGCACGAAGCGCCGGTCTCGAGTGAGTTCGCTGACCCCAGGAGAGTGCTTTGGAGACGGCGACGCAAGCGAGGCAAGAGGGGAGGGCTTCATGCTAGACTAAAAGCTCCCGCTTGCCGACCACCGCTACCCAGCCTCCTGCTAGCGAATGTGCGGTCTCTAGAAAACAAACTGGATGAGCTACGAGCCAGGATTACAACACATCGGGAAATTAGAGAGTGCTGCGCCCTGTTTTTCACCGAGACCTGGCTCTCAGACAAAGTCCCAGAGACCGCCATTCAGCTACAGACTCACTCGCTTCACCGAGGCGATCGAACGGCCGCGTCCGGTAAGACTAAAGGGGGAGGCGTGTGTGTGTTTGTAAACAACTCGTGGTGCGAAGATATACGGACTATTGACGCGCACTGTTCACCAGATGTGGAGTTTTTACTGCTGCAGTGCCGTCCTTATTATCTACCGAGGGAATTTACTGCTGTGTTTTTGGCCGCTGTTTACATCCCCCCGCGCGCTAACTCCGCGGCAGCTCTCGGCAAACTCCATGACGTCATCAGCGCGCTAGAAACGGCTCATCCTGACGCTGTTTTTATTGTTGCTGGTGACTTCAACCAGTGTAGTTTGCGGACTGTATTCCCCAAATACCACCAGCATGTTGACTTTCCCACCCGTGATAAAAACACCCTTGACCACGTATACAGCAACATACGTGGTGCATACAGGGCTGCACCCCGCCCTCACTTCGGACACTCGGACCACATTTCTTTGTTCCTGTACCCTGCTTACAGACAAAGACTGAAACAAGCACACCCTGTCACCAAACAGATCAAACTCTGGACCCCGGAAAGCGAGATCACCCTGCAGGATTGTTTTGCGTTGACAGACTGGGATGTGTTTAAAGCTGCAGCCACTGTGGAGGACTCTTCCGTCAGCGTACAGGACTATGCTGAGTATGTGACTGGGTACATCAGCACTTGTGTTGATAACATCGTGCCCACCATACGAATCAGGAAGTTTCCCAACCAGAAGCCCTGGATAAACAGTCGGGTACGTCTCATGCTGCGTGCTCGCTCTCTTGCATTTAGATCAGGCAATGAGAACGAGTACAAAGCTGCGAAGTATGGACTGAGAAAAGCCATCACAGCGGCCAAGAGGCAGTACAGAGAGAAGCTGGACAGCTTCTACTCTACTGCTGATCCAGGGCGGATGTGGCAAGGCCTGCAGCACATCACGGACTACAAGACCACCACCAACATCACCAACATCGCCTCAACAGACAGCCTACCGGATGATCTCAATACTTTCTACACCCGCTTTGAGGCCCCCAGCGACACTGCAGAGAGGGAGCTCACACACACCTGGATCACCCAACCCCCCTCCCCCCCACCAACCATCACATCAACTCAGGTACACAAAGCTCTGAGGAGGATCAACCCCCGCAAAGCAGCAGGACCAGACAACATTCCTGGGCGGGCCCTCAGAGTATGTGCCAACGAGCTGGTTGATGTTTTCACTTCCATCTTCAACCTCTCCCTCAGCCAGCGCATTGTACCCTCGTGTTTCAAGAACACGACCATCATCCCCCTGCCCAAGAAGAGCCCACCCACCTGCCTGAACGACTACAGGCCAGTGGCACTCACTCCAATCATAATGAAGTGTTTCGAGAGAGTGGTGCTGGCCCACATTCAGAGCAGCATACCGGACACCATTGACCCCCTGCAGTATGCCTACCGGCCCAACAGGTCCACCTCGGATGCCATCGCTGCTGCAGTCCACTATTCCCTCTCTCACCTGGAAAACAAGGACTCATACCTGCGGATACTCTTCATAGATTACAGCTCCGCCTTCAACACGGTAATCCCACACAAACTCACCCACAAACTGTCCATACTTGGTTTGTACCCCACCCTCTGTGACTGGCTCCTAGATTTCCTGACTGGCAGGCCTCAGTCTGTCAGGATTGGAAATAGGACTTCAGCCAGCACCATAACGAACATTGGCACTCCACAGGGCTGTGTACTCAGCCCCATCCTCTACACCCTGTACACCTACGACTGTGTCGCCTCCCACAAGGACAATATCATCCTGAAGTTCGCGGACGACACCGCAGTGATAGGACGTATCGCTGGCGGTGACGAGGCAGCTTACAGGAGGGAGGTGGCCAGTCTGGTGTCATGGTGTGAAGACAACAACCTCACCCTCAACACGGACAAGACAAAGGAGATGATAGTGGACATGAGGAAGGAGAGGAGGACACCTCAGCCACTGTTCATCCGGGAGCTTGAAGTGGAGAGAGTGTGCAGCTTTAAATACTTGGGTGTCCACATCAGTGAGGACCTCACATGGACACCTCACATCACGCAGCTGGTCAAGAAGGCTCAACAGCGGCTGTATTTTCTGAGGAGGCTGAGGAAGTTCGGCATGTCGCCTAAGATCCTCAGCAACTTCTACCGCTGCACCATTGAGAGTGTCTTGACCAGCTGCATCACTGTGTGGTACGGCAGCGCTTCTGTCATGGACCGCAAACGCCTGCAGAGAGTGGTGAAGACTGCGCAGAAGATCACCAGGACTCCACTGCCCTCTCTGCAGAGCATCTACCACCGTAGAGTCCACAGAAGAGCTGCTTCCATCCTCAAAGACCCCTCCCACCCCCAACATGGTCTGTTCACACTTCTACCCTCAGGACGGAGGTACAGAAGTGTGAAATGCAGGACTGCTAGACTGAAGAACTCTTTCTTTCCCTCTGCCATAAGACTCCTAAACAGCGGATAGGAGTCTACAATCACAACATACATGAACAATTGTTTACATTCTGCACTACCACACTTTACACTATCAAAACTGCACTACCTCACTTTACATTATCAGGACTGCACTACCTCACTTTACTACTTTGCCCTTTTACATTTTTACATTGTTATATATTTGCTCTTCTTATTATTTATATATTTATCTTATTTTTTTTAGTTTACTACTTGTGTGACATTTACTGTGGAAGGCAAAGTAAGAATCTCATTGTACAGGGAAACATGCTTTCTGTCTGTATATATGACAATAAACACTTTGAATCTTTGAATCTTTGAACATGAACACGACAGTCCAGAGACACCTCGACCTGTTTGAATTCTTCCTGTATTTTAAAGACGTATGGAGGAGATTAAAAGGAGAAACGGTTAGGGATTAGGAGGAAACTGTGGCTTTATTGAGCTCAATGGTTCAGGCCAAGCTGAGATGCTAACAAAACGCTATTGGCCGTTTTAAAAAAGGGGAGGGGCTTCTCAAAATGACATCACAGACAATAATGTTGCGCATTTCAAGGAACTTCAGTGGGTCTTTAATGGTGCTGATACGTTTAGGTAATTTCACCTCAGATGTTTTTGGGCAGAAGTACACTGTAAAAAATGATTTTTTGAAGATTATTGGAGTTTATGTTACAAGAAAATACTGTTCACATTTAATTCAATATGTTACTTGCAATTTCTTTATGATTATTTGTTAAATTTACAAGCAATTCCTGAGTGAAAACTGTTACTGAGGAAGTCCTAGACACATTGTCTGTCCATGTAAAACAGAAACAAGTCAGAATGGTTACATGCTGTAAGATGATAGTCTTATAAAATCAATGTGGCTAGAAGCTCAAATAATTTGGTCTTGATGAGTTCATGTTCAGATCTCTGAATTTTAATGGCAGACTTTGTCATCTTGGCATATATGAGCACATTTTGTGATTATATTCTAACTCTAGGAGACAAAACACATTATTGGGGGTTATATCAGTAGACTTACTCCTAGAGCATAAAAGAGGTTGGTGTCTTTTGTTTTCTTGAGTAGAACATTTCAAAAAGGTGTTTGCCATAGGAAAGATTTTAGAAGTCTTTTTTGTCCTTCTTTCACTCTTAAAACTGTTAAATATATTAAACCAGTTTCAAAAATGTATCGGCCATAGAAATGACAGCTGTCCTCCCTTGAGTTACAGTACCTCGGGTCTTGAGGGTGTTAAACAGTCCTGTACATCTGCTTTAACTCCATCTTCAGCCCTGGTTCACTGGGTTCATGCAGTTCAGGAGTGTTGGCTCACTAATATCTCTCTCACCTCACGCCTTTCTACATCTCTCTGCCTGACACAGGTTGATTAATTAGTATTGCTCACAGCAGAATGGTGGCCACCATTCCCCTTACGGCTCAAACACTCACACACAGGCTCTCCCTGCCATTTCTCTTTTTTCCATCATAAAGGTTTTATGGGTAAAATTTCCTCTTGGACTACGTGGAGTAATAATGCAAAAGAGCAGTGATAATGATTAAGACGATACTTCTTTTTAATCATTCTCATAGCTTGGGATTTATTGGGTTTTGAGGACATATTTTTACCTTATGTTTTTTAGTCAGCTGGGAAAATGAAAAGCTGATGATGTGAGGCTTATCATTATACAGTTCATACTAATACAGTTAGGAATATTACTTCAATCACTTATTGCCTTATTCTGCAGCATTAGTACAAAATCAATCTCAATATGGCCTAGTGTTTTTAAAAATGCAACTAACTGTATAGAGAGAGAGAGGCTTGCTTTTGAAATAGCGTACTACGCCATCTATTGTTGCTTGGATAGATTGCAGGCAAATATTTGCAGTTTTTTTTTTAAATAACTATTTCAGATACTGTTAAATTTATTTTTGTACAAAAATTAATTTAATCTCAGACAAACCTGCAGAGTACAGATACATTTAACTATCATGTCATGATTATGCATCAGTAATTTTAGTATTCACAGAGGAGTTGATGTGAAAAATAAAAAAAAATAAAAAAATGATGAATGTTTATCTTCTTTGAAACATTTGTTGTTCCAGAGCCTAAAAACTAATCTTTTTTTCCCCCTTTACAAATCATTTATGCTTCTATTGACCCTTGAAATTGGCTTAAGAATCAACATGTAAATTAAAATTTGATTTCAGTGTAATCAAATTATTCACTCAGGCTGCCCTGTAAATCTCTCTAGGGATCATAAATTACAGGAAAGCAAACACGTTATCAAATGTATGACACAATCATCAAAATTGCTGCTGATAAAAGCAGTTCAATTCAGTTTTGTACATTCATTCTTTCAAGGAAGATCTCACTTCACTATATTTAGTTTAATTTCTTCAAACCATCTGATAGGATCCTTTTTATTGACTGAAACCCTTCACTTAAGGGCTCCTAATTGAACGATTGAAGCTGAGAGGTGAAAATTAGTAGAACCGAAGATTAGTAGCATAGCAATATAATATAGCATTACTCTCTATAGAAGATTGTTAAGAAATGTAACGCTTATTAAAATGTATTATATTAACCCTAATATCAGACTGTTACCAATGCTTTCTATATTAAATTACTTTAAATGGTCATATAACATGACAAAACACTAAAAGATATGACTGCGATCTACATTTACAGGCAGAGCTCTGACAGAAGTTGAATGCAAAGTTTTAAAACGGTAATTAAATATTCTATTTCATATAAGATGTATATGAGTAAATATTTCATGCAATGTTAAAGTTCACCATAGTCTTATAATCTGTAGCTTTTGCATTCAGTTAAGTGATCATTCAATATTTAAAGTCACTTTCCTTAGAAACTTCTGAAATGAAATTTAGACATCCCTTTTTCTTATACTCATTAGATCCCATTTAAAAGACCACAAGCTGCATATTTGCATCCAGATCACATGCGCTTGTAGAAAGACAAGATGTTGTTGCAGTTGGGGCAGCGATGCTCGACATCTTTACAGGAATCCATCCAGAAAGGCGCTAGACAGCACGGCCAGCACCTGCAAAACGGATTGAGAGTCGATCAATCAAGTGCGTCTAATTGACTTGAACTAACTGCTCTCTAACTCTCGGTTCTCCATGTCTGCTTGCAGTATTACAAGACAAAAGGATGTGATGTACAGATAGTGTTTTATGGTGAAACTTTCAACAAGGCTGTTATATCTTATAAGGGAGATCTTAAAAATTACAGTTTTCAATCACTCCTAAAAACAAAGAAACCATTTTCGGTTCCCCTTTTAGTGAACATTTCCTAAAGAACCTTTTATGGAATGAAAAGATTCCATGAATGTCGAAGGTTCTTCATGCAACCATTAATGGCATCAAAGAACCTTTAGTTTTGAGAGTGTGTAGTAAGTTCTATGAAAGTATCAAGGAGTGAGAAAGTTGAGTTTTACCCAATGAGGGCAAGGCAGCCGCAGGCCAGCCAGGTCATGAGTCCGGAGTAGTGATCCGTTATAGTGATCACCTGGTGCTTACAGTGAGGGCACATGGTCTGACCGGGTAATTCACGCAGGCTAGGCAGCATCACTGAGGTTGTTACGGCTGTAAAGCACATAAACATCATACATGATCCTCTCTGTTTATAATTGAACAAGTTCTAGAATTGAACTCCTTCTAGAATTTTTCCTCCTTCACAGCAAAATCACCAGGGTTGAATTGACTCAATTCAATTGAATTAATTCAATTCAATTCAATTCAATTAATTCTAGGTAGGAGCTACAGAGAATTAAAGTAACTCTGAAATAGTGTTGACGTTAATGAGATAAGTAAGTGATTAATTAAGTGATGATTGAGCATTAGTGATGAACACCTGCTGTTAACAAGCAGAATCACTGAAGAAAAGAGAAACACAAGAACTACAACAGCCTTAGATGAAATCAACTGAAGATAAAAGAAGACATTTCATCTCTCCAGATCTCAGCAGAGGATTAAACTTTATTTTTTAGACACTTTATTTCTGTCACATCTCTACAGAAGTTCTTATTGAGAATTAACAGGTTTAAATGTTCTCTTGAAAACATTTGTATCACAGTCAGGCTTGGTGTTCATCTGCTTTTGTATTGTGTCTGTAATCAGTCTGTGTTCAGTTTTCCCCTATTCTCTTCCCATCTGTCTCCATGGTTACTGATTAAATTAGTTGAGATGTGTCTTGTTCATTAGTCTTCTTAGTCCCTCAGTTTGCCGCGTATGTAAGCCCTCTGTGTAGTCCTGTTATACGCTGTTGTAAATAAACTTAGTGTAAAATAATGTTTGCTGCGCATAGTCTCTAATTCGCCTTTGATTTTAACCGGTGGTTGTGAAAGTTTGTTCACTATTATGTTAATTTACTCTTGGCTTTTTATGTGAGTCTGTGATCCTTTGCAAAAGTGTTAATGAAAAAATTTGTTGCAAAGAAAGCCAGAAACAAAGATAGTCAAATAATATAGTTTTGAGCATCTTAAAGTACAATTATTCACTAATCTTATTCCTGTTTTTCTTTGCTATAGTTGTGGCTGAAGTCAGTTGTAGTTTGTCTTTTCTTTAGGGATTCTGCTTATCAGGCGTTCATCATTAATAACCAATCATCATTTAATCATCTCATTAACTTTAACACTGATTCAGTTACTTTAAAATTAGGGATTTTGCTGTTTTGTGTCGGTTGATATGGCAGATATATTATATTGACAATTGATCAACTTAAATGGTAGCAGTGCCATAGTGTTTCTTTGTCATTATTTGAATTTCAGGCAGTGAAATGACTTTTGAATTTAGATTATTTTATTATTTTGTTTTGAATGTCACACAACCTTTTTTTGAATGGAGAAAGAAAGAATGGTCTACTTTGAAACATTTATCACTTAAAAGTCACTTGTAAATTTCACTAATAATTACAAAGAAAGATTGAAATAGTGTTTTCATGTAATCATTAAGCATCATTCAAATTTTAAAATAATAAAAATGTAAAATAAGATGTTTTTGCCCGAGATTGATAGTTAAGAATTGTAACTTACTTGTAGTTTGAGGATACATCCCAGGGTTTGGACCTTTTAGGAATATTTTAAGAGGATGTTATTGCACTTATATCAGTGATTTACATTAGATAGTATTGAGTCATTTGGGGAATTGTCTTCTGAAATAACAATAGTTTGAGATTGATCATTGAAAACTGTAACTTACCGTTAGCTTGCGGGTATATCCCAGGGTTTGGGCCTTTAAAAATACATTTAAAAAGATTGATAGATTGTTAATACCAGTGTAGTAACTTGTAAGTCACTGGAGTCTATTGTTAGAAAGTTAATAGATGTCACGTACTGTTCAGTTGAGGATACATCCCCTGATGTGGAGCTTTAGAAAAAGGCAGTAGATAAAGTTTCTTGTACTTCATTTTATCTTTAAACATGCTCAACATGCTCTGTACAGTCATCATATATGATTTGAATGTATAACTTGTGATTTTCAAGTCACCTTTATTTATATAGTGCCAATGCTGGATAGTAACTTGTAATAATAAGATTATATTACATTTGAAAATACTTGTAATAAGAATATGGTTACTTTTTTATTGATTTCATGATAACATATGGCAATAAATCCTTTTTCGCATTTTAAAATGTTCCTATAATGTATATAAGCATATTATTTATATAAATTCTGAAATTGTTGCTATAATTACATGGAAAAGTGAGCTTTTGACAAAACACAAATGAACACTGAATGTTCAGAAATCATTTCATTTTTAAGGATCATTTTCTCAACATTTATCTAATCAATTCCTGATAGACACTTTAACTATTATTGGAATTATTACTTTTTGTAAGCAATTTAACCATGTATTGCTATGTCTTTGATGGGGTTTTATCTATTATATTTTCATTTTAATGTTTTATTTCATTATTAGCTTCATTAAACTCTCAAACCCCCTGCAGTTCCTTCCCAATTGTGGAAACCCTGACATAATGTAATGTTTAACGCACTTAATGTTGCTGCTAAAAAAGAATGGACTATATTTTCTTTATAGACTCTTTTGAGGTGTTGGACCTTCCTTTTTGACTCCATCTGCTCCAAATATGTTTTGATTATCGTTCTGAATTTGATGTAGTCTTTGTAATCCAAGGCTGGTTGACTCTTCCTCCACAAATGGCAACATTTCAAACAGAGTGAAATAGTCTTTAACAACCATAGAGCGGCTAACAGCTTAAGCACTTGCTTTACCACACCTTCTTGTGAATAATAATTCGATTCCAATATGTATTTCATTTGTATACATCATATTCAAAACTTTCCTATTTCACGGATACCATATATTATTTTCTTTTAAGATAGACAAAAGTTTCAAGCAAAAAGCAACCCATTAAAGCGAGGTTTACCAGAAGAAACGTACCTCCCTGATAGTTTGGATTGACTCCGGGCTCTGGGTACGAGGTGTATCCCATATTAATATTGGGATATGGAGATGAGTGGTAACCTGGGTTATAGGTCACATCTTTTCCTCCATAATCAACTGGAAGACCTGGGTAGGGTGGAGCGGATTCAAGAGAGTCAATGGCTTCCAAAGCTTCTATAGCCTCCAGATCCTCCAGATACTCCACCGTTTCCAAGTCATCCAATGCGGCTGCTTCGGTCTTATCCATAATCTTAGTTCCCTAAACAATAAGTAACACCGGAATGACACATAAAATGAGTTACAAGTGAGGTTCACTGTAGTTCTCAAGTGTTTGAACTACTTGCACACCAATGCAAATGCCAACAAAAAAATGTTGGCAAGACACATTCAAATGTCCACAGTCCATCCAAATTTCATTCCGACATGGAAATGTTCTGTTTGTAAAGCATTTTGCGTTGCTTTTCCTTTTTGACCTTAGTTTTCCACTACATCATCAATACCAGGAACTGAAGACATAATATCTTTAACAAAAAAAAACTAATTTACTGATACAAATGGATGTTGTCTTTCCCTGTTTTGAAGTCTAAAAAAGAAGTGAAACTTACACTGGATAGTTTAATGTTAAACTAGTGAGTAAAGTAAATACATGATGAATGCAAAAGAATGAAAGCAGTGATTCATTTCCCTTCTTTATATATTGGGACACATTTGCACTCTTTTCAATTGCTAAACGTGTCCCAATCACCTGGAGTTTACCTAAATTATACAAGTGCATGATGAACTCTGGTACGAATCGAACACAACAATTAACCAAAAACAGGAAGATTTGGGTAGCAGATCCACTCATACCTGCTTGTTTTGTCATAGTCATGATGTTGTCCATCACAGTTACTCGTAATATCTTTGTGTGTGTGTGTGTGATGGAGGAATTCCTGACACTGTTTTGACTCCTTTACACGATTTATGAGCTTTTAACAGCTTTCAACTGGTCAAAATACCATCATATGTTGCTACGCACATACATCTATCACATTTACCCCAGCTCACAGCATTGTTTCGAATGTTTGTAAGACAAAATCAACATATCTCTATGCCTTTAGGTTCGGTATCTTTAGGTTTGGTGTTAAAATGTCAATGTGAACTCTAAGCGGATCAGATTTCACAATTTTAATTTTTTTTGGTCCGGACAAAACAAACCAAGTGAACCGGACACACACTAAATGGCAAACTATTTGCAAATGTTGCTTGTCTGGATTACCATTTCAAGAACACAGTTGCCATTATCACATGTTGTCATTAGATTATTTTTAATTGCACTTGCAAAGTTATACGTTTGTCTCTTTTCTGTATTTTCATCTTTATCTCGTTCCAACAATGATAACATCTGCTTCCAGACCAACTTACCTATAGGAATGAGAGGTCGGTTGAGGTTAGATGTATTTTCTTGGAGTCCAGAAGAAACTGAGTTCAGGAAAAGGAGAAACGGGTGTGTGTGATTTGGTGAGGAGGATGGAGAAAAGGGAGGAGATTTTAGACCGTATATCCTTCCGGTGATACTTTAGAAGACTCTGAGAATGATTTTCTTTCGGTGAAATACTAATTCAGTCAACATACTCGATTGGTTTACAGTTGTGGGCATATAAATGAATCTAGTAGTGAATTTATCTGGAAGGTCTCAGAAAAAAGATATGTCTGTATCATCTATTTTTCTGCTTCTTTGTTTATTTTGTTTCCTTCTTTTCTATTGTAGACACTGACCTTTTTTATCTTGGCTCTATGTGATCTATCTGTGTTTTGTGGTTATTTATTCATGCTCACACGCATTAGTTTGGTTTTCTTGAGCCTTGTTTTGCCATTAGCTTTGCTGCATGCAGACTTGTTTGAATATTTTTGCATTCACAAGTTGTTTGACAGAATTGCAAAAGAAGTGAATATAGTGCTTGGTTAGTGATGTAATTGTGTCTGATATTATATCTATATCTATATTAAAACTTATGTGGTGTGTGTGTCTGTGTGTATGATAAAAATGGCTGTTTTTGGTCTTATGTATTTATTTTTCAGCAGTATACATATATTTTTCTTAAAAGTGTGTGTGTGTTTTTTAAATTTCATACCTAATGTTATAATTGACTTCACAGCAAGATCAAATTGTTTTAGCATCTGTAATTCATCTTAACCTTTAACCAATAACAGATACAAATCAGATGCAAGTTTGAATGTAAATGTTTCCGCTTTCATCCACTAGATGTCCTTCTCTTCTAACTATTTTGGGCTTCCAAGCTTGTTTTGACATCAGTTTGTTTTTACTAACCAGTGGATTCCAGTAGGGTCAGCATGGTTGTTTGTGGTTGCTAGATTGAATGTACTGTCAGATGAAACCGTATTTACATTGTTAAAATATGTGATAACTCCTTTTTATATATTTTTATAAATGTTAAGCAGACTGAACTTGATCAGTATAAATATTCAGTTTCGTACAAAAACTGTTCCCGTTCAAAACCAACAACCAAAACATTTCTTCACAAATGGATACAGACTGCCTTGAAAATGTATTGATGCTTTTACATTTTGGAGTAAAAGGTTTAATAATGGGCAGTTGATGTTATCTTTAGAACTTTCTCATAAACTTTGAGGCAGGTTGTGTCTTCTGTAAAGTCTTTTAAAGTGGATGTCTGTTTAACTGATATTTATGTAGATTCATTGGCCTCTAAAACCAGGCTTCTTCTACTAACTGAGTAACGACGGTTGTACTTTTTTCTGATTGGTTGAGGCACAAACATACAATTGTGTCTACCAATGTAGACTCAAAGGCTAGATAAAACCCATAATGCACTGTGAGGGTTGTGCAGAACCAGTAGCTGAATCATTCACTGGTTAATTTTCGGTCCAATGTGGGTACAGTGTAATATCATGCAGTTATAAATTCATTTTTAATTGATTATTAAATTGTTGGATTACAGTTTATACATAGTTTTCATGACAAAATAAAAGTTTTTTCTTCCTTACGAGAGTTGCCAGTTGTCTAAGTTTCAAACGATTATTAAACAGCACAGACTAAATGCAAAAGCAACTAAACTAAAGTGTCCTAATTCACTCATTCACCTTCATTCACTCCTTCAAGTGGACGACATTAGTGCACTAATGCAGGGAACAGTGAATGAGGGTATGGACCTTATTCAGAGCAGAGCCATGACTGCTATAAAAGCGAGGTTGTGAGGAATAGACTTGTTTTCAAATAATTTAGCAATTTTCCACTGCTTAAATTGTCTGGTATTTTATGTCTGCGGATGTTTCTTGGAAATATATTTTTTCAATGTTTCATCAGTAGTACAATCCAAACATACCTTAAATATCAGCATAGATATTTTTGGTTGCAATGTTTTTAATTGGGGCTTACTGTCTAAATCTTCCCAATACAAAACAACAGACTGGAGTGTATTTGCATCTTGTTCTAACAACCCCAACTTGAACGTTTCACTGTTGCCCACTAGATGTTGCTGCCAGACAATTACTGTGAGCTGAATAGGTTTATTTGTATTATACCAGCAGTTTACACGTTCACTTGAAATCTAAATTAAATTAAATTAAATTAAATTAAATTAAATTAAATTAAATTAAATTAAATTAAATTAAATTAAATTAAATTAAATTAAATTAAATTAAATTAAATTAAATTAAATTAAATTAAATTAAATTAAATTAAATTAAATTAAATTAAATTAAATTAAATTCTAGTTTATTTTATTTTATTCTATTTTATTCTATTCTATTCTATTCTGTTTTATTTTATTCTATTCTATTATATTACATTATATTTTATTCTATTCTATTCTATTCTAATATATTCTATTTAAATGCAGAGTTATTAATTACATATACATAATTCAATACTCACTTTAAATCTTTAAATTAAATAAAACTCAGTTATTAATAATGCCACCAGCTTACATTTTAAATAAATTCAGAGAATAAGGCACACATAAGAATTTTCTATCATAATAACAGAATTATTATAATATTTCTGTTATTTTATTTCCCCCTCTATTTTATACATTTAACATTTGCTTTATATCACAAACATTACATCACTTTTATTCTAAGCAAAACAAACACAACATCTGCATTTTCAGATATTTATGTTTACATACAACAATTTGTTTCTGCTTACATTAATAGAGGCTCCACTGCAGTGCAGATAGCGAGTGTGGTAAACCGACACATCGTTTGACTTGCAGTTAGATGTTTAAACAGTTTCTTGCTTGAATACCTTTTATTATGGCAAAAACAGTGGCGTATTATCTTTCAGTTCAAGAAACATGTTTTTGTCATTGTTTTTCATGTCAAAACCTTCAGATACAGCATTAAATGCATGTAGTCTCATCTCTTTTTGCAGTCAATAATTTAGTTCTTTTTTTACCTCTTTAATGTGATGCTCTTTACCCTTGCAGTCCTTTTCCATTACACTTTATTCCCTTGCATGTAGACCTTGATGCACAGGTGGAATAATGTAGAACAAATTATGATTATTTCCTATTAGTTGGAAATTGTTTCCAGGAAATGCCGTGCCATTTGACAGACATATTACAGATGAATGACCTCCTGGTATTTGCTACTTTTTAGTAATGGGTTGAAATGCTGCTCGGAAAACATCAATGTTTTCTCGGAACGGTTCGCTTGAATAGTTTTCAAACCAGTTTGATCTTTTGCTTTGCTTTGTAAAGTCAAAAAAACATTTGTCAGGTATCATATTCAATACGGAGTCAGAAGCATGAGACAAACATACAATCTTCTGCCCTTTCAGTAAAATTCAGAGTGAATCAGTCACCATTAGGATGAATACCAAATGTGATTTTGAGCTGCAGGGTCTAAGGCGACTCAACTGCTTTTCCAATTCAATCCATTCAGGAAAATGCAATTTGCTAACAGCTTCCCAAAATAACTCTCAATCCATCTCTATTCAAATGAAATCAAGGGAAGGTAAAATGTCTTATTTGTTGAATAGTACTTGAAATTGCATTTTCCTCATAAAGCCTTATCACTAGGGCTTAACACCACACTAAATTGTCCAATTTAAATACAATGGGACGTAAAGGGCGCTGGACAATGTTATTTCCACTCTCCCAAGTGTGAAAGGGTTCAAGTGACTGCATGCAATTTTCTTTAGCAGGGAGTTTCACTCTAAAGGAACTAAAGGTTTATTCACCAATGGCGGAACGAGTACTGAAAAAGTATTGTAACTTAAAGTTGAAATGAAGCAGTCAGTCAAGTATACATTATTTAGTGAACTGATTTAAATTGTGTTGTTTAAAGTTGAAATGAAGCAATTGATCAAGTTTACATTATTTAGTGAACTGATTTCCATTTGAATAAAAAAACAATATAACAAGCAAAATTCATCTAACCGTTTTAAAGAAAAAGGGATGATTTGTTATTGCTTTTGGAGAAAAAGCACCGCCATCTAGCCTGTGACGTCACAAGGTTTGTTGCACTGCCCTGAGTTAAACAGATTTAGTGAAAGACTGACAGGGAAAGTTAAAAATAGAGACAATTTAATTGTTATTCATGTATTTATTAGTTTTGAGTCACAATAAATTTTGTATTGCTCGTCCCCTCACCATATCGGCTCACATGCATAAGCATTTGGACTTAATATGGACTCAAGCATGTGTTCAAAAAGTAAAGAAATGCTTATATTACTTCACTAGCCAACAGAGCAAACAAACCCTGTGATGTCACACGCTATGATATTGCTCTTAAAGCTAAATTAACAAACAAATACACAAAATATCCTTTTTCCTTTAAAATGGTTACATTTTTCATGTTTGTTATATATTTCTGTATTAAAGTGGAAATGAGTTTACTAAATAATCTAAACTTGTCAGGGTTCGGTCTTGTTTTCTAGTTTTTCGGTGAAAGAACTCTGACACTACTCTATTGTTGTGTCTTTGTGGGAGAGCGCGGCTTCGAGTGCCTTGAGTCGCGCGCTCTTGTCTGTGTAGCGTTTTGTCTAGCGTCAGGTTATGATGTCCGATCCTGAGACTTTGGTCTTGTTCAGCTTTGGTTTTGTGTCGGGATTCGGACATTCATGGCCCATGTGTTCGTCCTTTTTGTTAGCGAATGAGACAAGTGTTTGCTTGTTCTCATGCGCTCTATGTCACGTGAGTGGGCGTGGTTTCGGGCTTTGCTCAGGCTGCCCTCTCTCTTGTCTATGTGTAGTGTTTAGCACACGGTTCGTGTTTACATCGGCCGAAACACAACATGAAAGCATGCGACTAATGTAAACACGAACCGCGTACTTTCATGTTGCATTTCATGTTGCGCGCAGTTGGTATTTTCACTAGCTGCGCGCTGTTTCGTCTTGTTTCTCATGACTTCTGCACGTTTGCAATTGCTGCATGTTCAAGTCTTCCTCCTTTGTCACTATTTAAATCCTTCGTGTTTGTTGTCTTGTGCCATGTCGTTGTCTTTCCTGAGCGCTCATATCGGAAGTTTTGATCTTTTCTTGTCTTTTTTAGTTGGTTTGGTCAGTCCTATTTTCCCCCTTGGGGCTTTTTTTTCGTTTGAACTTTTGTTTTTATTTTCAATAATAAAGAATTCTCAACCTGCAATTGAGTCCTCACTCCTCATCCTTGACAAAACTGACTAGACTGACTACTTAAATTCCACTTTAAGAAGTAATTTAATAACTACTGAAAAATAATATGATTCAAGTAAGAATAAATAAGTAGTTTGCTGAAAAACTACTCCAGTTACTGCATTACAAAGTACTTTGGTCTTGTTTTTCCATTTTTACCCTAAATGAGGTGAGCATCATGGCGTGTTAAGCAATCTCCTGTATTGTCTGTTTCATTCATACTGGAAGCCCAATGATGCCCTTGTACAGAAAGTCCACAAGTGAGATTCATAGAAGTATTAAACTTATGATGTTCCAGGAAATTGACAAATGTGTCAGATATCACTAAAACTGAGTAACTGTCACGGATTAATGAGGGAGGACTCAAATGCAGGGAAAAGTGGGTTTATTAATGATAACAAAATAAACATAAACACACAAAAGAAAACACCCACGTGGGGAAAACATTAACTTAACAATATAACTAAACGGAAATGAAGAACACAAACAAACTGGATGGAGCGGTAAACACAGAACCAGGAACATCACAGGAACAGACAGCCATAGAATGACAGCGACACCACACAGGACAGCAAACACACCAGGATTAAATAGGGAACACATGAGGAAGGTAACGAGTAGAAATCTCAGAAATCCTGATCAGAGCACCCTCTGTTTGCATTAACGATTCTTTAAGATGTTTAAATTTTTTTTGGTGCAAATTCCATTTACTTTAACTTTGTCTATTTGGTTTGTTATAGGGTGTAAATTTGTCTTTGATGCTGTGATATATAAGTCAATACATGCACATGACTTACATGCATAGGAATGAAACAGTATTACACTAACCACATAATTTATCTCAAAATGCTATTGAAAAGGTTTTATTTAATTAGGAACAATTTATGAATATAGCACTATAATGCCAACTATTCTCTGGGATTATTTTTTTTTTCCAGCCATAGGCATTTTAAGTCTATGCCCAGTTGGAAGCATTTCAAAAGTAATTTGAAGGGGATTAGTGTGATCTTTGAATATTCCACATGCTGTTTTTTCCATAAAGTGAACAAATATATCTTGGAGTGAATGTTGTTTGTGCCCAGTGATCTTCTTTGCCTGGTTATTTATGTGTGAAAGTTTGTTCTTTCTTTCCTATAGCTCTTTAACAGTAGAAGGTGGTGCTTGCAACGCCAAGGTCATGGGTTCGATTCCCAGGGAAAGCAAGAACTGATTTGAACAATGTCAACCTGTCCCTTGAAAGCCTTTGCCAAAACTGCATAAACGTAAATGTTCTTCTGTTTAACTTTTAGATTACTGTACCATGAAACAACGGTATAATGTAATGTAATGTGTTCTAATGTCTTACCCTCTTCTTGATGTATTCTACATTAATTAAGTTTATTAAATAAGTAAGTCTACATTAAATAATTTTTCTTAAGTATTGAAAATTTTAAATCAGCTCTATATTTTTTCCATTTCTGCTTTTACTATCTGCTGCATTGTCCTCAAACTGACTATTTATCCATTCCGTATTAGTGTGAACAACTTGTTCTCTATTCCCCATTTATCTCTATTTATCTAATGTATCTAATTCTGCTCATACTGTTTGTGCATCACCAACTGTTTTGCTTCTCTCAGTAACACTTCAGTTGCAAATTATGTCACCACATGACTCACCTCTCACACAGAGAAAGAACTCTGCCTGTTCAGAGATTTGTTTTATTATTAATGTACTAGATTAAAGGGTATTTTGGAGTATTTTCTGCATTATTTTAGATATCAATTGACCATCAATATTTCTGTAGGATCGACTACCGATATCAATTTCAGGTAACACTTTATTTTAATGTGTCCTTGTTAAACATGTTACATCTATTATAGTAATAACTAGAAATTAGGCATAATTGCAACATGCAACCAGCCCTAAACTAAGTAGTCAATTAATATTACTCAGTACTTAAATGTATAATTACACTTTAATAGGGCACATGAATTAACAGTAAAATTGATCGCGGTCTTTTTTTCAGTAAACTCTAATGGTGCTAAATGTCAAATTTATTTGCATTAGAGTACAAATTGAAAAGGATACAATCCACAGCTATAATAAGAGGAATCAGTGTTAACGAACTTTAAGAAGAGGCACTAAACATCCAATATATTGTCACAGTTCTGTCATGTCTCTGTCTACTTCTTGTTTCCTCCTGTGATTCTCCCAGTGTTTTTTAATCCACCTGTTGCTTAATCAATCACCTTGTTACTCTTGTCAGCTGTGTCTTGTTCCTTCATCAGCACTTTTGTATATACACCTTGTGCTTTCTTCAGTCTTTGTCTGGCTGGTTTTGTTTAAGTTTTGTTTTATTTTTCATTAAATAAATAGCTCTTCTTCCTAGTGAAATTGAGTCATCACTTCATGCCTTCCACAAACCTGACAGAGCAGGGGATCCAGACTTCCCAGCATGCTTTGTATAGGACTTAATAGGGAAGAATGTATGTTGAATATAAATTCAACATTGCATTTGAGTGCTGTTTTGTGTGTTTTAGAGAAAGGGGAGTGATAAACAGTATGACATTTTCTGACTTAATTGTTCAAAATTGTCTATCTTGAATGCAACTGAGTGTTATTAACCAGCAGGCTTTTTTTCTCTCATCATCTGTGCCTGTCTTGTGTGGTGTGCCCCAGGGATCCATTTTAGGACCTTTATTGTTTTCCATTTATATGCTTCCCTTGGCAAAAAAATTTCTATATTACTGTATTTTATATTACTGTTATGCAGAAGTTTATTAGTTTTTCATTTTGGAAAGTCTTAACTTCACTGTTTCATTTGATGTGTTATCAAAATGTATAAATGATATCAGGAGGTGGATGAAAAATCATGTTCTACAGTTAAATGAGGCTCTGTTAGGTCCTCTCTCAACCAATGTACACAAACAAATAAAAAACTTTGGAATGATCTTTGACGATTCAATATTTTTTTTCATAACTTAGTGCTGTTATTGAGGAAGCTTTTTTGCATTTTGGATTAAGTGTCTTCTTTTAAGTAAAGATTTAGATTATTGCAACTCTTTGTTCTGGTATCCCTCAATCTTCATTATCATGATTGCAATTTGTTCAGCTTTTGACGTGGTCTAAAGAGAGAGACCATATCTCTCCTATTTTAGCATCTCTTCACTGGCTTCCTGTTAAATTCGGAGTTGATTTTACAATCCTTATATTTGTGTTTAAACGACGTTGTCCAGTTTTGCACCAAGGTATCCTATTAGTGATCTTATTGTGCCATAAGATCTTCTAATCACTTGCTCTTAACTGTGCCATGGTGTTGCTTTAATCTGTGGCCGGGCCCAAGCTTTGGAATTTTTTTATATACTCCTAAATCATATTTTCATTCATTAACTTTTTGAAACCTGTCATTGTTATTTTTATTGCTGACCTTCTTTATACTGTACAGCACTTTGGATCAATTTATATTGTGTTTAAATGTGCTCTATAAATAAATGTTATTGTCGGAAGCTTAAACAAAACAATTATGTAAAGATGAAGATATGAATCATGTGCATGCATTCAGTAGTTCAAATCATTGTTGGTTTAACTTAAAAAAGTTAGTTACCTGGTTACCTTAATTTTGAGTTCATTGAAAAGAAAAACATTATATTGATGCATCATTGATTTCTGGAACTGATGTAAAGTGCATAAAACACTTTTGTTCAGTGCATGCTGGATTTTGTCCTCTGCTTTGACTTTGAGAGTTTGTATACAGTCTTTACTGTACAGTCTTTATTTGGTCTTACAGAAAAAAGACAAGTGACACTAGAAAAAGTCTGCACCCTTAGATCAGGATTGTCAGTAAACAACATGATGATAGGGGTAGAGGCGGCAAAATTGAGAGACAAAAGGGGCATGTTGATAAAGAGAGAGTGGAATGACAATGTTGAAATTTACAAACTGGTTTGTCAAGGCTGTGGCTGGTAAACATGTTTTTCACATGTCAAACTAGTAGCTCCATCTGCAAATGAGTTACTCACAACAAACACTAGAATACATATGACCAGAAACGCTAACGGCCATAGCCTGTTGATGATATATCAACAATACACTGTCATTTGAGCGTCATTGTTTGGCATAATTAAACATTTTAAGAGAAGTTAAAAAAAGGGAGAGAGACAGAGAGACAAAAGATAGAGCATATGCACTTGTAAAGACGGTACGATCTGTAGATTTGCAGGAATTTACTTGCGTGCCAGGAAGGTCGTAGTATCGCATGCCTTCGGAGTCTTATAGAGTCCAAAGTGCAGCAATGACTATTTAATAGAAATGTCTTGAACCCTCTTACAGGTTGCTTTTTATTACTATAAATCACTTGAGCAAGTTTTTTTTGGAACTTTTTAGCAATGCACGATGAAGTTTTCTGCTTATTGGATGGTGATGTAATGTAAAACCATGTCTGTTCTGGCAGCAGTTTCTTTAGTTGGAGAAATTGCATCATCAAGTCTCTGTTCTCTGTTGACCCTCATGTCATTTCCAGTATTTGCCAAAAGAAGATATTAGAAGGCAGCACAGTTATGTTGCTTACCCTCTGAAACTGCCATTAAGCTATAATTAAAGTGTTAAGTACACACTCATGAAAAAAAACTTTAGTTTAGTGTCCAATTCTCACTATTTACTAGTTGTTTATTATCATGTATATTACTAGGATATTGTCTTTTTATTTGTACTTATAAAGCATATATTAATGCCTCATTCTGCATGATCATATTCTACATTCCTTAATCCTACCCAGTGCATAAACCAACAACAACTACCTTACTAACTATTTATAAGCAGTAATTATGAGTTTATTGAGCCAAAAGTCATAGTTAATGGTGATAATTGGACCCAAATCTAAAGTGTGGCCTAAAAAAGATTTTTTAAAGTTGTATTGCACAAGAAAATACTGTTTTAGTTTTTCCCACGTCAGACTTTCATGTTTGATTCAATGTTACTTTAATGTTACTAGTGAATTTCACAAACAATTACAGAGTGGATATGTTTCTATTAGACTTTTTTTGTGTCCGGTGGATGTTGACTGTCATTCATGTAACATTTTGTCTTTGTGCTTCTTGTTTTGAGTAAACTCACCTCTCCGTGCGTCTGTGTTTTCCATTGTACCATCCCAGTGAATGTAGTTGAAAATTGGCTAAACTGACCCATTTACAGAAGTGTCTATTAATGTGTACAGTCTCTGTAAATCTAAAGCCAATAAAGTATGGAAAATTCAGGACCTTTTTGCCCCTGGACACAAAAATAATGGAATCAGATGATGTTGAGGTAAGCTAGATATAAATCTGCAATTAAAAACGTTTTGAAATCTTTCTACTTTTTAAAACTTTTTTTTTTTTTTAAGGTAAGCAACTGTTTATGTACCTATAGATCTGTGATTGCATTGTGATTGACAGGATGATATAAATAAGCCCCTCCTTCCATTTTGGCTTGAAAATAATTAACGTTTAGTATTGTTTACAATATACAGCACATAATGATCAAATGATATGCATGTTTTTTTACTAGAGTTACATAAGTTATGAGATAACAGTACAAGATCCCCATGTGTAGATTTGAAACAGATAGTATTTCTGCAGCTCAGGTTTATTAGCAATGATACAAACATCAACATCATAGCACAATACAAATATACATTTTCCACCCTGATTAAAGATACATCATACATCATACGTCAACTTCAGCGTCTGACTGCTCTGAGAATGTTCTTTTGCTCCAACTAGGGAACTTCTTCATCCATAATTAATATGTCTGTGTATAGACTTGAATAAATAAGCTATTGTGCATTTCCACCAAATTCAAATGAAATGCAAGTCTGGGCTTTGTATCATTCTGCTTTGAGGGAAAATCCTCAGAGGGCTATTTTTTTTTTTGTTTTTTTGAGAATGAATGCTTTTAGAACCACCACCAAATTACCAATGATCCATCAAAATGTAACAGCAGAAGCCACTTCCTCTCTTAATAGTCCGAATTTGGTCCAAAGGTCATGGATGAACAGTTTCCCAGTTTCATTCAGTCATGCTGAACAAAATGATGAGCCATTTTCCATTATTATACATATTTACAGTCATATACAACATCACTGATTTCTTCTCAGGGAAGAATTATATTTCTATGGAAATGTATCGTCTTTGTGCACCAGAGTGTTTGATCTAGGCATAAACAACACAAAAAGCCATATATGCAGCATGTTTGTTTACAAGAATGACTTACTGCAACGACAGAACAAAAAGCATATACGTGTGTAAAATCCATCCAACTTTCCTGCCACAGAACGTTTATATGGACTGGCTGATCACTTGTGGTCC
The DNA here is from genome assembly GCA_037043235.1 of Rhodeus uyekii. Lineage (NCBI taxonomy): Eukaryota > Metazoa > Chordata > Actinopteri > Cypriniformes > Acheilognathidae > Rhodeus > Rhodeus uyekii. The sequence continues at coordinate 257,233 of JAWRVZ010000161.1, forward strand.
AAGTCGCTGGATTTCTGTCTTGGCACAGGGGTCGGCCTCCAAACCAATGGACTGAAAAGGAAAAGGAAGGTGTAGAATTTCAGAAAGCAATTGAGAGAATACAGTGTTTTGTCTCGTAGCAGCCATTCTAAGAATTGCATTCTTCAAGAACAGTTCAGATGTAATCTGAGTATTTGTTTTCCCTACGATCTAAGGGGAATGTACAAACAGAACAACCAGGTGAAATATACATCCTTCAGTCGAGTTGTAGGGTTCAAAGTTCAATAAGGACCATTTAACAGAAATATTGTTTATTAAGGCCCCAAGAAACACCAACATTCAAAGGTTCCAGCTTCCATGTTTCCCAGAATTCTAAATGGATTCTAATAGAATGTTTGGAATGTTGGTTCTGCATGAGAAATGAACCTGTCCTTGTATGTGTTGTGTTTATGGCTCTATTGAATTACTTCTTTGTGGATAGTGTTTCATAATCTGATGACTCCGGTGTGAATGGGACAGACCTGTGTCATTCGAGAAGATTTAGTGATGTTCTACTTGTGATGTTCTCTGTTGTTTGCTCTGATAAGCTTGACATTTATGACTATAATCAATGAGCATCCTTCCCTCTTTACTCACAGTGTTATCACTAATGAGCGATAAAATGAAGGACTTAGAGAAACGGAATAATATGCAACGATTGTGTTGGTGGCCGAAAGGCATGGGAACGGAGCGAGGGCCTTCCACCTTACTTTCATTTTGTTATTTGTTTATTTTTGGATCAAAGTTTTCGTTGAACGTTTGCCGATTCCCACCTCTTTCTTCTCTTTTTAACGAATTTCGTTAGAGACTGTATGCTGGCTTTTCAGCGAACGTAACAAATACATTACAAACAAAATTGAAATCTGCATTCAATTTTTAAACTGCTGTAAATAGTCCACAAGATATGAATAAATATATTGGATCTTTTGTTTTGACTATCTACAGTTAGTTTAGATGTAATAAGTTTAATGGTAAAGTTAAAGTGTTGGAGACTTCATACCTTTATTTCAATTAACAAAAAAATATTTGTATAGTTTTAGTTAACAATATCAACTTCACAATATGTAAATGTCAATGCACTGTTCAAAAAAATGACGTGCTAAGAAAGTGTTTCTAAGGCCCTGTTAACACCTGGTTTTAAGATGCATTGTGGTCTCGTACACAAGTGTACGATACTAAACAGTTGTGTCTAAGACATTTTGAGTTTGTCTACTTCCAAATATAGTCGAAAACCCATTTGAACAGATTTTTTTCGTAGAGTAAATGCTCACGTCTACTCTCTGTCTACTGATGCATAAACATTATGGCAAGCGTGCCAGCCAGATGGGATTTAAAGTTGGTTGACTGAAGACCCAATTTTGGTTTGAAGAGGAAAAATGTACCAAGCACAATGTTCTCTCTCCATTCCTGATTTCTTTCGACGAGCTTTCGACGTGGTCTTGCGTCTGTCAGAGCAGAAACGCAAGCTGCTGCTGCTCTCTGTATGTTTTTCTATCATCTCCGGGTGCGTTCATATATAAGTTGCGCAAACGTACTTTGTCCATTAGATCGAAAGATGTGAAAAAAAACATTTACCTGTCCATAAACCCTTCCCTTCAAGAAATCTGGACAGAAATGGTCAAAAATTGTCTCCCTCATCTACTTGTGATCCGATCTACCAAACCGCATCTTAATACCAGGTGTGAACAGGAAACATAGTAATGTGTTTTAGAAACATAGTAATTATAATACAGTAGAACCCCGACTTACGAAACGCTCTAAGTACGAAAAGTTTGACGGATGATAAAAGATTTCGGGGGGGTTTTCGCCAAAGTAATGACAAAATGATCGAGATGCAATAAACGAAATCTCGGCCGAGGCGACGATTTCCGAGTTTTGTTTTGAAATTCGCGTGCCACTGACCCGTAAACTCGCACCAATCGTCCCGCTCTGACATTAGCTGCTAGCTTTTGCTGCAGCATCCTGCTCTCATATTGGTCAGCATCGCTCCCACCAGCCACTGCGTAGCGGCGTTCCTCTCCCATTTCGTCTGTGCTACGCTAACGCAAAAGTTAATCCGCGCTTTCGCATACAGGTTTTGTTTTCATCGTGCTGCATTGCCATTATTTTGTGCCCAGTTAACATAAACTTTTTTCTAATCACTAGCCATGGATTTGAAAATTGTTGCTGAAGTGAAAGGGAAGAAGAGGATGCTCTCCATGGAGACGAAAATGGAGATAATTTAGAAGTATGAAGCTGGGATGCGCTTGTCCGCCATAACGAAAGAATATGGCCGTAACCCTTCAACCATAGGGACCATACTGAACAAGCATAGCTTTATTATAAAATTAAATGTGATGTATTCGTAGGGCTTGGAACGGATTAGGCAATTTACATGTAAAAGCCTGACCGACTTAAGAAAAGATCGACTTACGAAGCCAACCTCGGAACGGATTATTTTCGTAAGTCGGGGTTCTACTGTATATTGAATGAAAGGAACTTACCTGATAGCTCTGGACATGGTCGTTGTAGTCAAAGCTCCTTGGCGGGATGAATGGCTCCATATGATGGGTCCTGCTGAGGTGAGCGCGACTAGGGAGACCATCGCTCACCCCATTGACCCTGTGGATGCACAGAACTTTCTGGAAGCTCCGCTTGAAGTTGTCCGATAGAAATCCGTAGAGCAGCGGATTGGCGCAGCTGTTGACGTAGGTCAGGATGACCGTGAGAAAGTACACGCCGGTGACGACGCCATTCTCTGGGAGTGTGCTGATCACGTTGATGATGTTGAGCATGAAAAACGGCAGCCAGCAGAGTACGAACACAACCACGATGATCACCACCATTCTCGTTACTTTCTTCTCAGACCTGCGGCGTTTGGAGAGTCCAGCCTTCGCCCCAGCAGACTTCACCTTGATCACGATGAGTAGGTAGCACAGGCAGATGACCAGCAGAGGGAAGAAGAAACCTAGTATGGCAGTGTAGAGGATGAAGGCAGTCGACCACACATCACGTGGTTCAGGCCAGCTCAGGTTGCAGGTGTTGAGCTCCGGCTGAACGTCACAGTAAATAATGACTGGCAGTGTCAGCAGACAGGACAATGCCCATACCATGCTATTTATCACCTTGGCAACACTGGGTCGCCGCCACTTTGCGCTGCGGATAGGATGTACCACCGCCATGTAGCGATCAATGCTCATTACTGTCAGACAGAATGTGCTAGTAAATTGACTGATGGAGTCCGCCCACATCAGAATACGACAGAGGAAGTTTCCAAATGGCCAGTAGGTGAGCACGTTGTGGGTGGTGAGAAATGGAAGTCCCAGAATGTAAAGCTCGTCGGCCACTGCCAGATTTAAGATGTACATATTAGTGACTGTCTTCATTTTGGTGTAGCGCAGAACCACGAAAATGGCCAGAGAGTTTCCTGTCAAACCCACGACAAACACAACAAGGTATATTACGGCCAGGACCTTTGTGCTGTCTTCCTCGGCCAGCGAGCTTTCATTCAGGTGATTTGTTATTTCACTGGACTGGTTTGCGTAGTTCAAGATTGATGTGTTGCACATGGGCTCCTGGTTTGACATGTTTAGGTCGCTGAGTCACTGAAGGGCTAAAAACAAGAAAACGAGAATGCCAAGTGTGAAAGTGTGAAATTACACTTGTATGCTTGACTGTTTTGCACACACTAAGGACGTAGTCTCACTAGATCTTTCACTCTTAAAAGGTACCTCAATGTTTTTTTTATATATATATATATTTTAACTGATATTATATGGTTGAGTGCATCAATGGTTTTCGAAAGCTTTAGAGAATAAACAGCTCTTTGTGGATTTTAAAGGTTCTTCCTTTGGTTTTAATTGGAAGCTTTATTTTTGAACGTGAACCTCTTGAACTAAAAACATCTGAAACACTTTGTTTCCACACAAAACAACACACACTGGTATAGTGAAGACTTTGGACAAGAACAATGTATTCCCATTATTAAAAATGAAATCAAAAGCTCTTTTTGACTTATTTCTTTTTTTTCTTCAATTAATTTGTTTTGCTTTGTTAAAAAAACGTATTCATATTGCATTGCCATGAAACCATTGTTTAAATGAAGATAGAAGTAGTACTTAATCTAAAATTTAATCTAAAAGTCAATCATGCCTGGGTGCCATTTATGAGAAAAACGGAAAATGTTTTACGGGTTTTGGACGTTTGTTTACGACAATGGTGTTTTGGGGGCCTTTTCAAAGTCCAACTTTTTGAAAGCGATACCGTTATCGAAGCAACAAAAACGTGAATTTGTGAAAAAACGGTGACATTAGGCATACGCATATTTTGTGTTCAGTCTATTGCCGAATATTGTTACTTTACTAAGTGACATCACCATCTCCTGATCTGGTATGAATAATACAGCATGTTTAGCTGTTTTCCAGGATCTGTGTGAACGGGATTGTTTTGACAGTGTTGTCGCCTATACATGGAAATACAATGCTCTGTTTTAAGTACATTGTTGATATGTAAACGTACCCTCAGAAAATGGCTTTCTGAAACACAGATAAAGTACACCTGGACTTTGGAGTCCTGAATTCAAATAAACAAGATTAATTTAAACCAACTATGCTAATCTGAATTAGCATGACTGAGGTTACCTATACAACATGAAATAAACCAAGAAAGTGCATGTTAGAGCTGTTTTAATTGAAAGAAACCTCATATCTCAAAATATGTCTGTGCCATGGTTTTGTCTCACCAGTAATGTTTTTGTTTTTTTTAAGGTACATTTATAAAAGCTACATAAATAATCCTAATTGAACTAAGGCTTAACCATGGCTTAATCTAAATCCTGTTTCTGAAACAAGCCCATTGTAGGTTTATTTGAAGCCTCAACTTAGTTCAGGGATAGCTCTAGTGTTCCATCAGGAAATCATGTTATTAAACTCTGGACTAGACCACGTTTAGGACTATTTAAAACCGTGACAGAGAAAGCAGAGTTGAATTAATCTGGTTTTAAAGGCTGTTTAAGTCTAGGACAAGGCAAAAGCTTTATCTGAGAAACCGCCCCTGCATGTATGGCATGACCTTGACTTTAAGTGCCACTCACGCTGGATATGAGGCGTGCAAAGTGAGCAGCGACACAATGTGTTGCACAAATAAAGCACTGCCTCAGAAACGCGCTGAACCATAAATTGAAACAAAGGGTAACGATGCCACTGTTATGAGTACAAACAGTCCAGTGGACACTATTCATATAAACCGTCTGCATTTCCACAGCACCGGTCAATATTTAACTGTCCTTCTCTGCCACATGGTCTCATTGTAAGCAAGTGCGTGACCGTGACAAAAGGCCATGTTGATGTGCCGACACATCTACTTATTTTCCATCTATCTCCATTCTTTTAATGACAGCTGTAATATAGGGGAGAGTGTGGACGGTTACAACATGGCTTATTTCTCCAATCCGCAATGAGCTAGAGAGATGATATTCACATGCTCGGCCCTCTTCCTTCCTGGAAGAAAGATGACGTGACCATTCAAGTTAAAAAAGTTTTTTACTTTATGATCAGATCTTTTGTCGTACTGTCTAAACTGTTTGCTTGAGGTATTCTATAGTCATGTCATTTTAATCAGTGTTTTCTTAGATTTGTATTACATTTTCATGAATGTTGCCCTTGTGGACTGTTGCAATCGTCCCCTCTTTTGGGATCATTTGCGACATTTGACTTTTGTCTATTCAAGTATAAATTGCACATTATTATTATTCTTATATGTAAACAAGTGTGGGTGTGTAGCTGAGAGATAAAAATGTTGGCTTTTCAATACATATTGCAAAATGTGTTGCAACCGTGTGCAGAGAGGGTTTTAATAAAAGCGCTTGATCTTTATTGCTCAGTTTATGAATCCCATCATTCTGAATCTTGGATTCTTAAAGCCTCAAATTATTTGACATGTAACTGCACTGCCATTTCGCTATAGTTTTACACAATTTAATACATTTTTATCATAGAACATATATAACTGACAGCGAGTAGTGAATACTGAGAGAGTAACCATAGCAACACTGTACCACTTGCATTTTATCTACCTATCTATCTATCTATCTATCTATCTATCTATCTATCTATCTATCTATCTATCTATCTATCTATCTATCTATCTATCTATCTATCTATCTATCTATCTATCTTTTATCTATTTTTTATGTATCTATCTATCTATCTATCTATCTATCTATCTTTTATCTATCTGTCTGTCTGTCTCTATCTATATATCTCTCTGTCTGTCTGTATCTATCTATCAATTTATCTATCTATCTATCTATCTATCTATCTATCTATCTATCTATCTATCTATCTATCTATATATATATATGTATATATATATATATACACACACACATACACACACACATATATATATACATATATATATATAGCCAATTATTATACATTTTCAAACACACACACACACACACACACACACACATATATATATATATATATATATATATATATATATATATATGTGTGTGTGTGTGTGTGTGTGTGTGTGTTTGAAAATGTATAATAATTGGCTTTTGTATAATTTTACCAAATTACAATTACAAAAATGAGCCATGAAAGAAAGAACACAAGAAAGTCCTTAAGGGATTATATAAATCTAAATCTAATACAATTTTCTTATACATATTTTCATATGCAAATCCAACTATAGATAGTCACTGTACAAATGACTTCATGTGCAAACTAACTGATAGTTTATAACGTTTTCATGTAGATTTAACTGTCTATTCTTTGCAATAAGACGTTCATCAATCAAACATGTTTCTGTTCTAAAAGTTTTCAGGGAAGGGAAATACCATGTGAAAGACTGCAGAGTAAGTCTGTAAATCGTAATCATCCACAGGAGTTGAGCTGGTGAAAAGTGTTCAATCTTACCTCAAACGCCACTCATCGTCCTCTGGGATTCAGGCTCGCGTTCACTAATCGACTCTTCCCAGTTTCAGTGATCAATAAAGATTTAATGACTGAATGTCTCTCTGTCTGAGATCCAACATCAAGAGCCAGCACAGCACCTTCATCCCCGATTGCAGTTTAAAGAAGCGCACTCACTACAAGGCGTTACGCACACGCGATTCGCATTGTTTTCCACGAGAAAACCACAACTTTAAACGCTAAAACACTGACATACGGCGGACCTGTTTGTTCCCAAGTACCTAATACATGCAAAACCTGGGCTCGTCTGTAAGAAGTTGGAATCCTCCAGCTCTGCTCAGGTGGAGAGGTGCTGCTCTCTCCATGCGCGCGCGCGTCTGATGGGCATGACCGGTGATCCGCGCGCAACGGGACCAGAGCAGAGGACCTCATACGTCACAGGCACGTACGACTTTCTATTTTTCGGACCTACACTATATCTTTGCTCGCTGTACGAGATCCTAATGCTGGATTTATTGATTAGATTAAAGCATATTAATGCGTCAGGATCATTCCCAGTTGTGACAGCTCATAAACATGTCTTATATACAAATGTTATTGTTTGTTTATGATCCCATACACTGCTGTACGTGAATGCGCCTTACACAGGCTGTGCATGAAAATGCATTCTCTTAAATTACACCAGAAATGTGGTATTCTGGTTGTCACTGTGCACTAAGAATGAAAGTTGAGAAAAATATAGTAATTTTGGTGTCTAAAATGTCAAACTGTGTACTTAGGTGACATTAATATGTGTTTATTAAGTTCCTGAAAGTCTCTTTTGGAATTATGGAGTCTTTAGAGTTGTTTTGAAAGGTTAATGTCCCAGTATAATCTTTACTGGCAGGGTGAATGGCCTGGTGTGCAAAAACAGTGAAAAACTATATTGTCTGAGAACTTTAACTGGATATTTTACTAGTGTAGTGAAATGGTGACAAGGGTGTGTATCCCTGCATTCCAGTTTCACAATATAGATGTACAGTTATACTAGCATATATGAAGTTTACTATACAATAAAAGAGCAATGCTTTGTTTTTTTGTTGGTTTGCAAAGCTTTGATGTCAGTTAAGAGCATAAATAAGCTTTTTTTCTTCAGTTGCACAATGAAAGTTTCTTGGTTTTCAGTGTGTAATCTGCTTCTGCATTAAAAGTTAAATCTGTATCAGATCAACCATGCAACTATTACATCTTCAAAATAAAGGATCTTTATTGGCACCAATGGTTCCATTAAGAATGTTTCACTGGGGAACTAAAAACGGTTCTTCTATGACATCGTTGCTTAAAGCCTCTATTGGAAGCTTTATTTTTAAGAGTGTGTCAATTGTTGAGCATGGGCTTGTGAAGTTGGCACTGACCATCATTAATTTTGACGCATTCTCCCTTTTAATGTCACGTTTTTTTTGTGTGATTGCTATACCTGCAGCTTATACTTCTTGGACTTCTTACTTTTTCCATTTCTAATATACGGTGTGTTAGTGATTGGCAGGCTTTATAAGAGCATGTTCCTCATAAAAGTCAATCTGAACCCCATGATGTCTTCGTTTCTGTGGATGTGAGACTCTGAAAGCACAGTTACATCAGCGGTCCAATTCAGACTCTTTCTGATCATAGGGACTTGGGGAAAGTGCACAAATTACATATAAATGGTATATAATTTTATTACATTTCCATGGACAAGAATGGAAGACCATTTCTGCCACATAAGAAAAATTATTTTCACTCTTTATCATAATCATAACTTGTTATTTTGGTCATGAATTCCCAAAGTACGCTTCTTTTTTGTGTGTGTTAAATTCAATTTGTATGAATGTTAAAATTCTACACATTCTGACAACTTTTTGTCTCAAAATTATGACACTGCCACCTTCCATTTTTTAGTACAGTTGATTTTAAAGTATGATATTGTATACAATAACAAAAATAGATTAACTAATTTTGTTGATATAAGGCATTGTAAAAACATGATGTCATAACTTATTGATCATGTACTTGTTTTATAAATTTTTGTTAAATATTTTGACTTAAAATTATATAATTTTTAATGCAATAATGTCTTTAATTATTTTAAAACATGAAATATGTTATGTAATCATTTTTCATCTCACAACGATGACATTTTATGTCATAATTATGAATGACCAATTTCTTATGTGGCATAAACGGGTTTCCATAGAGACAGTAGTTTTCTTGAGTCTAAACTAAAAGCAGAATGTTATAGAGTATGGCAGGAGGAAAAGAAAATTTCATATCATCCATATTTTGGCATCACTGTGGTTTCTAATCAGTGGGCACTTGACTTGAATGTCTTAAAGGGATAGTCCACAGCGAAAATGAAAATTCTCTCATAATGTATTTAGGATTCAGATCATGGTAGTTCATTTTGGGGTAAACTGTCCCTTTAATCAGCCCTGCATTATCAAATTGAAATGTTCGTTTTATTATGCTCTCTGGTCTGAGGTCTATAAATGTTCATAGATTCGTAGAGTATGTTTTGTTTAATATAAAACAGAAAGACATGCTCATCTGTGGAGTTTCCACAGATCAATAGAGGGTCATAAAGATGTTAAAATAAAATGCAGGATGATCTGGAAAGAAGGGAAACATACAGATACAGGAAGAGGAGGAGCAGCTTCCTTCCTACGCAGCATGAGGCTTTGAGAAAGGTCAAAAACACATGGGAATCATATCTAAATCATCTTGCATATGTGTTTGGCAGCGTGAAGGACCACGTAGTCATGTGACGATCTCGTAGCCGGGTCAAATTTATTTGTATGAGTGCTTTTCGCAATACACATTGTTTTAAAGAAGCTTTGCAGAAAATCATGATATCTTCATATTCACTCTTAAAATTAAAGTTTCTTTATTGATATAAAGAACCTTTAACATCACTAGAACATTTGCATTCCTCAAAAGGTTCTTTATAGTGAAAATTCCTTAAAGATTAATTTAAGAATTAATTTAAAGTTCCAAAAATGGTTCTTCAATGGCATCAACAAAAATGCAGTCACTTTTTGCAGATTAAAGCTGGGTGACAATATAATTTTGCAATAATCTAAACAATCAAGCAGTTGAGATTTTCTTTATAGTAGGGATGCGGATAAAGTTGGACAAACCCAAGCATAAAGAGCTGGACAGCAATACAGTTTATATTTTACGACATATATGCATAATATAACTATACAGACAAAGCAAATGTAAATGAATATGGTTTATGTCATGGTAACTTACAAAAAAACTTGAAACGTGTTTTCAGATTAGCACTAAATCTTTATAATAATCCAAGGAGCAGGTATCCATCATTTATACAGGACACTTGCACCAAGGTCAATGTAAATGAGGAATGTAACGGATGTGGAATGGCAGAAACTCCATCCAGTCTCTCATTTCTCCTCATCAGCCTTTATATCCTCCGGTGAAGGACATCACAAACGCTTCCCTGTATCTCTCTACTACTCGATGTGACAACAGGCTAGTTTTTGACCATGTTGACACAAGCATAAAAACATCATTAGAGCCATTCTGAGCTTATCAGGTTTTTATGGCATTGTTCCACGCTCTCATTGGACGCTGCACTGCTTTTGTATCGCATCACTCCAAACTCTGGACTCTGGCTGCTGCTAATGTTGGTTAAACCACCTCAGTCCCGCCTCACGAAACCTGCACGACACTAGTAAGGTAGAAGGATGATGACAGCAAACATTTAGGTTATTCTTTTACTCCTCCTGATAAGAGTACTGATATGATTCAGGGACCAGTTATTTGAAATCAATTCAAATGGAAATCGCATTTACATTTCTGCATTTGGTAGATGCTTTTATCCATATTATATTCAAGAAACACAGATATTAACAAATATTCACAAAGTTTTAAGAATTTTTATATATATGTTTCAGATGTTACTATGGTCTGAAGTATAATTACAATTATTTCATAAGTGGCAAAGGCTTTTATTGACATTTACATTAAGTTTATGCAAAGAGTCAATATTTACAGTGTTGACCCTTCTTTTTCAAGACCTCTGCAATTCACACTGGCATGCTGTGAATCAAACTCTGTGCCTCATCCTGACTACAGGGAGTGCAGAATTATTAGGCAAGTTGTATTTTTGAGGATTCATTTTATTATTGAACAACAACCATGTTCTCACTGAACAAAAAAACTCATTAATATCAAAGCTGAATATTTTTGTATCAATATTTTAAGTAGTTTTTAGTTTTAGCTATTTTAGGGGGATATCTGTGTGTGCAGGTGACTATTACTGTGCATAATTATTAGGCAACTTAACAAAAAACAAATTTATACCCATTTCAATTATTTATTTTTACCAGTGAAACCAATATAACATCTCAACATTCACAAATATACATTTCTGACATTCAAAAACCAAACAAAAACAAATCAGTGACCAATATGGCCACCTTTCTTTGCAAGGACACTCAAAAGCCTGCCATCCATGAATTCTGTCAGTGTTTTGATCTGTTCACCATCAACATTGCGTGCAGCAGCAACCACAGCCTCCCAGACACTGTTCAGAGAGGTGTACTGTTTTCCCTCCTTGTAAATCGCACATTTGATGATGGACCACAGGTTCTCAATGGGGTTCAGATCAGGTGAACAAGGAGGCCATATCATTAGATTTTCTTCTTTTATACCCTTTCTTGCCAGCCACGCTGTGAAGTACTTGGACGCGTGTGATGGAGCATTGTCCTGCATGAAAATCATGTTTTTCTTGAAGGATGCAGACTTCTTCCTGTACCACTGCTTGAAGAAGGTGTCTTCCAGAAACTGGCAGTAGGACTGGGAGTTGAGCTTGACTCCATCCTCAACCCGAAAAGGCCCCACAAGCTCATCTTTGATGATACCAGCCCAAACCAGTACTCCACCTCCACCTTGCTGGCGTCTGAGTCGGACTGGAGCTCTCTGCCCTTTACCAATCCAGCCACGGGCCCATCAAGACTCACTCTCATTTCATCAGTCCATAAAACCTTAGAAAAATCAGTCTTGAGATATTTCTTGGCCCAGTCTTGACGTTTCAGCTTGTATGTCTTGTTCAGTGGTGGTCGACTTTCTGCCTTTCTTACCTTGGCCATGTCTCTGAGTATTGCACACCTTGTGCTTTTGGGCACTCCAGTGATGTTGCAGCTCTGAAATATGGCCAAACTGGTGGCAAGTGGCATCTTGGCAGCTGCACGCTTGACTTTTCTCAGTTCACGGGCAGTTATTTTGCGCCTTGGTTTTTCCGCACGCTTCTTGTGACCCTGTTGACTATTTTGAATGAAACGCTTGATTGTTCGATGATCACGCTTCAGAAGCTTGGCTATTTTAAGACTGCTGCATCCCTCTGCAATATATCTCACTATTTTTGACTTTTCTGAGCCTGTCAAGTCCTTCTTTTGACCCATTTTGCCAAAGGAAAGGAAGTTGCCTAATAATTATGCACACCTGATATAGGGTGTTGATGTCATTAGACCACACCCCTTCTCATTACAGAGATGCACATCACCTAATATGCTTAATTGGTAGTAGGCTTTCCAGCCTATACAGCTTGGAGTAAGACAACATGCATAACGAGGATGATGTGGTCAAAATACTCATTTGACTAATAATTCTGCACTCCCTGTAATGGCAGCCTATTCTTGCACTGTCAACGTTTGGAGTTTGTCCCAATTGGTGGGGTTGTGTTTTCCCACCCACCTCTTGAGGATTGACCACAAGTTCTCAATGGGATTAATGTCAGTGGAGTTTCCTGGCAATTTATCCTAAATGTCATTGTTTTGTTCCTTGAGCAATTTAGTTCCATCATGCTTGATCATGCTGAAAATGCATTGTTTGTCACAAAACTGTTCTTGAATGGATAGAAGTTGCTCCCGGAGGATGTTTTGTACCATTCTTTTAATCATTCTTAGGCAAAATTGTGAGGGAGTCCATTCCCTTTATGAAACAACTTCCTATTCATCGAAGAATCCTGAAAAAAGGTATCACCATTTCCACAAAACTGTTAAGCAGCAAAAACAGATTTCAACATTGCTAATACTATTAAGGTATAATGATTTGTGAAGGATCATGTGACACTGATGGCTGGAGTAATGATGCTGAAAATGCAGGTTGATCACAGGAATAAATAATATTTGAACATATATTCCTATATTTTACTGTATTTTTGATCAAGCAAATGCAGCCTCAGTGAGCAGAAGAGACTTCCTTCAAAAACTTTTTTTTTTATGTTTCCCCATTTTTTGACAGGAGCTGTATACACATTATTTTAGGATACTCTCACACAAGTCTTTTTCTCACTTGTTGGTGTTCTTTATAAAGTGTGTTGTTGCACTCATTGGTACAGATGAGGTCTCTCTAGGTCTGATGTTCTTGAGGACATGGCATTCCCAGGACTTCCTTCTTTCCTCCAAAAACAGGTCCACCTCGGATGCCATCGCTGCTGGTGGCATCATCCCAAACATTGGTACTCCACAGGGCTGTGTACTCAGCCCCATCCTCTACACCCTGTACACCTACGACTGTGACGCCTCCCACAAGGACAACATCATCCTGAAGTTTGCAGATGACATTGCAGTGATAGGATGCATCGCTGGCGGTGACGAGGCAGCTTACCTTGGGGAGGTGGCCAGTCTGGTGTCATGGTGTGAAGACAACAACCTCACCCTCAACATGGACAAGACAAAGGAGATGATAGTGGACATAAGGATAGAGAGGAGAACGCCTCAGCCACTGTTGATCCGGGAGCTTGAAGTGGAGAGGGTGAGCAACTTCAAATACTTGGGTGCTCACATAAGTGAGGACCTCACTTGGACACCTCACATCACGCAGCTGGTCAAGAAGGCTCAACAGCGGCTGTATTTTCTGAGGAGGCTGAGGAAGTTTGGCATGTCGCCTAAGATCCTCAGCAAATTCTACAGCTGCACTATTGAGAGTGTCCTGACCAGCTGCATCACTGTGTGGTACGGCAGCACTTCTGTCATGGACCGCAAACGCCTGCAGAGAGTGGTGAAGACTGCGCAGAAGATCACCAGGACTCCACTGCCCTCTCTGCAGAGCATCTACCACCGCAGAGTCCACAGAAGAGCTGCCTCCATCATCAAAGACCCCTCCTACTCCCAACATGGTCTGTTCACACTTCTGCCTTCGGAGGACGGAGGTACAGAAGTGTGAAATGCAGGACCTCAAGACTGAATAACTCTTTCTTCCCCTCTGCTATCAGACTCATAAACAGCTGATTTTACAATCACAATAGGAGTTTACAATCATAAACATAGCATGGACATAACTGTCAATCTACACTCACTTTATTGCCTTTATTGCTGTTTTATTTTTTTATATTATATTTACTATTATTATTATTTATTATTATGTATTATTATTATTATTATTATTATTATTATTATTATTATTATTAAATAGATCTTTTTACTTATTGTATGACATTTATTGTGGACGGCAAAGTAAAAATGTCATTGTACAGGGAAACACTTTTTTAAAAACATTCAGATGATTTCTATGCTGAATTCCTCTGTGAACCACCAGATGGCCCAATAAGACTAAATAAGTCTGTATCAGTGTAATAACGGAAACAATAGCCCTATATATATATTTATGCTATTCTTTTGTTCGAATAGTCTGCTTCTGATAATTTATAAATTTCAATTTAAAACTAATTCAACCGATTTTAAGGAGTTTTACCAAACATTTAATCATCCTAAAATCTAAACTCAATCTCCGTTGATCTCTTTAAATCTACAAACCGGTCTCAGATCAGGTGAATAGTCTTGACATGCAGGAAACAAACAAACAAACCAAAAGTGAAGCTCACGCGACGCACTCAAGAGCCATTCGAAAGACGTCGTTTTCATTGTCGATATTTACACTTGCAGTCATGAGGGATTTATCAGAATATTTTTGATGATGCATTTTCTGCACAGTGTTTTCATGCTCATCTTCGCGGTATCTGATGGTATGTATATTGTCTGTTTATATTTAGTACAACATGAAGTAAATAAATTAGCTTTCAGATTTAGTCTCCAATTACTTGCCATTTAAAAACAGTTTCCACAATATGCGTGTCTCTTCAATTGACATTTCGACTTTTGAGATCACAATATTTAAGGCTTTGAAATATTTAAATGTCCTTTGTCATTTTTCCGGAAATAGACGGTGGCACGCGCTGTTGTTATTTAAAAAGTCGCCTGTTTTTTAAGACCACAACATCCTTTGGTGGAGGAAGAGCTTTTTTTCTTTTTAATGAGATCGTTATTTTATATAAACAACTTGGCTATTTAAACGACTTGTCTTAAAAGCTCTGAAATAGCATTAGAGTATATAGTATTACTAATAATATCAATATCAATTTATCAAATTATTGTAATTTATTTTCTTTCCTTCTTAACAAAATGCAGACACCCTGAAGTTTCTTGTTCAAGGCCTTGCTCCTCTGGTTGCTTCTCTGGGATCTTCAGTGGTTTTGCCCTGTTCTGCTGAGACACCTTTAGTATCAGAGAGGCTGCAAGTTGTGTGGAGAAGAACAGACTCTGAGACTCTGGTTCATCTGTATCATGATGGTGAGAGTCATCCAGAGGAACAGCACAAAAATGATCATGGTAGAGCCCAATTTTTTACTGATCAGATTCAACATGGAAACTTCTCTCTCCGTCTGGAAGATGTAAGACCTGAAGACAAAGGTGTTTACAATTGTAAAGTTTACACTCAACAGGTTGCTATCAAAACTTTGGTGGAAATAAAAGATGTTGGTGAGGGACTATTTCAGTCGTAACTTATTTTATGTTTTAAATACTGTTAAATGTATGTATTATCTCATTCTGAATCATCTCAACTCTTCTTTCTTTTAGTGTACTTGCTAGTTTCAGGCTCAGATGAGTCCATATCTGCATATGTGGGTGAGGACGTCACTCTGAACTGTTCTGTAGACTCTCACATCACACCTGAACACATAGAAGAGGTTTCATGGAAGAGAACAGATGAAGATGGAGATATTCCGGTTTTTCTCTATCAAAACAATGAGACTTTTCCAGATTTATCAGATGAGAGATACAGACACAGAGTTGAGTTCTTCACTGATGAAATCCCCAAAGGAAACTTCTCTCTCAGACTGAAGAGTGTCAGAACTGAAGATAATGGAGTTTACATGTGTCAAGTGTTTGCTGGAGGACTTTCAGCCAATGCAACTGTAAAACTAAAACCACTGGGTGAGCCGTAGAATAATAAGAAAACAATGTAAATGTCAAATGTATACTTTTAATAATTCTGTTTGGCCGATCCCCACACACTACTGTTTTAGAAGTTTACTTTTTTATTTTTTGTAACTTAGTTTGTGTTTCACAGGTTTCTCTGTTTGTCACCCAATGGCCTTGATTCTCTGTATTTTTGCAATTGGATCTACACTTGTTTACTTCAGATCAGGAAATGGAGGTATGTCCTACAACAAACTTAACGTTTATTTTTATTTTTATAATGAATTTTATTTTTTAACTAGAGTTGGTATATATCTCCACTCTAGAAGCTGCAAAGCTTTGCAAAGTTTGCATTTTCCTTTGCCCGAATATTATCATGCTGTTGGCTTCAGTCATCTGGCGTGTTATTGAAGGTATTTAATCAGAGCTATTTTATCTAAGATATATTATAGTAAATCCTCCATAGACAATTATAAGAGCCTAATTCAGTTTTGTCTAAAAATGTTTCTTTTTTTTTTCTTTTTTTTTTACTTTGACAATGACAATGACAATGACTATAACAATGACAGTACTCATTGTCTTCACGATTTTCAGGAGTTAGGGTATGCTAACCCTAAATAATGTCATAATTTCAGGTTCTTTGCATGAGACAATCTGTTGCTGTGTGCTCTATGTTCTGAGGTCATTTTGGCTTACACTATTTGCCACTGGTGTTCCAGGTTGGTTTTTAAATCAAATGCTGCATAACACTCAGCTCTTCAGATTTCACAAGATATCTGTTTACTAAGTTTTACATTTCTATACTTAAAGGTGAAAGGGATGAAACAAAAATGACATTTGTTTTATCACTATTTTAGTCCCTTACATGATTTTATATGTTTTTTGCAGAGAAAATTCTGAAGCATATTAGGATTTCTCATGCCGATCACACAGTATTTCTGGCAGTAATTTAGGTAGATAGTAGACAGTAGGTAGATCCACAATTTTTGTAATATTGTAATGTTGATGTTGTATGCAGAAAATCTGTTGGTCTTGAAATGTAACCTACTAAACATTTTACAAGAATGTAAAATTACAGCTTTTCAGTCCCTTTGTTTGTTGCTGTTTAGTACTTGAAATTTAACCTAATTTTCTGCCAAGAGTGTTGCGTTTCTGTATATTTGTTATTGTTTATCCTTCAAGCTCATACTCCTATGTTTAAATTAATAATATATTTCTGTGTCAGTCCTTTTAGCTGAACATATTAAAGACATCGACACAGTCCTCAAAACGGTCTTCTTTTGTTCACTTGTCCTGATATGTCTCCTCTTCATTATACGTGAGTGATCATCCATTATGGAGAATTATCCGTTATATTCAGATTGTTTTAAATGCACTGTTGAAAACAGCATTTTTATTGACGAGGAGCAGATCGTGTTAGTTGCGCCATGTTGGCCCAACAGAACCTAGTTCCTAGATCTCATGCTTCTTGCGAAAGCCCCTACCTGGGAGATGGGGCACCCATATGGTGGAGTCCTTAAGTGACCTACCGCCGGCAGTGGTAGACACTGTCGCTTCAGCTAGAGCCCCCTCTACAAGGTGTGCTTATGCTTTTGAGTGGCGTCTGTTCTCTAAATGGTGTTCTTCCCGGAGGGAAGACCTCCAGAAATGCCTGATCAGTTTTGTGCTTTCCTTCCTTCAAGACCTTGAAGGTGTATGTTGCAGCACATCATGTTCCTGTGAATGGCAGGTCACTGGGAAGGCATGATCTGGTCATCAGGATCCTGAGAGGTCCAGAAGGGTTAAATCCTCCCAGGCCGTGCCTCTTTCCCACTTGGGACCTCTCTGTGGTCCTCACTGGTCTAAAGAGAGCTCCCTTCATGCCCCTGGATTTAGTTGAGCTCAAAATCCTGTCTTTCAAGACAATGTTCCTGACTGCGCTCGCTTACTTCAAAAGGGTCGGGGACCTGCAGGCATTTTTGGTCAGCAAATAGTGCCTTGAATTCGGGCCTTGAATTTGCAAATTGCAAGTGCTGCCCCAGGAGGAGGCAGATCTCGCCCTCACATTGCTGTGTCCCATTCGCGCATTGCGTGTTTATGTAGACCACATGCAGATCGTCAGAAGCTCTGAGCAGCTTTTTGTCTGTTTTGGAGGACAGCAGAAGGGAAAGGCTGTCTCCAAGCAGAAGTTGGCCCACTGGATAGTGGATGCCATTGCCTTGACGAGCCATGCCCCACATATATGTATATGTAACCACCACACGTTACCTCCCATAATAGCAGCTTGACCATCCTCGCAGTATGTTCCATCCTGAGGCTTATTTGGGGCGCTGGATAGGTTACGACTACGTGAGAGCAGTTGCCAAAGGGCATGCCACAGCTTTCCAGCATCTTCAACACTCGTAACATAATGCCTGTAGCATTTTCCATAGGGACTCCATCATGTCAGTCCAACATAATGCCAAACATGACTTACTGATAGGGAACATATAGGTTATTAATCTAACGGCTTTAAAATATTGGTCAAATATTCTTATCGGGCCTATAATGATAACAATAGTATCAACGTAGGCCAATATCTCGTACATCCCTATTAAAAATCAGTTCAAAACTTACATTCAAATGATGGTGAACCATGTTTGTTTAGGACATTTCTTACTGGTGATATGTGTAAGTGCTAATAATGTTTGTTTTAAATGTATTGACATGTTAAATTCACATTTGTTTTTTATTTTCTCTTTATAGAATTGGCTGAAGAGACCTTGCTCTCATGCTCTGGAAATGTTTGCAGAAGGAAGTACAGAAAAGTTAGACTGTTTTTAGCTACTTGTAGCTTTTCATTGTTGCCTTCATTGCAGCTCGCCCTAATACTCTACACCCGTTTTGCCTCCAGTGCAGGTAAGCAAGAACGTTTTAGACTTGAGCAGAGACTGACTGAGAATTAAATGATCAATATTCTTACACATACTTCACTAAATAACTGTCAAAGAAGAACCCACTCATAAAGTTATTTTGACAAATGATTTATTTATTTTCAACTAATTGCCTCTCTTTTTTAGTTTTTATTGTTGCAGTTCCTTCAGTACTTTATTGGACATCTAGTTTCTTTTGTAATGGAAAAAGTAGGAAGTTCTGTAAGTATGAGAAATTATATTCTGTTCCATTGTAGATAGATATATAATCAAAGACAATGTATATTTATAGATGTGTGTACACACAATCATCACAGTATGACACAGTCAATTAAACTTCGGTACACTGGAGAGACAGCAAGACAAACCCTAAAAAGAGATTGATTTTGCAGGTGGTGGCCATAGACAAATGTTCTCTCCTTATTGACTTTAGTTATGTTTTGTTAGGGTCCCTATTAGGGATGTCCGAGTCTAGCCGACTGGTGGATTAAACAATAGTTCTGCTGCCAGTGGACTTCTTGCTAATCGTTTACAATTTTGTATTTGTTTTTCTCTATTATTTTTTGCTCTATATCTTTACAAGGCTATGTTTAAATTTCTGTTATGGTAATGTTACATCTTGAAATTAATTTTATTTTGAAAAGTGTATATGTACAGAAAAACAAAATAATTTACAGTAGAACCCCAACTTACGAATTTAATCCGTTCCGAGGTTGACTTAGTAAGTCGATCTTTTCGTATGTTGGTCAGGCTTTTACATGTAAATTGCCTAATCCGTTCCAAGCCTTACAAAAACACCACATTTAGCATGGGATGAAGCGCATCCTAGCTCCACACTTTCCAACCATCTCCCTTTTCAATGCAATGTAAAGCATCCTCTTCTTCGCTTTGACTTCAGCAACAATCTTCACATCCATGGTGAGTGATTAGAAAAAGTTTAACTAGGCACAATGCTGACCAATAGGAGAGCAGGATTGTAAAAAGTGTTCCCCTTCTTACATGGACTATTCCAGCCATTCCCTGTCATTCAGCTCAAAATGAACTATTCCAAAACTTTCCATCTGAGAGAGCTGACAGATGATTAAGGGAAAAGAGATTGCCTGAAGATTATATATAGTTTATTGAGTGAAATACTGGGAATTAAAAAAAAAAAGAAATATTTTATCGTATGTTGAGTTTTTCGTACGTAGAGCGTTTCGTAAGTCGAGGTTCTACTGTATTTACCTCGTGTTTTGCATGTGTTGGTTTTCTCTGCGGCGCTTGCAGCCGGTTTCAAAGAAATTTCTACTCAGAAGATGAGGGAGGATTCTGAAGGCTTACACAAAACTTCTCAGTTTTCTTCTATCGCATGTCAGACTAATATAACAGTTAAGTTTGCTTAGGCTTATTATGCCAGTTATGAGGAACAATATTGTATGAAATTTTATATCGGATTAAAGGAAAACATAATGAATGAAACTGACTACTCTTGAACAGTTGCTATAACAACATCCTAACGATAAGAAAATAATGTAAAATGTTTAGTTGTCAGTTCTGTAAACGTAAGGCTTTTCTTGCGGTGTTGTCGCCCATCAGGTGTACAGATACTTTTGATCAGGGGCGATTCTAGGATTTTGATTTTAGGGGGGCTCAACCCCCAATAAGGGTATGATTAAAAAAATATTATTTGACTATTAGGTTAGGGTGGTATGCTACTAACCTTACTGCAATCCACTATTCCATGATTACATTATGTAAACTGCAATGCATTTATGACAAAGAACTGCACCGATGCAGGTGTAATATCATAGCATTAGCAATCTATCAATAAATGCACGCACACACGACACACACCTTGATGTTCACTCTGCTCGGCGCCCCTGCAGATTGAAAAATGCGCTAAAACCAAGCAGACTCAGATAAGGGGAGGAGCCGAAACTTGACGAAGCCCCCCTAAAAAGGGCCTAGTGACGACCCTGCTTTTGATACATGAAGTGCGTTCACACTCGGACACATAAACCTTAATGCGCTGATTTATGTGGACTATCATTTATTTGAAGAAATCTTTGTATACTCACACACACTCACTCACTCACTCACTCACAATAATTGAGGAAATAACAAGATTAACTAATTTTACATAAAAGTAGGTAAAACTGATTCACAACCGGTTATTCTTCCTAATTGGGCAGACTAATATCCCTGAAGTTTAATTGACTTTAGTGTTACACTGTGCTGATTATGATGATATTTCCCTTCATTTTTTTTTTTTTTTGCAGTGTATATGTTTAATTTTTATCAAGTGTCATTTTAGTTTTTGTTTGTTTGTTAAATAATGCTGAATGTAAGCATAAAATTAACAAATGTTTCTGTCTGTGTATTATCAATAAAATTACTAAAATTACTGGCCAGCACAGTCTAATTTGAATTGTGCCAGTCACAGTTTTTGGTTTTAATGAATAAATGCATTTATTCTTGAGTTGTGGCATGTTTTAAATGTTTTCTTTCGTCTTTTTAGGTCTTTGTTTTCTAGATAGATTAATATGGTCAATAATGATTGTGATGAGTGCGACAATGGTGCATTTTTACATTATGCTCTTTAGAAGTAAGCAAGGTAAGAATACTTAAAGATATTTGAAGTATCTTAAATGTACATGTATCTTTGCTAAATAATTAAATTATAACATTGGCTGTTGGATATAATATCATTTTTTATTCCCTTTTTAAATAAACATGTCCAATAAATAAGATTTTGCAGCTTTTTATTAAAGACTTCATCTTTAATTGACAGAGGGCGCAGGACTGATCTGTGTAGCAGGAATTCTTCAAGCCATCTGGGTGCTCGCGTTTTCTGAAGTCCCTGACATTTATCTGAGTAAAGTATCAATCATCATCTTTCTCCTTTCTGTTGTTGTTTTCGAGTTTAATTATACTGTTGCCAATAAGAATTATTATTTTAAATTTTTAACTTCTTCGCAAATTCACAATTCCTTAATGATCTACATATCTGAGTGAACATGCATCGTAATGCCTTTTAAAAAAAATGTATGCAATGCTTCTTTAAAAAATAAGAAACAATAAACACAAAATGTGACTGTGGTCCAAGACATCCATCTAATGCCTGTTTACTTAGCGAAAATACTCTGACAGCCCTTTATTCATATGACACAGTTCCACTAGTTTTATTTTATGCAAATTTTTAATTAAATTTTTTTTAAAGCAAAATGATACTGAAGATTAATAATTTAAATTGCCTTATTTTGACAGAAAATGACAATGAAATGTTTTGATAGACATTTAATAAATAATCCATATGGCCCTTAAGTAAACCAGTACAAAAAAAATAAAATAAAATAATTATATTATAAAATAATATAAATATTATATTATATTATTAAATTATATTAATTTTGTGATGTCCTGTAGAGCAAATAGAAAAATTTTTGTTGAATATATATATATATATATATATATATATATATATATATATATATATATATTCAACAAAAAAATTTCTATTTGCTCTACAGGACATCACAAAATGAAAATGTTGTACCTGTTTGGATCAGCCAGTCTTGTTTCTGTGAACTCTGTTGCACTGATGACAGAAGTGATAGTGAATGCAGGTGAGTTGATATACACTTTTAATGAGATTCATAAGGTTATACTGACTGGGACCATCATTTCATAGCAAAACGTTTGTTAAAAATGAATCTTCATCCACAATTTATGGTGAGCGTCTGTTGGGAGATTTGAGAGTCGTTCTCTTTACATCGGAGTGGATCTTTACTGTACCGCTGCTGATTTTATCCAGGTTTACACCCTGTAAGTATGAACTGGAATTGATTTCAAGATTTTATTTTAATATTAATTTATACAGCATATTAATTTATAGACTTCACACACATACACAAATGATATATATAATATTATCTTTTGATTGGGAAACTGGTATTGTGGCATTATATTCCCTAATCCTTTTAATTCTTTTTAATTTTTTTATTCTAATTCTTGCCACTTTGAAGGAATTTGTTATTGTTCAATGTGTTGGCAAATAACAAATCCTTGGTTGAAGATAGTTGAACCACATCTCACACACATCTCTATTTAGGCAGTTTTCAGTACAGTAGTTAGTCTAACGTCTGTGTGATAAGGATCAACTTCTGTATGAAAGCTGAAATTATTCTAATCTGTACACTCACATTCAGATCAACATTTATTATTACATTATTACATTTATTATGAAAGAGAAAATAAGAGAATCCCAAGATAATTTTTTTAGTTTTTGTATTTGGTTCCTCTGTGATTTTTCTGAGACTGATCAATTGTAAGTTATTCTAAAATCTTTTCCTCTTACATCTCAGGGAATGCGGACAGCACACAGTCTCAGGAGGATTCTCGGGTGAGTGTTTATGTTTTCATAAGAATTTTGTTACTTTAGTATGTGATTTTTAAATATACTGAGATTGAAAATGAATAAACTAATATCCAAAATCAGTTTAGTAGTAAAAAATCAGTCCTGCCTAAAAAGTATATACTTTTAACAGTTATGTTTCTAAATGGTAAAGTCTCCAGATTCTAAAAGGACTCCTGCAGCAGAGTATATTAGTATAGAACTGAAGACGACCGGAGGATCCAATGAAATGGAAACTCTGGGAAAAGTAGCTGGGAACAGTGAAGAGCAAGAAGAGCACATTGACTTATAAAACAAGGTTCAGAATGTATTTCAAATACCATGCACTCAACTGTCACAGCTTGAATTATCAGACTACGATGTAAAAAACAAAATAACCTCAAATTCATACTCTACAGCAGTGGTCCCCAAACCCTGATCCGTGGCGCGGTACCGGGCCGTGGATCGAATTCGCGGACCGGTCCGTGAGCGGCTGTAAGTGGTCAACAATTGCACTCACCCTTCCCCACATTTGAAATTTATCAAACGTTTTACGGTCCGTGGCGCAAAAAAGGTTGGGGACAACTGCTCTACAGTGTAGAGTCATTTGGGACAGTGCTTTTATTCCTCATCAGGAACAGATTACTTTTAAAAGTATAAAATATGTTTTTATACATCAGTCTTCTATTAAGTTTAGGGCTGAACATAAATATTTGTACAGAAAAATATATATGTTTGATATGTGATAAGTCCAAGCTACAAAATAAGCATAGCTTACAAACAAACAAGGTCATATATTTTTTCATAACATGTGTAAGTTAGGGTTTGTTGTGTAAATGCCTACAACATGTACATTAATTTTCATTAGCATTTAGTATTATTTTAATAATTTATTGTTTTGCTTTATCTTAGCCTATATACAGTATAACAATGTAACAGTTATTTTGATTTTGCTGGTTTGTCTCAATTTTTTTGGAGCACTTCCAACAGTTTTACTCATGAAATTAGCATAATTTTTTTTTGCTGTGGTGCCAAAACAAGAACTTTAAGAGCTGTTCTGTGATCTTTTTTTATCTTGAAAGACTTTGCTAGAACAATGTTTTCAGTTTAGGTTTAATTTCTTTTAACTTCAATGTTAATGTATATGTTCTCAGTTTGTGACCAGCAAAATGTGATCTCACAAGTAACTTTAAGGGCGACACTCAAGTTAAGAATAAATGTTTTGTAAGAAATGATCTGCCTCCACAAGAATGTTTATCTTGGTTTTAATTTACTCATGTTAAAATGCAGCATAAAGCCACTGCAACAGGAAACTAATTAACCTGACATTGAAATATTCAAAACAAAACCCAGTTATTAATTGCTTACATAGAAGTTGTTATTGTGGTTTATTTCATTTCCTGGAAATTTCAGATGAAGCATGACAAAGAGTACACTGACAGTGTGTGTGTAACCTTATGCATTCCTGTCATGATGAGTATGTTGTTCTGAAGTGAGCAGGTGACAGTCGTGTTCATTCCCACATTAGACACAGATAAACATCTTCATCAACGCACTGACTGATCAAAGCACATCTGCTTCAGAAACATATCATAAATCAAGGGGTTGTATTGTGGCTTTATGTATAAAAAAGACAAATAAATAAATCTGGTAATCCAGCTGCTCCTCTGTGTGATATTGATTTTATGCAAATGTTTAAAAAAAGATTTGTCACAGTCTTGTCATGTTGTCTAGTCACTTCCTGTTTCCTCCCTTGTTCTTCTCGTATCATTTCCTGCACCTGTCATGTCAATCACTCCCCTCATTAGTCGTCAGCTGTTCCCCATTATCTTGTATATAAATACCCTCATGTTTTCCTGTGTCTTTGTTGATTGTTGACGGCGCTTACCTGTGTGTGGATGGCGTGTTTGTGTATTTCTGAGAGTTTTGCACAAGTGTGCAGTTTTGCTTAGTTTGCAAATTTGCTAAGGCTTATTATACCAGTTATGAGGTACAATATGGTATGAAATGTTATCAGATTAAAGGAAAAACATAATGAATGAATCTTACTTTAGACTTGAACAGTTGCTAAAACAACATCCTAACGATAAGAAAATATGGTAAAATAATGTATAGTCATCAGTACTGTAAACGTAAAGCTGATTTTGTGATTTTGTGCATTCAAACATAACCTTGAAACATCTTGTGTAACATATCCTTAATGCACTGACTTATGTGGACTAACATTTATTTGAAGAAATCTGTTGATAACAGTCTATTAAGCTATTTACTGAGATTTTCAACCTCTCACTGGAGCAGTCTGTTATCCCATCATGCTTCAAAAAGTCCATCATTGTTCCTGTCCCAAAGAAACCCCAGCCTGCCTGTCTTAACGCCTATCGTCCAGTAGCTCTAACCTCCACCTTGATGAAGTACTTCGAAAGACTAGTGCGAGACTTCATCACATCTTCACTACCGGACAAAATAGACCCGTTACAGTTTGCGTATCGCCCTAACCGCTCCACTGAGGATGCGATCGCATATCTCCACCACACAGCTCTGGACCACCTGGACAACCGGAAAGGGAATTATGTTAGGTTGTTGTTTGTGGACTACAGTTCAGCTTTCAACACAGTAATTCCCTCCATACTCACCTCCAAGATGGAAGTCCTGGGACTTAGCACATCGCTTTGTTGCTGTTCCTCACGGACAGACCACAAGCAGTATGGATGGGCAAACATGTATCATCTTTAGATTAGATTAGATTCAACTTTATTGTCACTACACAAGTACAGGTACAAGGCAACGAAATGCAGTTTAGGTCTAACCAGAAGTGCAATAGCAGCAAGTGCAGGATATGTACAATGGTTGCATAAGTGCAGGATATGGAGATGTACAGGATTTACAGGTAATATGTACAATGAATATAAATATACAGATGGTTATTACTATAACAGGTGAGTGTGTGCTATAAATATAATTACAGGTGTCTATAAACAGCATTTACAGGTGAATATGTGCTATAAATGTAAATGTATATACAGATGTCTCTAACTATAAACAGAATTTTACAGGTAGATGTATACAATTGTTAGCTTAAGGTAAGCAGTAGATTTAAGGTAGTGCAATGAGCATGGACAGTGCAAATAAGTGAAATGCGAAATGTAAACAGTTGGTACTGTATGAACAGTTGGTAGTGCAAATGAGCATGTTCCAGCTAAAGTACAGTAGTGCAAGGTGCAAGTGTAAACAGTTGTTACTGTAAACAGTAAACAGTTGTTACTGTAATGAACAGTCGGCAGTGCAAATGGCACAAATAAGTAACAGAGTGAGCGAAGAGTCTATAAGGGTAGTAGTGGGGGGGGGGCAGTGAAGGAGTCTGGTGTAGTGGAGGGTGGGATGGTGGTGGGTGAGAGGAGAGTCTGTGAGGGGAGTGGGGTGGTGGGGGGTGAGGAGAGTCTGTGAGGGGAGTGGGATGGTGGTGGGGGGGGGAGAGGAGTCTATGAGGGGAGTGGGATGGTGGCGGGGGGGGTAAGAGAAGAGTCTGTGAGGGAAGTGGGATGGTGGTGGGGTAAGAGGAGAGTCTGTGAGGGGAGTGGGATGGTGGTGGGGTAAGAGGAGAGTCTGTGAGGGAAGTGGGATGGTGGTGGGGTAAGAGGAGAGTCTGTGAGGGGAGTGGGATGGTGGTGGGGTAAGAGGAGAGTCTGTGAGGGGAGTGGGATGGTGGTGGGGTAAGAGGAGAGTCTGTGAGGGGAGTGGGATGGTGGTGGGGTAAGAGGAGAGTCTGTGAGGGAAGTGGGATGGTGGTGGGGTAAGAGGAGAGTCTGTGAGGGGAGTGGGATGGTGGTGGTGGAGAGAGGAGTCTATGAGGGGAGTGGGGTGGTGGTGGGGGAGAGGGGAGTGGGATGGTGGGGGGTAAGAGGAGAGTGGGATGGTGGGGGGGAGTCTATGAGGGGAGTGGGATGGTGGGGGGGGAGTCTATGAGGGGAGTGGGATGGTGGTGGGGGAGAGGAGTCTATGAGGGGAGTGGGATGGTGGGTAAGAGGAGAGTCTATGAGGGGAGTGGGATGGTGGGGGGGAGAGGAGTCTATGAGGGGAGTGGGATGGTGGTAAGAGGAGAGTCTGTGAGGGGAGTGGGATGGTGGTGGGGGAGAGAGGAGTCTATGAGGGGAGTGGGATGGTGGGGGGGAGAGGAGTCTATGAGGGGAGTGGGATGGTGGTAAGAGGAGAGTCTGTGAGGGGAGTGGGATGGTGGTAAGAGGAGAGTCTATGAGGGGAGTGGGATGGTGGTAAGAGGAGAATCTGTGAGGGGAGTGGGATGGTGGTGGGGTAAGAGGAGAGTCTGTGAGGGAAGTGGGATGGTGGTGGGGTAAGAGGAGAGTCTGTGAGGGGAGTGGGATGGTGGTGGGGTAAGAGGAGAGTCTGTGAGGGGAGTGGGATGGTGGTGGGGTAAGAGGAGAGTCTGTGAGGGGAGTGGGATGGTGGTGGGGTAAGAGGAGAGTCTGTGAGGGAAGTGGGATGGTGGTGGGGTAAGAGGAGAGTCTGTGAGGGGAGTGGGATGGTGGTGGTGGAGAGAGGAGTCTATGAGGGGAGTGGGGTGGTGGTGGGGGAGAGGGGAGTGGGATGGTGGGGGGTAAGAGGAGAGTGGGATGGTGGGGGGGAGTCTATGAGGGGAGTGGGATGGTGGTAAGAGGAGAGTGGGATGGTGGGGGGGAGTCTATGAGGGGAGTGGGATGGTGGTGGGGGAGAGGAGTCTATGAGGGGAGTGGGATGGTGGGTAAGAGGAGAGTCTGTGAGGGGAGTGGGATGATGGTGGGGGAGTGAGCAGAGTCTATGAGGGGAGTGGGATGGTGGGGGGGAGAGGAGTCTATGAGGGGAGTGGGATGGTGGTAAGAGGAGAGTCTGTGAGGGGAGTGGGATGGTGGTGGGGGAGAGAGGAGTCTATGAGGGGAGTGGGATGGTGGGGGGGAGAGGAGTCTATGAGGGGAGTGGGATGGTGGTAAGAGGAGAGTCTGTGAGGGGAGTGGGATGGTGGTAAGAGGAGAGTCTGTGAGGGGAGTGGGATGGTGGTAAGAGGAGAGTCTGTGAGGGGAGTGGGATGGTGGTGGGGGAGAGAGGAGAGTCTGTGAGGGGAGTGGGATGGTGGTGGGGTAAGAGGAGAGTCTATGAGGGGAGTGGGATGGTGGTAAGAGGAGAGTCTGTGAGGGGAGTGGGATGGTGGTGGGGTAAGAGGAGAGTCTGTGAGGGAAGTGGGATGGTGGTGGGGTAAGAGGAGAGTCTGTGAGGGGAGTGGGATGGTGGTGGGGTAAGAGGAGAGTCTGTGAGGGGAGTGGGATGGTGGTGGGGTAAGAGGAGAGTCTGTGAGGGGAGTGGGATGGTGGTGGGGTAAGAGGAGAGTCTGTGAGGGGAGTGGGATGGTGGTGGGGTAAGAGGAGAGTCTGTGAGGGGAGTGGGATGGTGGTGGGGTAAGAGGAGAGTCTGTGAGGGGAGTGGGATGGTGGTGGGGTAAGAGGAGAGTCTGTGAGGGAAGTGGGATGGTGGTGGGGTAAGAGGAGAGTCTGTGAGGGGAGTGGGATGGTGGTGGTGGAGAGAGGAGTCTATGAGGGGAGTGGGGTGGTGGTGGGGGAGAGGGGAGTGGGATGGTGGGGGGTAAGAGGAGAGTGGGATGGTGGGGGGGAGTCTATGAGGGGAGTGGGATGGTGGTAAGAGGAGAGTGGGATGGTGGGGGGGAGTCTATGAGGGGAGTGGGATGGTGGTGGGGGAGAGGAGTCTATGAGGGGAGTGGGATGGTGGGTAAGAGGAGAGTCTGTGAGGGGAGTGGGATGATGGTGGGGGAGTGAGCAGAGTCTATGAGGGGAGTGGGATGGTGGGGGGGAGAGGAGTCTATGAGGGGAGTGGGATGGTGGTAAGAGGAGAGTCTGTGAGGGGAGTGGGATGGTGGTGGGGGAGAGAGGAGTCTATGAGGGGAGTGGGATGGTGGGGGGGAGAGGAGTCTATGAGGGGAGTGGGATGGTGGAGGAGAGTCTGTGAGGGGAGTGGGATGGTGGTGGGGGAGAGAGGAGTCTCTGAGGGGAGTGGGATGGTGGTGGGGGGGAGAGGAGTCTATGAGGGGAGTGGGATGGTGGGGGGGGAAAGAGGAGAGTCTGTGAGGGGAGTGGGTGGTAAGAGGAGAGTCTAAGAGGGGAGTGGGCTGGTGGGGGGGGGGTAAGAGGAGTCTATGAGGGTGGTAGGATGGTGGTTTAGGGGGAGAGAGGAGAGTCTGTGAGGGGAGTGGGATGGTGGGGGGGGTGAGAGGAGAGTCTGGGGGGAGTGGGATGGTGGGGGGGTGAAAGGAGAGTCTGGATGGGAGTGGGATGGTGGTGGGGGGGGGAGAGGAGTCTATGAGGGGAGTGGGATGGTGGGGGTGGCGGTGAGAGAGGAGTGGGGTCAGCAAGGGTTAGAGTTCAGTAAAGAGACAGCTCTGGGGAAGAAACTGTTCTTTAGTCTGCTGGTTCTGGTCCGGAGGCACCTGAAACGCCTGCCGGAGGGAAGGAGGGAGAACAGTCTGTGGGCTGGGTGAGAGGAGTCCTTGAGGATGCTGCGAGCTCGACGCAGACAGCGTTTCCTCTGGACGTGCTCGATGGCAGGAAGTGGAGTCCCTGTGATGCGTTGGGCAGTTTTCACCACCCGCTGCAATGCCTTGCGCTCCGCGACAGAACAGCACCCATACCATACTGTGACACAGTTCGTCAGGATGCTTTCTATTGCGCAGCGGTAGAAGTTCACCAGGATAGCCGAGGAGAGCTGATTCTTCCTCAGTGTCCTCAGGAAGAAGAGGCGCTGGTGAGCCTTCTTGACCAGGCTGGAGGTGTTGGTTGTCCAGGTCATGTCAGCCGAGATGTGGATCCCCAGGAACTTGAAGCTGGAGACACGCTCAACGGCCATTCCATTGATGTGGATGGTGTCGTGTGTACCTCTTGACTCTTTCCTGAAGTCCACGATGAGCTCCTTCGTTTTGGTGGTGTTGAGGAGCAGGTTATTGTCGTTGCACCATGTGGACAGGTGCTGGATCTCTTCCCTGTAGGCAGTCTCATCGTTGTTGCTGATGAGACCGATCACCGTAGTGTCGTCTGCGAACTTGATGATGGCATTAGATCCAAACACAGGCTTGCAGTCGGAGGTGAAGAGGGAGTAGAGAAACGGGCTTAGCACACAGCCCTGTGGTACACCAGTGTTAAGTGTGATGGATGTGGAGCAGGTGGATCCAGATCGGACATTCTGGGGTCTGTTGGTCAAGAAGTCCAGAATCCAGTTGCAGAGTGAGGTATTGATGCCCAAGTCTTCAAGTTTGGCTATTAACTTGGCCGGGATGATAGTGTTGAATGCTGAGCTGAAGTCAACAAACAGCATCCGTGCATAAGAGTTCTTATTGTCCAGGTGTGTGAGCACAGAGTGCAGTGCCATGGCAACAGCATCCTCTGTGCTCCTATTGCTGCGATAAGCAAACTGATGTGAGTCCAATGTGGATGGTATAGAGTCTTTTAGGTGTTCCAGGACCAGCCGCTCAAAGCACTTCATGATGATGGGTGTGAGTGCTACAGGGCGGTAGTCGTTAGGGCACCTCGGACTAGAGTGTTTTGGCACTGGCACAATGGAGGTGCATTTGAAGCATGTTGGTACAGCTGCTTGGGCAAGAGACAGGTTGAAAATGTCTGTAAAGACCCCAGCGAGCTGCTCCGCACATGCCCTGAGGACACGTCCAGGGATGTTGTCTGGTCCAGCAGCCTTGTGCGTGCTGATCCGGCTCAGTGCCTTGCAGACATCAGTGGATGAGAGGGTGATTGGAGGGTGATCAACTGAGGGTTTGAGCTTGGTTGCAGTTTCTCTGTTGTCTCTTTCAAAGCGAGCATAAAAGTCATTTAGCTCGTTCAGGAAGTTGACATCAGTGGCTGCAGGGGTGGAGTGGGTGGGTTTGTAGTCACTGATGGCCTGGATGCCCTGCCACATGCGTCGAGGGTCAGAGTTGGAAAAGTGTCCCTCTATCTTCAGCTTGTAGCAGTGCTTGGCCTTTTTGATGCCCCTCTTCAGATTTGCTCTGGATGTGCTGTAGGCTTGTGTATCTCCTGATCTGAAGGCAGTATTGCGTGTCTTCAACAGGAGTCGCACTTCCTTGTTCATCCATGGCTTCTGATTTGGGTATGTGGTGATCTGTTTCTGGGTTGTAACACTGTCAATGGTGGTATTAATATAATCCAATACAGAGGATGTGTAGCAGTCAATGTCTGTGTGAGCATCACTGGTGGCTTGGGAAGCAAACATACTCCAGTCTGTGTGTAGGAACCTTTCCTGGAGTGTGAAATCTACCCCCGCAGGCCACACCTTGATGGTCTTCACTGATGGCTTCACACGGTTGATGAGGGGTGAATATTTGGGAGTGAGGAACAAAGAGATGTGGTCAGATTGTCCCAGGTGGGGGAGGGGTGTCGCCACGTAGGCCCCAGCCATGTTTGTGTAGACATGGTCTAAGGTTTTGTTTCCTCTGGTGTGACAGGAAACATTCTGATGAAATTTGGGTAGCACAGTCTTTAAGTTAGAGTGATTAAAATCACCCGCAACAATAAACGCCGCTTCCGGGTGAAGAGTCTGTTGTTTACTGATGGCTGCATAAAGTTCTTTCATAGCAAGCTTGGCATCAGCATCCGGGGGAATATAAGCTGCAGTTATAATGGTGGAAGTGAACTCCCGCGGCAGATAGAACGGTCTACATTTAACCATGAGAAACTCTAGGTTAGCTGAACAATGGCTCCCAACAACAGCAGAGTTTGTGCACCAAGCTTTGTTAATGTAAATGCACAATCCACCTCCCCTTGTCTTACCGGATCCATCTATTGTTCTGTCCGCGCGGAGCGTGTGATGTCCCGTGAGCTCAATAGTGGAGTCTGGTATTCCGCTATTTAACCACGTCTCCGTGAAGATAAGGACGTTACAGTTCAGAAGTCTTTTGCTGTGTGTCATGTTGAGTCGAATCTCATCCATTTTGTTCACTAGCGATCGGACATTGGCAAGGAAGATACTGGGTAGAGAGAGCCGGTGTGGTGTAAGCTTTAGCCGAGCTCTAAGTCCTAAGCTCACTCTACCCTCTTGAATCTACCCTCACTCTCAGCACTGGAGCACCCCAGGGTTGGGTTCTGAGTCCCCTGCTGTACTCACTGCTTGGCCACTTCCAACTCCACCACCATTGTCAAGTTTGCTGACGACACTGTTGTGGTGGGCCTGATCTCAAACAATGATGAGACGGCCTACCTTAAGGAGACCAAATACCTGGAGCTATGGTGCCAGGAAAATAATCTCCTGAACGTCAGCAAGACAAAGGAGATGATAGTAGACTCCATCTGCACTAGTGGATAGTGCATTCCATCTACAGCAAACGCTGCTTGAACAGGCCCAGGAATATTGGGAAAGACTTCAACCACCCCAATAATGGTCTGTTCTCTTTGCTCCGGTCAAGGAAGCATTTCCGCTCCCTGAGGGTGAACACAGAGAGAATGAGGAGGATTTTATTTCCACAAGCGATACAGACCCTCAACCAGAGCTTTCCGGCATAACAACAAATACACACACACATACAAACAGGACCTTCTTGTCCATAGTGCACAGACACGCTCCTATCAAGGGCTCTCCTTTCACACTCATATGCACTTTTTGCACATATATGTATATACACTGAGATGTATATAGGATGTATATGTACATGTTTGCACATAATGTACACTATAATATACACTACACCCAAGTACTACATACACCTGTATTATTTGCTGTACATACTGTATTTATTTATATACATTCCTCCTCACTATTTATAATCACCGTACATAAATGTACATAATTGTATATTATATATACATTCTATCTACTGCACTGTTGTATACACTGAAGTTACTGCATATAAATATGCTATACTGTAACCTGTACATTTCTCCCTGCCTCTGTACAATCTCTCCATCGCTCTCACTTCCCCTCCTTTAAAACGAACTTTCGGTCAGGCATCAAAGCATTTCACTACATCATACTGTGTATGATTTGTATGTGACAAATAAAACGTAAACTTGAGAAGCTTGAAATTATTTTTCCTTGTATTTAAAGTTGTTTGTTTTATTAAAGTAAGTTTTAGTTTGCTCCTGCTTACTCATCTTTCCTGCATTGCAAACCACACCCGTTACAATGTTAATATTAAGTGACAAATTTTAGACACAATTTTAGCCAATATTTGCAATTAGTTATGAATTGGCTACTTTGAACAAATCGGTTAAATGAATGATTCAGTGACTCATTCATTAAGTGTTTTGATTCAGTGCCATATTCAAAAGTAGGCCTATCTTTTTTACACGTTTCTAAATATATATATATATATATATATATATATATATATATATATATATATATATAGTCAACTTTATTTTTAAAACATTAATATCAGCATTATTTATGCAGGTGTAATCGTACAAGTTCAGATGCAACTTCTGTGCCGACACTTCAACTCAAAGTTGATTGTGAACAGCTCTATAGTGTCTTATTATTCTAACTGTATTTATTTTTTAATATTATGAGACATTTATCAGACAGTAGACATGGATCTTTTTGTTTGGTCTCAGTCTGGACTTGTTCTCAGTTTCAATGGTCTTGACTACAACACATAGGCATTAGTGAACATAACCTGCTGCTTTAAAGAGCTGCTAATTGAAATGTTAGTTTACAAATAGATGAATATGAGATTTCATCGTATTATTTGATGAAAAAATATTTAGCACAACACAGAAAAGCCTAAACCTTCAAGACGTGTGCAGTCATGTGTCCTGACTTCCCCTGAACTTCATTACAAAATATGTTTTTTTCTGTATTTTGTCACAACTCAATGCTCAGCTTTGTGGCTCCATGGGAATCCAGTTTAAATTGATTTTCACACCCAGCATCTCATAGGATTCAGGAGAAAAAATGCATCGGTTCAATACAATATCAGTGTGAATGTTGCATCGTCTTCAATGCATGAAAAGTAAACTTTTAGCTTGTAGTTTGTTGACTTGCTCGTTTCAGGCCGAGGCCAAAGAGACCAATGGGAACGTGTTTCTTTGTAACCTGCTGAACCTCTTGCAGCAGAAGTTTAAAGCCAGGGAAGAGACGCGGGAGAGATCCACTCAGGAGTGGGTTTGCCTCGTGTCCTTCATCTGCAATATCTTTGACTACCTCAAGGTGAAGAGTTGCCTTCATTTTTAATGCTTAAGTTCACACAAACAAAATTCACATCTAGGAAGGTGCACATGTACATTTATATGAATTTTTTTACTTTATTCTGTTGACTGCAGGTGAACAACATGCCCATGATGGTGCTGGTGCATCCCGTCTATGACTGTTTGTTCAGACTGGCCCAATCTGACGCCCTGAAGAATCAGGAGGAGGTGAATCTCAAACAATATTACTAGTGGTTGACTGTTGATAGCTGTGTGTGTCAGAGAAAATGCTCTCTTTTCAGCAGGAATTAGCAAGCACATCACTCACAACACACTGAAGAGGCTTCCCAATGACTTTCAAGCACACAGTTAGAAGATGAACTCTGAGCGGCTCTGAGCACTACGCGGCGATATCCCAATACGTAGGAGCCCCATATGATTGACTGATAGGGAACATTTCGTTTTTAAGGCATATAAATAGTATTTTAACTGTTGTGAATTCTCCCGTTTTAGCGCAGTGGTTAGTTAGGTGCATGACGTTGTCATTACAGTGTGCGCAAATAACGTAGCGCTGCGTTCCCAGTGCGTACGTAAGTAGCGTAACAGGATATTCCGTAATGACTCTTAACAGAACAGTAAACCATGTGCTCAACTCATGCTGTGTTATTTGCAAGAAAGTTTATGACATAAAACTACCTCAAGTACACAACGAAGTGTATATGGTGACTTGCAAAATAAACGGCTAAATTAATCTGATGACTCCGACTCCCTGACCAGAGTTCTGCAGTGGTCAAAACTATAACTACCGGCATTCAGGGGTGCAATCCCCAACATTAACAAAGTCTGAAATGGAAGTATGGTTGTTTGCTGATGTATCGTTTTTTTTTTTTCCAAATTATTACTTGATCAGTTTTCACCTTCACCTCTAGTGGATCATTGGTTTCCATTCACTCACCAGTGCATACTGATGTTTTTCTTTTAGAATGCATATTATTTAGATACCAGAATTATTTTGACAGATTGATTATCATCTCTATCATTCATCTGTTGGAAGATGAAGATCGGATGTTATGTTCTCTCCGTATGTCATCTCTCTCAGGTGGACTGTCTGGTGTTGCAGTTGCATCGTATTGGAGATCAGCTGGAGAAGATGAACATGCAGCTGATGGATGAGCTGTTCAATCTGCTGAGGGACGGGTTTCTCCTGCAGGAGGATTTGAGCTCCATGGGTCGCCTCCTCCTGCTGGAGATCCTGGAGTTTCGCGCAGGAGGCTGGACTCTCAGCGACACAGCACAGAAATACTATTACAGCAAAGTGATGGACTGAGGCCTCCATTCGAAAGAGAAACACAGAAAGAAATTGATGTTTTGTTTTTTATAAAAATAAGCTCAGATCCAGTTGTTTTTGGTCTGATTGGTTCCTCAGGCTCTTGCAGATTAGACAATAACTTTTCAACTTAAGTTGTTTTGATGCCATTTAAACATTGAATTGAAATAAATAATTGAATATTTATGTGCAAAATTTTACAAAAACTTAAGAGATATTTTAAATTTGTTCCATATTTTAATTAGTATTAATTTTAATTAGTACAGAAAATTAAATTAAAAAATTAAAATTAAATATTGCATAGACTGTATGAACTGTATGAATTAAATATATTAATAAAAGGTGTTCTTAGTATACCTAAAAAAAAAAAAAACTGTATTCATGATCAGTAAGTCATTTTCTCCTTTTTTTGATTCACATTAATGACACAGATAGGTTTATTAGGCTGCTGTCACCTTAAGATCAAATGCACAGATCCATTATACTGATACACATCCGGTTTACACACAGCTGTTTAACTGACTGCGTTTACATGAATACGCCACACAATGAACATTTAGTCATAATGGTGTGTGTATTCCACCATTTAAGCACAATACAACCTGGAAGAGAACAGAATTCGGCAATCAGCACAAGCTTCATAAATTAAATACATTTGGATAAATTGCACTTACAACTTTTTTTTAACATCAAGCTCGTCCCGCCCTTTATATTCTCATATTAATGTGCCTTCACTTTAAATTTCCCTGTTTCTCATATTTATTCTTTTGGTAAGATATAAAAATGAACAGTTCTGAAAAAGTACTTCTCAAACTCAAAGCATGTCTATTTAAACTTTATAATTAGGGAAATCTATCAACTAGACTAATTCTAGAACCTGCTAGTCATCTTGACTGTATTTGAAATAAAAACATTTTTGAAAACTAACATGAAACTATGCTTCTGTCCGCAGCTCTCGAGCTGTAATTCCAACCACAATCTTTGAATTATGTTGATAACAACAGAACTTGCACACCACTGGCAAGGGAGTCACATTTAAGCTGTAAAAATGTGAAAATAGGCTTGCTGAACATGAAGTTGCTGTAGCATACATTTCAGAAAGCGATACTCTGAACGCTGCCCAAGATGTAGGCTGGTTCATAAACTGTGGAGACAAGATCTTGGATAGAAATGCCGGATTAGGCCACAATGAAAGACAACTGCCCACTCTAGCGCAAATAGGGAGCACTCACTGATAGCCCATGGAGTTCACTCACACGCTTTGCCATTGCAATAGACAAGAGTAATGTAGTCTTAAATGACAACCATTTAATGTCAGACTGTAACAATGGTTCAAATGGGGGGTGACAAAGAATTGAGTACCAAACCCAAGTCCCACGTCAGGCTCTGCACGACCCTTGGAGGACACAGGTGATAAGCTCCTTTTCAGAAAAGCAACAATCAGTCAGTCAGACCCAAGTGAAGAGCCACTAAACTCTAATCGATGAGCTGCTAAACCTACCACATATACCTTTAGTGTGGATATAGACCGTCCAAGTTCCAAAAGATGTTACAGAATGAACACATCCACAGTTTCTGTGTCTCTGGATGTGGGTGCCAAAGTCTTCCTTATGTGAGACGTTTGACTGTCCGTGAACACATCTACAGCCGCACTCCCATACGTCCTGCATATGATGTGCACCAATTTCCGAATTGTGAAAGTCTTCTGTGTGTTAGCATGCGATGCAAAAGAATAAACGAGGTGAGTAGAGTGAACTCAAACTTCTTTTTATTAGAACAAAACTAAACACTTTAAATATAAAACTAAAGGATCACGCTTATGAACATATATAAAACCATTTAGATGAAAAAAAAAACAGTGTGTGAGAAATAATCAGTTTAAGTCATAAAGTAAGTTTTAATTGAAAAACATATAGCTCAAACTCAGAATGGATACAAGTCATGGGGTTCTTCAGTACTTTTATCAATGCAATAGCAATATATTTGTTTCTTTGTTTAAATGGATGAGAAATTGAAAGTGATTCCCTATGCTGAGATGAGGTGTTCTGTCTTTTTTTTTCAGGATGTCTTATTTCAAGATTTTTTTTTCTAACACTTTTTACTGGACTTTACTGGACTGAGTCCAAAGGTATGTGAAATCTGGGCATTTACCGCTTATTTATTTGTATTGTTTTGTTATATTGCAGCCATTTTCTAAAATCATTCAAGTTCATTTTTTTCCTCAATGTACACGCAGCAACCCAAATTGACAAAAAAACACAATGTGTGTGACATATTTAACTCAGGTGCTGTCCATTTCTTCTGATCATCCTTGAGATGGTTCTACAGCTTCATTTGAGTCCAGCTCTGTTTGTTTATACTGACTGGACTTGATTAGTAAAGCCACACATCTGTCTATATTTTACATTATGCATTACATTATGCATTCAAGGAACACATTGAATCAGGTCTATATAAGACCTTACAGCTCACAGTGCATGTCAGAGCAAAGGAGAATCATGAGATCAAAGGAACTGCCTTAAGAGCTCAGAGACAGAATTGTGGCAAGGCACAGATCAGGCCAAGGTTACAAAAAAGTGTCTGCTGCACTTAAGGTTCCTAAGAGCACAGTGGCCTCCATAATCCTTAAATGTAAGACATTTGGTATGACCAGAACCCTTCCTAGCACTGGCCGTCTGGCCAAACTGAGCTATCAGGGGAGAAGAGCCTTGGTGAGAAAGGTAAAGAAGAAACCAAAGATCACTGTGGCTGAGCTCCAGAAATGCAATTGGGAGATGGGAGAAAGTTGTAGAAAGTCAACCATCACTGCAACCCTCCACTAGTCAGAGCTTTATGGCAGAGTGGCCATAAAAACCCTAAAACCCACATGGGGTTTGTTAAAAAAAACACCTGAAGGACTCCAAGATGGTGAGAAATAAGATTCTCTGGTCTGATGAGACCAAGGTAGAACTTTTTGGCCTTAATTCTAAGCGGTATGTCTGGAGAAAACCAGGCACTGCTCATCACCTGTCCAATACAGTCCCAACATTGAAGCATGGTGGTGGCAGCATCATGCTGTGGGGGTGTTTTTCAGGTGCAGGAACAGGACGACTGGTTGCAATTGAGGGAAAGATGAGTGTGGCCAAGTACAGGGTACAACCTTCTCCAGAGTGGTCAGGACCTCAGACTGGGCCGAAGGTTTACTTTCCAACAAGACAATGACCCTAAGCCAGGGGTGGGCAAACTATATACAGGCCATATACAGCCCGTTGGGCTTTTTAATCCGGCCTGCCGAACTTGTAGAAGTTATATTATTATTTTAAATTGTATTATAATTAAATCTCCTTCATTTGACCTTTCCCTGTAATGTCAGTGTTTCCCCAACAGATGGCGCACTCCAAAGACATTGAGCTTTGTTTGAGTGTGATGTTTCGCTCTACTTCACTTTTTCGCTTTGCACTTTGAACTCTTCAGTAAAAATGAGCGGACCGAAGAAAAGAAAAGTAGACAGTGAGTACCGAGTGTTTGATAAAGAGTGGATAACACAATATTTTTTTGCTGACGTCCGATTAAGGGCTGTATATCTGATATGCCAAGAAACTGTAGCGGTTTTTAAAGAATACAACATCAGCCGTCATTTTGCCTCTAAACATGCCAACTACGCTAGCAAAAATCTCCCAAAAATCGGACAGCTACGGCACTGACGGCAAATTTACAGACTCAGCACAAAAAATGCTGACCTTGTTTGGCTCAACCTATGTATGTGAAAATACATTCAGCGAACATCTTCAGTCATCTTTTTACATCTTCAAAGCCCATCACAGGGCCAAATTAACTAGTCGACACCTATTTCACCTTTCTGGTATGCAAATTTTGGTTGGCTTCAGCGACTGATTTCAGTGGTTTAACTGCACCTATCAGCACACCTGGCAGCGTCGGCATTGGTTGAGCTGTGTGACTCTTCGCTGTGATTGGTGTATGATTCCCTGTGTTTTCAGGCTGATCTGCATCTCGGTTATGGCAGGACTGAACACCGCTATCGAAAGGCGGTTACTATTGTAACCTCTGTTCCCTAAAAGACAGGAACAACGCTTGGAAATAACTGCCTTGTACGCGCTTAAATAGCTGGGCAGTATTCAGTCATGAATTTAATTTTGCAATTGTCATGCTTATGTTATTTAAACTGTCTATCAGCCAGTGCTGCATCGCACGACAATTAGCCACTTGTCAACTGTTTGTTCTAGTGGACAGAACCATGGCACTGCTCTATCTCCCGTGTTTGTGTCTCGTTAGTGTCTGCCCCGCCTCCTTGTTTCCCATAATCATTCCCAGCTGTTTCTCATCACTACCTTCCCTCATGTGCCCTATTTAATCCCGGTGTGTTTGCTGTCCTGTGTGGTGTTGTTGTCTTTCCTGGGTGGCAGTCATGTGTTTCCTGCTGCGGCCCTGGTTTGTTTTATGGTTTAGTTTGGATCTTGTTTATGTTATGTTTTCCCCCTCGTGGGTTTCTTTTGTTATGTTCAGAGTTTGTTTCTTTTGTTAATCAATATTCTATTCACCAGCACTTGAGTCCTTTTCCCTTGACCAGCCGTGAAACATCCAGTTTACACACTGCTGTTTAACTGACATAAATTGCTACTCCACAATGAACATTTTGTCATAATTGTGTGTGTATTCCACCATTTAAGCGCAATAAGACCTGGAAGAGAACAGAATTTGCCAGAAAGCACAAGCTTTAAGCTCCTTTCTGGATAAATTGCACTTATAACTTTTTTAACATCAAGTCCGCCCCGCCTCTTATATTCTCATGCATTTCATTGCTCAGAAGTGTCTAGTTCTATAAACATATGGCAATATACATGATATAGTACAAAATAGACCTTTTATTTTGTTTTAACAATCGTCATACCATCCAGCCCTGTCAACATATATCTTTGGTAGTCAATGTCTAATATTCTTGAATGAAAAGTTTATTGATATAGAGGTCCAGTATGGCATGACTTTCATATCTATGTCCAAGAGCAAGTACAGAGTTTTAAAACATAAGGTGCAATAGAGAGCTGTTGAGTTGCCTTGCTTATATACAGTGTGAGTGTACAGCATGACTGCTGATGAAGTTGATACTGTCAAACAAAGCTGAGATTTCAATCCATTCTCTGATATTTCATGAATTTGGAACATCTCTTCAGCTGAATTGTGAAGAAAAAGTTTGTTTCCTTTTCATATGGCCTTTGAAGAATGCTGTCCTTCGGCTTACTCTTCATGTGCCTTCACTTTACATTTCCCTGTTTCATGTATTTATTCCTTTAGCATGATTTTCAAATTACCATTCCTGAAAAAGTACTTACTGAGTATTTGACCTTTGTAATTATGGAAATCTATCAACTAGACTAATTCTAGAACCTGCTAGTCATCTTGACTATATTTGATTTTTTTTGTTTTGTTTAAAACTAACATGAAACTATGCTTCTGTCTGCAGTTCAAGAGCTGTAATTCCAACCACAACCACTGAATTTTGTTGATAACAACAGAACTTGCAAACCTTTGAGAAACACACCCCTATTTGATCATCTGCATTTTCATCAAAAAAAAAGAAAAAAAGATTGCTCTTCTCTATTTAAAGGCACAATATGTAGTATGGTTGGATTGAAATCCCAAACTAGAACAATCCTGTCCTGTCCTCAGTTGTTCTCCTTCCTGGTTTCTGTCGTGTGTTTGTTGGGGCACATGGACTGGAATTGATTGGAATTGCTCTGCTGTCATTGTGGCATCTGACCCGCCCTCCTTGTTACCTCACTCATTTCCTCGTTTGGTCTCCTCCGCTCACCTGTTTCTTGTCTTCTTTGTTTGGTCTCTCAAGACTCGTGACCTGTCTTGTTGGATTTTGCCAGTTTTGGGTTTCCTCTTTTGTGTTTTGTTTTGTTCTTTGCCTTTTGTTACAAACCAATGTCCTTACCTGTAATTATATTCTTATTGCAACAAATACTGTATTCAATAAGTATTCAATAACCCAATAAGTATTCAAAATACTTTTTTGAATGTAACTAATCTGAATATCAATGATTTTACCTGTAACTGAATAAAGTTATCTGTATTTTAAATATGGAATGCTGTTATAGGTATTCTGTTCTTGTCCAACTCTGTTGGTTGGTCAAGTGCTTCGACTGCTCATCCGCCTGGTTTTGGCGGTTTTGGTACTTCATCAGTTTGTGTAGCACATAGATGAGCTCTATAACGTTGACTAAAATTGAAACCAGAGAAACCACTAGCATGAAGATAATAAAGATCGTCTTCTCTGTGGGTCGAGAGAGGAAACAGTCCACCTGATGGGGGCAAGGCCAACGCTTACAGACGTAGTCAGCAGACAAGCTGAATCCGTAAATGTACCACTGAATGAGCAGGAAGGCCACCTCAAAGAGTGTCTTGGAAATGATGCTAGCAATGTAGGTGTATAAGAGGGCACCCTCCATCTTCACCTTGTGCAAATTGCCCTTTGTGTTTGCACCATCAACCTGATCAGGCCTCTCCTCTTTGGGCATTGTGTAGATCACGTGTGCCAAGAACAACAGTGTAGGGGTGGACACAAAGATGATCTGAAGAACCCATAAACGTACATGTGAGATGGGAAAAGATTTGTCATAGCAGACGTTCTGACAACCAGGCTGCTGGGTATTGCACTTAAAAGCTGTTTGCTCATCATTCCAGGCTGACTCCACTGCTGTTCCCAGAAGCAGGATACGGAAAATGAAGAGCACGGAAAGCCAGACCTTCCCTCCAGCTGTGGATTGGACATGCACACTCTTAAGAAGTTGTACCAATGCACTCCAGTCAGCCATCTTGAGGGAGCTTTAGCTGAAAATAGAAAGCTGAGATATAATATACAGTGACCCCCCAAAATGTTTTGGGACACTTAACTGAAAAAATTACATTATTTTCATTGCATTTGTTTAAAAAAATATCAAACCAAGCGTCAAATTATGCTTTTCTCTGCATTGACTTCACTTTTTTTAGTAGATTTTTAAAGTTCACAAAGATCCGTATGTTGATTTATTGACTGACAGCTCTCCTGTTCACATGACGAGATAAATCGGAAGTTGTTGTATGTGAACATGATGGTTATTGTAGTTAAAGACTAAATATGAGCATTCATTCATCTCACTTGCAGAAAACAAAACCGAAGAGAAATAAATTATTCCTCAAAATGAATAAAAACGGTGAAAAGCAAAATCTGAATACAACAAACTTTATTTTCTATTAAATAAAGCAAATATTGTTATGGATTTAATCTCACTTTATTGACTGATGCACTCGCTGCTGACCTTTGACGATTCAGTAAACATTTAAGTAAAAATGACTAGATTTTTTTAGTTTAATAGTGAAGCATTTTTATTTATATTATTTATTATTTAAGCCTTATTATTTACTTTTCAGTTATATATATATTCCACCATTAAACTGTGCAAAAAAAATATAATTATAGTTTTTTTAATTGAACCTTTTTGTGAAATGTTGTGGTTGAAAAGTGTTTGTGATTTACTAATTTAAAGAAGTCATTTGATACTTTTCATATTTTCCTTCCTGCCTAAAATGCCTTGATCGAAGTCAAAAAAGTGGTTCCTCAAACTTCCACATTGCAATATGACGCATAATTATCAAAATACAGCAATAAAGAAGAAGAGGCTTAATGTCACGGAGATAGATGTTAGTTCATCCAGTTATTATATTTCTGCCAATTAAAAAAAAAAGTTTTCAAAAGTTGTAAGACTTCATATAAAGCTTACCTGAAGAGATGTCCAAAAGCAAAACAAATCCAGAGCAAAGTGACTGAGTAAACTGAAACACACCTGTCAAATATTTTCAACTTGTGAGACACTCGGAGAGTTAAAAAGTAGAAAACAAAAGCATGCACCGACTGATGATTTGCATGTTTTTGTCATACCTTAGACTTTTTAGTTCTTCCTCAATCACTTTCTGTCATTTTTTTCAAAAGGAAACATCATCGCAATTTCAACTGTTTTTTTTTTTACTTTGTTATGTAACTATTTGTATGAACAATTGAAAAATATAATTAAAAAAAACAGAGCCATAGAATGAATCCCTGAACAGAGAGAGGTCAATAACAAAAGTATCAGTCAGTAAGTAACAATCATGTGTCCATCTGCAGTGCTACAGAGCATCTCATCTTAAAGGACTTGATTTGCCAGTGAGATATTACTCCACCATTCTACCAAATCTATGAGATTGTCTGTGTCAAGGACTTCCATTGTGTAACGCGGACTCAGGCAGGTTAAGATCCATTTGCAGTTTAATGATAAAAACAGAGAGTGGTACAAAACAGGCTGAGGTCGAAATACCAGGCAAACAGCAATATCCAAGGCAGGGCAGAGAGAATGGTCAAAAACAGGCAGAAGGTCAGGGTATGCAGCAATCCGGAGAACAGGCAAACAACAAACAGGAGGCAGGCGGAACAGGATCGTGAACGAGGAACAAGGCAGTCAATACACAGGCAAGGTAAACAGGTGCCGATAACGTAACAGGAATATGTAACAGGTGTGGTGTAATCAGTCCAGGAAAGTGAGTGTATGGGAATTGTAGTCCAAGTGAATTAGAACTCCGGAGAGTGCGACCTCCGGTGGTCGCTGGTGGGAACCTCATTGGCATTTGTGACATATTGTCAACTCCTTCCATGTCAACCCACTCCGATTGTTTCTCCAGCGTCTACCGTGTGTGGCTTCTTTGTCTTCAGATCACCAGCTAAGCTTTCCATTGATCTTTCACTTACATTCCACTGCCATAGTACTGTTTATCATTTTACTCATGTC
Source organism: Rhodeus uyekii (assembly GCA_037043235.1). Classification (NCBI taxonomy): domain Eukaryota; kingdom Metazoa; phylum Chordata; class Actinopteri; order Cypriniformes; family Acheilognathidae; genus Rhodeus; species Rhodeus uyekii. The sequence goes on from JAWRVZ010000161.1 coordinate 301,969, forward strand.
TGTGTGTCGCCTGTTCATCCATGAAAATATGTATGTGTGTACACACAATCATCACAGTATAACACAAAGATGATTACATTTTTGGGATAGTCTGTCCAGTTAGGAAGAATAAGTGATTGTGAATCTGTTCCAACTGCTTTAGTGCAAATGAAAGTGACAACAGGTGCACTGGAGAGACAACAACAAGACAAACCCCAAAAAGGAATGATGTTGAAGGTGGTGACCATGAACAAATGTTCTCTCCTTGTTGTTCCTTATTCATTGTACTTTAGTTTTATGTTTCGTTGTATGATATTGTATGAAATTTTGTTGCTGACTTATGTGCACTAACATTTATTTAAAGAAATCTGTGGATAACAGTCTATTGGGCTTGACTTTATTGGTCTTGTGCTGCCTATTGAGAGTTGATTCAAATAAATACATCTATAATGGCTCACATTGCTTAAACAAATGCTCAAGTTTAATACAATGATAATAATGCAAGGCAAGCACATCACTTAGCAACATTCAGTGTGGGTTTTGACTGTTCACAGATTGAGTGTTCAAATGGATTTCAAATACAGATTGTCCGTGGGGCAGGGCTAGAATAGATGACTAGTCGGTTGCAAAAATTTTCATTTAAGCATTAAATTTATGAAAGTAGACATTCTGCACATGCCTAGTCCTTGTCACTGTCTGTAACAGTGTTCCTCCAGGATGGCAAAGGAGATTTGGTGTGATTTGGAGATTTTGGAGCTGGAACGGGACACAGAAGGGCAACAACCAGTAGCAGGACCAGTATCTGCTCCCTTATTCTGGAAGTTACAGGAGGAACACTGCCAAAGCCCTACAAAATTACCTCCATCAGTCTACTGGTGTGCATGTTTCTGACCAAACTGTCAGAAGTGGAATCTCACCACCTCAGGCCCCGACATCCTGCATCTTGATTGGCATGTGCCAGATACCACCAGAAATCATGTACACCATTGGCGCCCCATTCGTGACAGATGTGAAAGAGTCTGTAAATGCCAAGGGAAGAGCTATGCTTACGCAGCTTTGAGTGTCTCGAGTCATGCACTCTCCTGTCTGTGACGTGTCGTGTGCAGGGCATGGTGTTTGGATTCTGGCACTTCGGGCTTGTTTGGTTTCAGTTTTGTGTCAGGATTCGGACATTCCTGTCTCACGTGTTTGTCTTCTGTTGTGAGCACACAAGTTTTCGCTCGTGCTCGTGCACTTTGTCATGTTCTGTGAGTGTGTGCGCTTTTGAGTTAACTTTGGCTGAAAAAAAAGTGTTTCGCTTTTTGTTCTCTCCTGTCAAGTGTGTAACCCCGCCCATCTTGTTTCCTTGTTATTGTTTTTATTTGCCCCACCTGTCCTTCCTCAATACTTGCCTTCTGTTTTCCACATTTATTCCCCCTGTATTTGCTTTCCTGTGCTGTGCCCTTGTCGTTGTTCCTCATGTCTAGTCGAGTCAAGTTGTGTCAAGTCGTGTTGAATTGAGTTAAGTCTTGTTTTCCCCCTCAGGGTATTTTTTCATTTTTTATTTTATTTTTATTAAATATAAAACATTGAGACATCGCTTCCCTTCATAACCCCATACCTGAAAGTTTGTTTATTAAATAATGTTTAATGTAAGCTTAAAAGTAACAGATGTTTCTGTGTCTCTGAATTATCAATAAAAAATCAAAATACTTAAAAATGATCTTTCAAAAGGCCAGCCCAGTCTAATCTGAATTGTATCAGTCACATAAATAGGTAGCTAATCATTCAGTATTTATTAATAAATAAATGGCTACATTTATTCTTGAGTTGTGGCATGTTTTAATTGTTTCTTTCGTCTTTCAGGTCTATGTCCTCTAGATAAATTAATATGGTTGTTACGACCCATAACCAAACAATAGCTCGTTGATAATAATAAGACAAAGAATGGTAATGGACCGAACACATAAATATCCCACAGACACGAGATAACGGTTCAAGACGCCCAAGCGCCTACATTTACTGATCAAACAAAAGTGAATACAACATACATCAACCAAAGGTTATTCAACAAACAGAAATAAAGAAACAGCAGTAAACTTGTAGCGCAGCTAAGGAAACAGACTCCTGCCTACACCTGTTCTTACTTGGCTCTCGATAAAAGAACATGTGAGTCTTCCGGGCATCTGCTTCCCTCACTATTCTAACTAAATAACTAAACGTGAACTATCAAACAAAAACCACTACCAGTTACCGAAATTAGAAAAGTAACGAATAACAGTAAATACAAAACTACTCAAAAGATCAACATAAACACAACTAAACTAGAAAGTAACAAAAGTCGAAGCTCTCCAGGTGCGAAGAGAGCGGCGTCGGAGAGACGATGAGATGGAGAGAGAGTGAGACGCCACCATTGTCTCGACTGACGGCTTTATATCCGGAGTCACTGATGACATCACAGCGTTCCGCTAATAGGGGATTCTATGGTGCATAGAATCTCAAGGAATCTCAATCTTCCCTCTCAAGGCCACCTAGAGGCTAAAAACAAAAATTACCCAGAGACCAACATAACAATGGTCAATGATGATTGTGATGAGTGGGACAATGGTGTATTTTGCTTTTGCTAGTTTGCTGGTCTCTAAAAACTGTTGGATCACTTACAACAGTTTTACTTAAGAAATTAGCATTACTTTTTGCTGTGGTGTCAAAACAAGAGCTTTAATAGCTGTTCTGTGATCCTTTTTTTTCTTGAAAGACTTTGCTAGAACAATTTGTTCAGTTTAGGGTTAATTTCTTATAACTTCAATGTTAATGTATATGTTCTCAGTTTGGGACCAGCAAAATGTGATCTCACAAGTAACTTTAAGGGCGACACTCAAGTTAAGAATAAATGTTTTGTAAGAAATGTTTTGCCTCCACATTAATGTTTATCTTGGTTTTAATTTACTCATGTTAAAATGCAGCATAAAGCCACTGCAACAGGAAACTAATTCACCTGACATTGAAATAGGCAAAAAGGCAAAAACCGGTTACTAATTGCTTACATAGCAGTTTCTGTTTTGGTTTATTTCATTTCCTGGAGATTTCAGATGAAGCATGACAAAGAGTACACTGACAGTGTGTGTGTAACCTTATGCATTCCTGTCATGATGAGTATGTTGTAAGTGAACAGGTGACAGTTGTGTTCATTCCTACATTAGACACACATCTTCATCAATGGACTGGCTGTTCAAAGCAAATCTGCTTCAGAAACATATCATTAATCAAGGGGTTGTATTGTGGCTTTATATAAAAAAAGAAAAATAAATAAATCTGAAACAAACACTAAACACTATAATAAACACTATAAGTAATTTTTACAACCTCTCTGGGAAGCAAGTAGCCAATCTATTTCTCTGGTCTATGGGTGCAAACAGTAGTGTTGTGGTACTCAAGACCAATGTTCGAAGATCTTGATCTCGTCTTTGTCTTGACCGCAGTTGCACTTCAGACTAAGAGGACTCAGGATTTTATCTCACGACATTGTCTGATTTATTTCTTAACATCATTGATGTGATTTGATGTAAAACTTACTGGTTAACATACAATCACTAACTTATTTCTAATGTGATTCATATTGTTACTATTCTGTTCAAAATGAATGCAGTATTGTTTCAAAAACGTCAAATTCCCAAAATTCATACAAATACCCCCAAAATTCAAGATGTTATTGCAAAAATGTGTTTTTCTTATAACATAGATATAAGCGATAACACAAGCGCAAGAAAGCTGTTTTCATGAATATGAACATGATTGCAAATGTTATATTGATTTTATACAAACGTTCAAAAAAATGTGTTATTATAAATACAATTTGGCAATTAGTAATGAACTGGCTGCTTTGAACAAATCAGTTAAATAAATTATTCAGTGACTCATTGTTATGAATATGAGCTCTGCGCTCCCCTCTCTGGCTACCAGAGGGAGCTCACATATATACTGACACTACACTACACATCCCAGAAACCCACACATTGGACTGATTGCACACACCAGCTGGACACCATCATGACTGTTTGTCACACCTGCTTTCATCCATCATATGAACTATAAAAGACTCCAGTATCTGTGCACACACCGCAAAGTCTTGATTAACCGTGGTTGTCAACTCTGAGCGTTATTATTCCTGTCTGTTTATCCTGTTACCGATTCTGCCTGTTTGCCCGTGTCTGATTCTGTTCTGCCTGCCCCGACCTGTGCCTGAAATATCGGTTGTGATTGATATCTGCCTGTCTTGACTACTCACTAAATTAAGAGACCACTGCAAAACTATCAATTTTTCTGGTTTTGCTATTTATAGGTATGTATTTTGGTAAAATTAACATTTTTGTTTTATTCTATAAACTACTGACAACATTTTTCCTAAATTCCAAATAAAAATATTGTAATTTAGAACATTTATTTGCCAAAAGCAACAAAGGGTCAAAATAACAAAAAAGATGCAGTGTTGTCAGACCTCGAAAAATGGAAAGAAAATCAGTTCACATTTATTTTTTAAACAACACAATACTAGTGTCTTAACTTAGGAAGAGTTCAGAAATCAATATTTGGTGGAATAACCCTGATTTTGAATCACAGGTTTCATGCGTCTTGGCATGCTCTCTGCCAGTCTTTCACATTGATGTTGGGTGACTTTATGCCACTCCTGGTGCAAACATTTATGCAGCTTGGATTTGTTTGATGGCTTGTGACCTTCCATCTTCCTCTTGATCACATTCCAGAGGTTTTCAATGGGGTTCAGGTCTGGAGATTGGGCTGGCCATGGCAGGGTCTTGATCTGGTGGCCCTCCATCCACATCTTGATTGACCTGGCTGTGTGGCATGGAGCATTGTCCTGCTGGAAACACCATTCCTCAGAGTTGGGGAACATTGGCAGAGCAGAAGGAAGCAAGTTTTCTTCCAGGACAACCTTGTGCGTGGTTTGATTCATGCATCCTTCACAAAGTCAAATCTGCCCGATTCCAGCCTTCCTGCAGCACCCCCAGATCATCACCGATCCTCCACCAAATTTCACAGTGGGTGCGAGACACTGTGGCTTGTAGGCCTCTCCAGGCCTCCGTCTAACCATTAGATGACCAGGTGTTGGACAACGCAGAAAATTGGACTCATCGGAGAAGATGACCTTATGCCAGTCTTGCAAAACCTTAGCCTGCCTCTTCTCTGCTTCTCATTGATGAAGAGCTTTTTTCTGGCTTTGCACGACTTCAGCCCTGCCCCTAGGAGCCTGTTTCGAACAGTCTTCACCATGCACTTCTCCCCGGCTGCCTTATGCCATTCTTTTTGTTGGTCACTTGATGTCATCCTACGGTTGTTGAATGACATTCAAATGAGTTAGCGGTCATTCCGGTTGGTGGAGAGTCGTTTTCGACCTCTGCCGGTCTGTAGCTTTGTTGTCCCCAATGTCTACTTTTGAGGTACTACTATCACTGTTTTTGCCAGCCAGCTGGCCCTACTCCAAAAGAATAGTGATGACCACAGAAGTGTTTTTTAAAAATCTTTTCCTTATTAAATAATATTTGGTTCAGGTAATCACCTAATCAGCACCTCATTCAGTAGATTGAGGTGTGCCTGTGTTGGAATTCAACAGACATTGGAATGGAATGTCTTCCATACTTGTAGAGATGCTGATTTAAGAAAAAATATCAGTGGTCTCTTAATTTTTTCCAGAGCTGTATATATGCAAAATTGTATTTTCAAAACATAAATATCAATATTATTTATGCAGGTGTAATTGTACAAATTCAGAGGCAACTTCTGTGCCGACACTTCAACTCAAAGATGAATTTTATTTTCAGTGATATGATTGTGAACAGCTCTACTGTATAGTTGTCACAGACTCTGCCACGCCCCCTGCACCAGACTTGCACGCTCCACCCACTCGTTCACAGTCCCCAGAGTACTGAGCACCTGCACTTGTTCACAATCAGGCCAGCACTATATAACCAGTACTCACACAGCACTCTGTGTCTGGTCTCATCGCAGTACCACAGACTCCTGGTTTCCATGACTGTCTCCTGTATCATTGCACTCCAAGCTCCTAGTTTCTCCGTCAAGACCTCTGTTTGTTCACCGTCTTGTTCTCCGAGTTCTACACCTCAGTTAAGCCCATCAGTCACCTCAATTATCTGTCTCTCGCCACTTTCTTTGTGCCTGTTCTCTGTAAATAAACATCCACGTTAACCTACGTCTGTTGTCTGTGGTCTATCATGACAGAAGACCAGACCACGAGACTGACCGAAGCAGAGGCAGGCGATCTCCCGTCAACAGCACCAAACCCCTACACCGATTTCGCACACGCTTTCCTCCCAGCATTACGTCAGGAAACTTCTTCACCACAAGATCCTGAGATGTTGTCTCAACAGATCGCTCCAAAATCGCATTCATTGTCACCCACCTTTCTGGTAGAGCCCTCCAGTGGGCTGAAGCCCTCATGACTGCCGGTGGACCAGTCACCCAATCCATTGAGATATTCACCCAGCATTTTCGTCAAGTTTTCAGCCGCACTTCAGGACCCACCTCGGTGCATGATCAACTACTAAAACTACAGGAAGGTAACCAATCTCTCCATAATTTCACCATTCACTTCCGCACTACTGTCAGTGTATCGTGCAGGGTTGAACCCTCAGCTCCGGATGCCATAAGCAATTTATGATGACCATATTGGACTAGAGAACTTCATACACCATGCCACCCTGATTTCTCAAAACCTTGCCGTTCCCACGACACCGTTGCATTCCCCGCCTCCAACGTGGGAGCTTAGCCCTCCAGCACCAGAGCCGATGCAAGTTGATCATGACCGCCTGATTCCAACAGAACGTGAAAAATGAATGTGAATGCACCTCTGCCTCTGTTGCGGTGGGTCGGGTCATCTCCGAGCGATTTGTCCTACCCGACCCCCATGCCCAGCAGTGAGTACCATTCATGCTGATTCCATAATGCCCTCACTCCCTACCACAGATGTCATTGTAATTACCTCTTGTTTTTCACTTCCAGCAAAAGCCTTGATTGACTCTGGATCCGCCGGAAACTTCATATCCGCAGAGTTTCTCAATAGACTCCAAGCCAAAAAGAACCCTCTATCACGTCCCTACCTGGCTCATGCCACCCTGGGAAAACCGCTGGGCAAGAGGTGTATTCGCTACATCTCCACTCCTCTCACCATCCAAATCGGCTGTCTGCATATTGAACATCTTCTCCTGCTGGTGCTGGAGGGATCTACCATCGATATCGTCCTGGGACGCCCTTGGCTATCTAAACATGGTCCACTCTTCAACTGGGAATCAGGGGAGTTAATGCGATGGAGTCAAGAATGCCAACAGAACTGTCTGCAGCAGGTCAAGAGGATTCACATGGGCCATTCTCTACCCCAAGAAACCAGTTCGTTGACCCTAGCCTCAACCTCCATTGAAAGTCCTACACCCACCTCCCTGTCACCTGTTCCCTCAGAGTACCGGGCGTTCCAGGATGTATTCAGCAAACAACGAGCCACTGAGCTCTCACCTCATCGGACATGGGACTGTGCCATCGACCTGCTGCCTAGGGCATCATTCCCTCGTGGACGCATCTACTCTTTGTCCATCCTGGAGCACAAGGCCATGGAGGAGTACATCCAGGAGGCTCTCAACCAAGGATTCATCCGACCATCTCATTCCCCTGCTGCTTCCAGTTTTTTTCTGCATGGGAAAAAAGGATGGAGGCTTGCGGCCCTGCATCGACTATCGTCACCTGAACTCTCAAACCAATAAGATTCATTATCCGCTTCCCCTGGTGCCTGCCACCCTGGAACAGCTGCGGGGAGCTCATATCTTTACTAAACTGGACCTGCGCAGCGCCTACAATCTCATCCACATAAGAAAAGGTGACGAATGGAAAACCGCCTTTATCACCCCATCAGGTCATCATGAATACCAAGTGATGCCGTTTGGACTATTCAATGCCCCTGCCATTTTCCAAAACTTCATGAATGAGATCCTACGAGACTTTCTCAATCAGTTTGTTATAGTTTACATTGATGACATCCTGGTATAATCTCTCCACCACGAGGAACCATCGGCACGTTGCGCAGGTCCTCCAACATCTCCGACAACATCATCTCTTCCTCAAATTGGAGAAAAGTGAGTTCCACCGCAGCTGTATCCACTTTCTCGGTTACATCACTGACCAGGGCGGCGTCAAGATTGTCCAGGGGAAGGTGAAAGCAGTACAATCCTGGCCAGAACCTTCTTCCGTTAAAGAACTACAACGTTTTCTTGTATTCGCTAACTTCTATCGCTGGTTTATCCACAAATTCAGTACCATCGCTGCTCCACTCACTGCACTGCTGGAAAAAAAGGGCCCAAGTCTCTGTACTGGACACCGGAAGCCACCAGGGCCTTCCACAGCCTCAAAAAGGCCTTTTGCACAGCTCCTACCCTGACTCATCCAGATCCAGAACTCCCATTCGTGGTAGAAGTAGACGCCTCCAGCGTTGGGGTAGGAGCCGTATTGTCACAGCGGCAGGGTGAGCCTCCACAACTCCATCCATGCGCCTACTACTCTGAGAAGCTAACCCCGGTGGAGTGCAATTACGACATCGGAAATCGTGAGCTGCTAGCCATTAAGTTGACCCTTGAGGAGTGGAGACATTGGCTGGAGGGAGCAATCCATCCGTTCCAAGTCATCACGATCACCGCAACCTAGAGTACCTCCGCGACGCCAAAAGACTCAACCCCCGTCAAGCCCGGTGGGCCCTGTTTTTCACAAGATTCAATTTCATTGTCACTTACCGCCCAAGAGACAAGAACCTCAAGGCCGACGCTCTATCTCGTCAGTTTCTCCCCAGTAACTACACATCCACACCCGAGCCCATCCTCCCTCCAGCCATCATTGTAAGCCCAATTCAGTGGTCCCTCGATCAACAAATTGCTGAAGCAACTCACGAGGAATCCCCTCCGCCGGGTGGTCCTGAGGGGCGGATTTACGTTCCATCCAATCTCCGCCTGCACCTCATGGACCAAGCACACATGTCTCCGGGCTCTGGACACCCAGGCAGCCAGCGACCCCTCTCGCTTCTCAAATCGCTACTGGTGGCCCAGTATGGCTCGTGACGTCTCTCGGTATGTCAACGGCTGCTCAGTCTGTGCCACAACCAAGACACCTCACAATGTCCCTGAGGGTAAACTCCTGCCATTGCTTGTTCCCCAACGCCCCTGGTCTCACATTGGTGTTGACTTCTTGACCGATCTACCCCCTTCAGATGGAAACACCTGTGTCCTAGTGGTGGTAGATCGGTTTTCTAAAGGCTGTAAGCTCATTCCCTTGAAAAGATTGCCCACGGCTCTGGAAACGGCGGAGGCCCTATTCCAGCACGTATTTCGACACTTCGGCCTCCCCGAGGACATCGTTTCAGACCGTGGGCCACAATTTCTCTCTCGGGTATGGAGAACTTTCTTCACCGTCCTAGGTGTTTCAGTGAGCCTCAGTTCAGGATACTACCCTCAGACCAATGGCCAGACTGAGCGGAAGATCCAAGAGATCGGGAAATACCTATGTGCCTACTGTGGTCGCCAGCAGGACAGCTGGAGCTGATTTCTTCCGTGGGCCGAATACGCTCAGAACTCTCTCTGACAAGAATCCACATCTCACCCCCTTTCAATGTATGCTTGATTTTCAACCCCCTCTATTTCCCTGGATAGGTGAGCCCACGGACATTCCAGCTGTCCACTACTGGTTCCAAGAAAGCGAGAGGGTATGGGACTCAGCTCATGTCCATCTCCAACGGGCAGTCCATAGGCAGAAGATCCAGGCAGACCAGCGTTGTGGACCCACTCCTAGGTACCATCCGGGACAGCTCGTCTGGTTATCTACAAGGGACATCTGCCTACGACTGCCCAGCCGCAAGCTGAGTCCCCTCTACATAGGTCCTTTTAAGATCGTGATTTCACCTACAGATTACAACTCCCACCACAGTATCACATCTCATCATCCTTTCATGTTTCCTTACTGAAACCATACACTAAACCCCTGTTATCTTCCTCCACAGAGTCTTGTGCAGAAGCGGTACCCCCTCCTCCTGTGGACCCGGCGGACCAGAACATCTACAGAGTCACCTCCATCTTGGACTCCCAGCGGCGAGGCGGCTCTTTACAGTATCTGGTGGATTGGGAAGGATTCGGCCCAGAGGAACGCTCTTGGGTGGCACGCGATGACATCTTGGATCCCTCGCTCTTAGACTTCCATGCCACCCATCCAGATTGTCCTGCACCTCGGGGTCAAGGCCGGCCTCCTCGTCGTCATCTGCCGTGGTCCTCAGGAGCTGCCTGTGAGGAGGGGGGTACTGTCACAGACTCTGCCACGCCCCCTCCACAGTCCCCAGAGTACTTAGCACCTGCACTTGTTCACAATCAAGCCAGCACTATATAACCAGCACTCACACAGCACTCTGTGTCTGGTCTCATCGCAGTACCACAGACTCTCAGCGCTACTCGCTCTGGTTTCCATGACTGTCTCCTGCATCATCGTACTCCAAGCTGCTAGTTTCTCCGTCAAGGCCTCTGTGTGTTCACCGTCCAGTTCTCAGAGTTCTACACCTCAGTTAAGCCCATCAGTCACCTCAATTCTCTGCCTCTCGCCACTGTCTTTGTGCCTGTTCTCTGTAAATAAACATCCAAGTTAACTTACGTCTGTTGTCTGTGGTCTATCATGACAATAGTGTCTTATTATTCTAGTAGTTATTGTTTAATAATATGAAACATTTATCAGACAGTAGATATGGATCTGTTCAAGTTTTATTTGTCACATACAAATCATATACAGTACAACATGTAGTGAAATGCTTTGATGCCGGACCAGGAGTTTGTTTTAAGGGAGGGGAAGGGAGAGCGATGGAGAGATTGTAGAGGGAGGGAGAAATGTATAGGTTACAGTATACTCAGTGTATACATAGTGCCGTAGATACTATGATACAATATACAATTATGTACATTTATGTACAGTTTTTATAAATAGTGAGGAATGTATATAAATAAATAGAATATGTTCAGTAAGTACTATGGTTGTAAGTGTGTAGAATATGAATTAGTACATTAAACATGTGCAAACGTGTATATATATACATTCTATATACATCACAGTATATATATATATATATATATATATATATATATATATATATATATATATATATATATATATATATATATACATATATATAATGTGCAATAAAAAGTGCATGAGTGTGAAGGGAGAGCCCTAGACAGGAGTGTGTCCTGTGCACCATGGAAGATAAGAGGAATATAAATAGAAATGTTGAGTCCTGTTTGTATGTGTGTGTGTATTTGTTGTTATGTCGGAAAGTTCTGGTTGAGGGTCCACATTGCTTGTGGAAAGAAACTCCTCCTCATTCTCTCTGTGTTCGCCCTCAGGGAGCGGAAACGCTTCCCTGACCGTAGCAGAGAGAACAAACCATTATTAGGGTGGTTAATGTCTATCCCAGTCTTCCTGGCCCTGTTCAAACAGCGTTTGTTGTGGATGGAGTGCAGGTCAGGAAGTTTGAGGTGGAAAAGACGCTGCTGGGCCTTCGTGACTGTGTGGCGGATGTGACATGACCATGACAAATCCTGGGCGATGTGAACACCAAGATACCAGAAACTGTCAACTCTCTCCACTAGGGTCCTGTTGATCGTGATTTGTTGGTAGTTCCTCCTCTCCTGCTTTGTACTGAAGTCCACTATCATCTCCTTTGTCTTGCTGACGTTCAGGAGATTATTTTCCTGGCACCATAGCTCCAGGAATTTGGTCTCCTTAAGGTAGGCCGTCTCCTCATTGTTTGAGATCAGGCCCACCACAAACGTGTCGTCAGCAAACTTGACAATGGTGGTAGAGTTGGAAGTGGCCAAGCAGTCATATGTGTACAGTGAGTGCAGCAGGGGATTCAGAACGCAACCCTGGGGCGCTCCAGTGCTGAGAGTGAGGGTAGATGATACATGTTTGCCCATCCGTACTGCTTGTGGTCTGTCCGTGAGGAAATCGGAGATTCAGCGACAAAGCGATGCGCTGAGTCCCAGGATCTCCATCTTGGAGGTGAGTATGGAGGGAATTATTGTGTTGAAAGCTGAACTGTAGTCCACAAACAACAACCTAACATAATTCCCTTTCCGGTTGTCCAGGTGGTCCAGAGCTGTGTGGTGGAGATATGTGATCGCATCCTCAGTGGAGCGGTTAGGGCGATACGCAAACTGTAACGGGTCTATTTTGTCCGGTAGTGAAGATGTGATGAAGTCTCGCGCTAGTCTTTCGAAGTACTTCATCACGGTGGAGGTTAGAGCTACTGGACCATAGTCATTAAGACAGGCAGGCTGGGGTTTCTTTGGCATGAAGCATGATGGGATATGTTGGGATTTTTGGCGTCTCTCTCGACCCTTATCCCCCCCGGTTCGTTGGATTCGCCAAAGAATGAGACACGATGTCCGGTAATAAAATTAACTTACAGATTTATTATAAAAGAATCAGAATTTGCCTTTGCTGAGCTCAGGATTGCAGGACTACCACACACATGACATCTGGGCAGTCCAGAATGTCTTACAAAGTGCCAACAACATTATTTATATTCTTGATCTCCCTTGAGTCCACCTCTCCATACAGTGACTGTTGCCCGGAGCAATCAGTGTTATCAGGTTGATTCCTTCATCCCAGGTTACTCCATACTAATCAGCAATCTGCACAGAACAGAAAACAAGAACCCCCCTTTCCCCGTCTCTTGCTAACTGAATCTTTTCTGGTGAACAGATAGTTAAAACAGTTACAGCCACTCTGGGTGCATTGTTCTTTGTTTAGTAAAGAAAGATTAGTTACAAAACATTAACTTCATGATTGAATCAGGAATTAACACTTCAGCACAATTTGAACCTTTTAAACTATCGTTCCCTCCAGTTTACAGTATTCAAGCAGGCCAAACACACATATACATAAATAATAACACACTATGACCAATATATAAATTATTCAAAAACATGTAAAATATTTAATCCCTCAATTCCCTCTCTTGATCTCTGAAAGAGATCACAACCTTTCGATACACTCATATTCCTCTTCTTCCTGTTCGTGGGTCATCTACACACACTCTTTGTGGTCCTCTCTTGTGACAGTCCTGATTCAATCATCATACTCCTAGTCATCTGTTATTCCAAAGTCTGAATATTATTGATTTTATTACCACAAACATCTCTTACGATTAACCACATGATCCAGCATGCATCCCATCATTCAGTAAAACAATAATCATCTTAAAGTCCATTATATTATTAAACCATGCAAATCAGTGTTAAAAGCAGTATTATTTCCTTTAATCCCCCTTTTGATCTCCTGACACAGGAGATCACCTTCTCACAGCACAGCTTCTTCATCGTTCTCGGTTCAATGGTCAGGATCTTAAATGGCTCAGTCCAGCGTGGCTGATCCCACTTTCTTTGTGTTTTCCTTTGGCTATCCTGCCCATACGCTCCTGTAATTTCATCCTCAATCTCATCCTCATTCTCAATCTTTTCCCTACTTTCTCTCATCTGCCTGAGTTTCTCTTCCATTTTCTGCTCTTGTCATCCCTTCCTGTTCTCTCAACCATCCTTCCTTCCTTCTGTCTTTATCTTCCTCTTCACCTCAATTTCTTCCTTTTTCATTCTTTCCCTACTTTCCTTTTCTCTCTTTCTACTTCCTATATCTGACCCTGCCAGCCTTCCTGCCTTCATTCCTCTTCTAGTTTTTCCTGATTATTCCACATCTAACCGCCGATCCTTAACATTCCATCCGGGAAACCTTTCTGGAATTGAACTGATGTCACCTGTGAATAAGAGCTTCACCATTTGTTAGTGACAACATCTGCTCCTCTGGCTCATTGTCCTTCTTGGTGACCTGTGGAAAGATCTTAACCTGTGGGAACTTCATGTGGGCTGAATGCTGACCTGATCCCTCTTTGATACTCCTCTGCTGTCTTCACAGTAGAGTTTAATTCCTTAATATCCCTTATAATTAGTACATTTAACTTAGTTCCTTCATTATCTTATGTTTCAATGTAATTTCATAATTTCTTAGACCTTTGGAAAGCACTCAACCCACATTGTGCAAATTAACAGTCACAAGACAACAATTCATACTTTTGACACACAATCAGCTCCATCATAATAATCTGTAAAGGAAAAAATAATGTTATTCGCTGCGCAAATGTGGCACTTTTCTTTCTTTTTGCCACAACAATATTGACCAGGAATCCATCCAATTCATCCATGGTCAGTATTTTACTTGGGCAATTTGCCCTGTGGGCCCACATATTAAAATTTAAATACAGCTGTTTGGCAAAATGTTTGATTTGCCTTAGTGTCCCTTCAAACCCCATCTCTCACTCCATTCATACTCATTCACACTCATTCACACTCACACTGGCCATTTTCTCTGAATCTGCTGATCAGCCGGTTCCGATCTGAATGGGAAACATACAAGTTTAGTTGTGTAATTCCACAAGGTCTGAACAAAACTTCGTCAAACATTTCTGAACATTGGCCCTACACTTCATTTTAGACTCTTATGAATCTTTGTTTTCCTCTTTTTCTGTTTTCTCATTATTTATAGTTGTAGGCCTAAGCATAGTAAATCTCTCTCCATTGCATTTTATTATTCATCTATTTAAGATTTTTTCATATCCTTTTTTTTGTTTTTGTTTTTTTGTTTTGTTTTTTCTGCTCATGAGCTATATTTAAGAATAAATTTGATATTTCTGTGTAATCATGGATCCATGGTCAACAACATTTCCATCTCATTACCCCAGCGATGACAGCATTCATGACTTCATGAATTTGGACTTTTGAGTTATTTATTATTTTTTATTTCATCTAGTTCTATAAAATTACCATTAAACAAGATGGAGTGACCAGTAAAGGCATTTTTCTAACATACTACTTCTGATGATGTTTTCTTTGTCAGAAAATTATCCTATTATACTTTTATCCCTAAGTGTGTAATGCAATCTAAACCCTCACTATACCAAATCCAGCCTCAGTTTGAACTGTTTGGTGAGTTCAAAATCCACTTCTGTCTCTCAGTGAATATCTTTTTTTTTTTTTTTGGGCTGGATTGGTTCCTACTGAAAAAGCAGAAAGGTTAGTTGAGCAGAGAATACAAGGAACTGCTATGAGACCAGTGAATAATCAGAATAAATTCAGTTAATATAATAATTAAATAAATTTGAAGCGTCATTCTTGTGATCATCGTAGATGTGCCTGTGCCTGTAAGGGAGTCAGTTCTTCAGCTTGGATCATCAGTCTGTTGACGCTGTTTTGCTCTTGCTCTGCATGTTTCGTCAGACTTGTGATATCCCTCAAATGCCTGTTGTAGAGTGGAGTACAGTCTCTGTTCTGTCCTGTAGTTCTTCCTCTGTTTCTCTTAGCTGTGGCTTTTCTTGTATCTTGCCACCGTTTTGTATCTCAGGATGTTCTCATTGTCCTCAGGAAAAATCTCAAGTGAAAGTTTCACCTTCTCCTGCAGTTTTCAGTCTTTCTCCATGATGTCCTCTCAGACAGTGTTGAATTCTTCTTCAGGAAGGGACTTGAAGCCCATCACCCACTCTCTCTTCTTCTCTCTGCAGACATGTCTTTATCTTCTCATTTGTTGCTTCCTCTCGTCAAGGCAGAATTCCAGAAGCATCTGAAATTTGAACACTCAAGAGATCCGCATGAATCAAATTGAACTTTCAAAAGCTCTAAATAGATTCAGTCAGAGCAAACAGCTCTGTCTCCTAATTCCACTCTTTAACCTAAATGTTTCCTTCATCTAAAAATCTCACTGGTTGACAGCAGCAGTTCCCCTATTCTGTTGTTAGTGAAGCAAGTTCTTCTTTGCAGGAAAAAGCAAGCCATTTCTTCTTTGCATTATGCAGCAATAATCTATCTTCAATTATCAGAGTATAATATAATTCAATAATTTTCCCTATCATAAAATCAGTCATAATTTTTCTCTTTATGCATGCAGTGTTCAAAATAATCTAGTTGTGGTGAATAAGGTTTTCCTCAACCATCATCTGAGAATTCCCTTTTAAACTATTTTTCTCTTCATTTGGTCACCCAATCTCGCTCCCGCTCTCATTCAATACTCCACACTAGTTATTATAGTTTACACTGCCATGAATCATTTCACATGCAGCCTTCAGGGATAATGAGATGCAAATCTTGGACGTCTTCAAATAAAAGATATACTATTTCAAACAGATGCATTTTTCTTATATATTTATTCATCACTTATTTTATTTTTATTAACTCCTCCTGTGTCTTGAATCTGTCCTCTTATATATATATTGAGTTTTATAATCAATCTGTTTCCTATTTATTTGCCTTTGCATGAATATAATAATTATTTTATCACCAGACTGTAGATATTTTATATGCCTTATTTTAGTCTTATTTGCGAGGCTGGTTCCCCAAACAAATTTATCTCCCATTCCTGTATTTGCAACTTCCATAAAAAAATCCTTTATTTCATCACTTGCAGTGTGTCCTCCTATTTGAGTTTACACAAAACCTCAGGTCCTGATCACCCTTTTCAGCTGACACACTTTCCTTTGTTTGGACACTTTTTGTCCGATTTACACCTCAGTCACTCGATTCCCGATCAAAATTCCTCAGATCACCGATCTTGTGTCCTCTTTCAATCACCTGTACTATAACGTCTTTTTCCTTTTCTTTTTCTTTAAAAAATGTTTTTTAGGAGTCAAACCAATCTCCAGGGACCTTCCCCCAGGTCCTTCGTTCACTCGTCAGTGACTCGGGCCCCCAGGCCTCCGTTTCTCCTTTTTTTTTAATTATTTTTCTTTATTGTCACAGTTTAATACATTTTAAAATATTTTCCCTTTTTCTTTTGTAAACACTGTAAACCACGCCGGGAATTTTCACCGAGATATCTTGAATTTCACAAAATTTCTGTCCCTCCTTGTAAAACCCTGTAAACCACGCCGGGAATTTTCACAGAGATATCTTGAATTTCACAAAATTTCTGTCCCTCCTTATAAAACCCTGTAAACCACGCCGGGAATTTTCACAGAGATATCTTGAATTTCACAAAATTTCTGTCCCTCCTTGTAAAACCCTGTAAACCACGCCGGGAATTTTCACAGAGATATCTTGAATTTCACAAAATTTCTGTCCCTCCTTGTAAAACACTGTAAACCACGCCGGGAATTTTCACAGAGGTATCTTGAATTTCACAAAAGCTCTATCTTTACAGAAACTTTAAACCATGCCAGGATATTCTCAACCTCCAACCATGCCAGGAATTTCACAACAGTTTTTACTTTACAGCAAATTTAAACCACGCCGGGATATTCTCAATCTCTAACCATGCCAGGAATTTTCACAACAGTTTTACCCCCCAGGCAATTTCTGATGGGGGAGTTGGGGTGTGCGGCGCGATGTCTCTGTCCTCCAAACGCGAAAGTAACGCGGGTGCGGCGGCGCGATCTGCCTGTCCTCCGAACGCGGAAGTATCTGTCGACGGGCGGCGGCGTCAAAAGAGCCATATGCAGCCATCAAAAGAGCCATATATGGCTCGCGAGCCATAGGTTCCCGACCCCTGCTCCAGAGCATCCTGAAGAACGCCCGCCATTTGGTCCATCCATCGCGCGGCCTCTCTCTGTACAGGTGCTTCCTTTTTCAGCCTTTGTTTGTATTTAGGAATCAGGAAGATGGTCGCATGATCGGACTTTCCGAACACTGGCCGCGATTGCGCTTTGTAACTGTCTTTAATAAGTGTGTAACATTGATCGAGTGTCCTTTCGCCTCTGGTGCAGCACGTGATATGTTGGTGGAAGTTCGGCACTGTCCGTTTAATATTTGCGCTGTTAAAATCCCCCACAACAATAAGCACAGGGTCCCAGTGTTGTGTTTGGTAGAGGGTGAGCTTCTCGTGCAGATCACACAAAGTGCTGTCTGTGTCCGCCTGTGGTGGAATGTAAACAACGCTGATTATGACCGAGCTGACTTCCCGAGGAAGATAGAAGGGTCGACACTTTAGAGTCAGTAGCTCCAGATTCGGTGTGCACGAGCGTGAAAGTGGTAAAATACTAGTGCTGCTGCACCAGGACTTATTACCAGCAGACACACACCCCATCCTCTTATTTTTCCCGACTCTGTAGTTCTGTCCATGCGGTGAACCGAGAAGAACTCGGCCGGCTGGATGGCGTGGTCCGGTACCGCTGGGTTCAGCCACGTTTCGGTGAAACAAAGGAGGTTGCAGTCCCGAATTTCACGCTGGAACTTGACCCTTGCCCTTTTTGTCTGGTCTCGGTTTTGGTGGTCTTGACTACAACACATAGGCCTTAGTGAACATAACCTGTTGCTTTAAAGAGCTGCTAATTGAGGTTAGTTTACAAATAGATGAATATGAGATTTCATCGTATTATTTGATGAAAAAAAATTTAGCACAAATATTTTTGATCAAAGCACATCTGCTTCAGAAACATATCATAAATCAAGGGGTTGTATTGTGGCTTTAAGTACAGTAATACCTCGGTTTTCCGAGTTTAATTCGTTACAAGAGCGAGCTCGTAAACCAAAATGCTCGTACAGCGAAACAAATTTCCCCATAAGAATCCACTAAAAATCAATTAACTCGTTCCACATGACCAAAAATGCCCATTTAAAAAAAATTTGGTTTTACACTATTAATTGCAGTTAAAATTGTAACCATTAAGATCTCATATACATACTAATTAATAATTGACAATTAAACTCTAAAAATACTTGACAATTTACTGTAATTTGAGCAGCCTGCTTGGAGGAGAGAGAGGAGGGAGGAGGGGGGGAGCGGGGAAAGCAAGGATGAAAGCAAATGAGTGAATTTATTATAATAGTGCAGAAAACAAACGAAGTGATAATCCAGAGTTAAAGTTGTGGAACATGGGAGCCACGAATTAACGAATTTGCGGGAGCCGGGAGAGAACGAACTCGCGGGAGCCGCGAACGAACGAATTCGCGGGAGCCGCGAACAAACGAATGCGAGGGAGCCGCGAAGATAGGCAGATGATATGAGAATCAGGTGTTCAGTGACCATACACACATACACACTCAGGCAGAACTAGGAGACACTGAATTCATGAACCATGACAGTTACTGCTTAGAGGTACTGCTTAGAGGTACACTACGTGAACAATAGCAATCACAATTAATTAATGTTTAGAATATGAGGTAAAAACTTCTGTAAATCACTTATAAAAGTATCACTGTGGTGAATGATGCAGCCAATGAATGAGTTAAGGGGTTATAAAGGGGTTGGAACCTCCTGACTGTGCTATGAGAGGCTGTCATTAGGATATTTAATGTAAAAATGTGCACAAGGATGCTGAGCTTTTGGACTTTTTCCACACAAAACTGCGAATGGGTGAGGGAAATTTTTTCTCGTACACCGATACAATGCTCGTACACTGATTCAACCCTCCATGCTCGTACACCGATTTGCTCGTATACCAAGTCGCTCGTAAACCGAGGTATTACTGTATACGAAAAAAAAAGATAAATAAATCTGGGAATGTCAATCACTCCCCTCATTAGTCGTCAGCTGTTCCCCATTATCTTGTATATAAATACCCTCATGTTTTCCCGTGTCTTTGTTGATTGTTGACGTCGCTTACCTGTGTGTGGATGGCGTGTTTGTGTATTTTTGAGAGTTTTGCACAAGTGTGCAGTTTTGCTTAGTTTGCAAGTTTGCAAGTTTGCTTAGGCTTATTATGAGGGACAATGTAGATAACATTTTATATCAGGTTAAAGGAAAAACATAATGAATGAATCTTACTTCAGAATTGAACAGTTGTTATAACAACATCTTAAAGATAAGAAAATATGGTAAAATAATGTATAGTCATCAGTACAGTAAACGTAAGGCTGCTATTACGATTTTGTGCCTTCACACATAACCTTGATGCATCTTGTGTAACATAACCTTAATGCACTGACTTATGTGGACTAACATTTATTTGAAGAAATCTGTCGATAACAGTCTATTAGGCTTGAAATTATTATTCCTGTGCTGCCACATGTGTGCCGTTTTAGTTTGCTTGTATTTAAAGTTTTTATTTTTATTTTTACTAAGTTTTAGTTTACTCCTGCTTCCTCATCTTTCCTGCACTCATTACAATGTTAATATTAAGTGATACATTTTAGACACAATTTTAGCCAATATTTGGCTATTTCGGCAATTAGTTATGAATTGGCTACTTTGAACAAATCGGTTAAATAAATGATTCAGTGACTCATTCATTAAATGTTTTGTTCCAGTGCCATATTCAAAACATATATTTTTTCCCGCTAATATATATACATAGCTCGGTTATGTCGACGGCCTCGGGGGTTAAAAAATAGCATCGAGATAAACGTTTAGCGAGATAACCCATATAACATATATTTTCCCACATATAACCCGCTGACGCAGATAATCCGCATGCTCATATAGGCACCGGGTTTTGGGTTTTGTGGAAAAAAAAATCATGGCATTGATGAAAACCCATAGATTGATGAACTTTTTTGTGTAAGATCACATTTCGAATTTCAAATGTTGCTCGCATGACTTCAATTATCCATAACTGTTCAGGCTCGGTACACAGTGCTTGTGCGCGAAATTCACACAATAAAAAAACAAACACAAGTCAGAATCAGAAGAAAAAGCCAAGGCAGTCGCTCTTGCTGCGCTGCACAACAGCTGCTCGTCCCTTTAAAACGCGTCGGATAAGATGAAAAGAGACTGCACTCATGGCAGCACAACCAATCACGTCTTCTTGCATGATTGACAGGTCAGCTAGCCTATCAGCGCAGCTGTCAGATTGATAGCAGAAGTGAAGCCAGCTGTCAGAACACCAAAGAAAACAACCCTCACAAGAAAGAAAAAAGAAAATGTATTTATGTACATGATGTGAGTTATTAAATGAGAATGTATATGCTCGAGTTTTTGGTGTCTTTTTACACAACAGTGTTACCACGATTTGGTTGATGAAGTGATCGGCAAATTTTTTTTACATAAACTGTACTGTGTTTGCTAACAACAAAGGGCACATGTAAAACCACCATAATAAAAACCACCTTTGATTCTTGATACAAACCTTTAATTATATTCTCCAACAATGCAAACACAAAGATTGCTCACAAAATTACAAAAAACCATGCGGGATGCTACAGCGTGTTATCCCTCAGACGAGATCAACGACAGGGAGTGAACCGTGAGCGGACCGCGATCCACGTGCAAGGCAAACTCAGTGCATGCACAGTGAACTAGGTACACAAATTAGTCACAAAATAACCATGTGAAGTGACGACTTTGTCCCTGTTTCGTGCTCGAGATATTAGATTTTGGCGACATTAACGAATCAACATTAAGGAATCGAAAATACTAAGATAAATAGGGAGTTTGGCGGTTCCACTTCAAAAATGTCGACATAATAGGATTGGCGAGTTAACCATGACCCGAGATAAGTGAACTCCACTGTATTTAAAAAAAAAAATAATAATAATTTAAACATTAATATCAGCATTATTTATGCAGGTGTAATTGTACAAATTCAGATGCACCTTCTGTGCCGACACTTTAACTCCAAGATTTAAACTCAAAGATGAATTTTATTGTCAGTGATTTGATTGTGAACAGCTAAACAGTGTCTTATTATTCTAACTGTATTTATTGTTTAATATTATGATACATTTATCAGACAGTAAATATGGATATTTTCGTCTGGTCTTGGTTTGGACTTGGTCTTCGTTTCAATGGTATTGACTACAACACAAAGGATTAGTGAACATAACCTGCTGCTTTAAAAAGCTGCTAATTGAGATTTGGTTACAAATAGATGAATATGAGATTTCATCATATTATGTGATGAAAAAATATTTAGCACAACACAGAAAAGCCCAAACCTTTAAGACGTGTGCAGTCATGTGTCCTAATTTCACCTGAACTTCATTACAAAATGTTTTTTTTCTGTACTTTGTCACAACTTTGTGGCTCCATGGGAATCCAGTTTAAATTTATTTTCGTGCCTAGCATCCCATAGGATTCAGGAGAATAAATGCATCGATAGCCTGATATGGACTGGGACATTGTATTAATATCTTTGAAGCATAAATATAAATCAGATGGATGAATAATAAATAATAAAATAAAATCAGCAACCAATAACATTTGGACAACTTGTGAAAAATAATCATGCAAAACAAATTTTGAATAGCATGAAGATGTGGGTTGCTTTTTTTGTTTACAGTTTGATACGATGTTATGAATTGGATGCTTGTTACGCTGTTATGAATTTAGCTGTTTTATTTAGTGTCTGTCTTTAAAACTTTTTTAGCAGCTGTTATGGCTTTTAAGTCTTTATTCTTTCACCTCTTCCCCAACTCCATCACCTTTTCCGCGCACCCCTGCGCATGCGCATTCATCTTTATGGAGAATTAATTATAAAAACTTTTCTCTTAGGAATATATTCAGACATATTTTTTAAACGCAACATAAAACCACTTCATATTAGTTTCACATTCAACAAATACATGTAATTTGCAACTAAAGGCTCACTATGGGTTTTAAACCCATACCTAGAGTTACATTTAATCAATCCGGGACATTTCCCTCGCTTTATTTTACCCTGATCCTAGTTGTGCATTTGCTAAATAAACTTTGATAATGCTCGGTTATATACATTTAGCATAAATATTCTTTCTTGAAGGAGTGAATTATTCAAATATTATCTTACGTCTTTATATAATATTTTAAGCAATATTTTTGGACTGAGAGAGATGTGATTTCTGAGATGTGAAACCTAGATCTCATGTGCCTGAAGGTCAGTTATTTATTGACTGATTGATTGATTGACTCTCTTTCCATCCTGTCAGAATGGAGAACTCATCTGAAGAAGATTACAAGATCCAGTCGTTTGACTCGGAGTCTCAGAAACTCCTCAAAACTGCTCTGAAAGGTCATTATGTCATTATGCAGCAGTTTTTGGATGACCTTATTTTATTGTTCGGCTTAAATGTTTATTGAATTACTTTAACATAGCATTGTTACTTGTCAGACCCGGGTTCAGTTGACCTGGAGAAAGTGTCCAGTGTAATAGTGGATCAGTCTCTGAAGGATCAGATCTTCAGCAAGGAGGCCGGACGCATCTGTTATACGATTGTGCAGGTCAACAAATGCATTTCAAATGCAACTATATTAGAGTTTGCTTATCAGTGTGAATGTAACATCGTCTTCAATGCATGAAAAGTAAACTTTTAGCTTGCAGTTTGTTGACTTGCTCGTTTCAGGCCGAGGCCAAAGAGACCAATGGGAACGTGTTTCTTTGTAACCTGCTGAACCTCCTGCAGCAGAAGTTTAAAGCCAGGGAAGAGACGCGGGAGAGATCCACTCAGGAGTGGGTTTGCCTCGTGTCCTTCATCTGCAACATCTTTGACTACCTCAAGGTGAAGAGTTGCCTTCGTTTTTAATTTTTAAGTTCACACAAACAAAATTCACATCTAGGAAGTTGTACATGTAAATTTATATGAAGTTCTTACTAACGTTTTACTTTATTCTGTTGACTGCAGGTGAACAACATTACCATGATAGAGCTGGTGCATCCCGTCTATGACTGTTTGTTCAGACTGGCCCAATCTGACGCCCTGAAGAATCAGGAGGAGGTGAATCTCAAACATTATTACTAGTGGTTGACTGTGTGTGTCAGAGAAAATGCACTGAAGCGCCATCACTCGCAAAACACACTGAAGAGGCTTCCCAATGACTTTCAAGCACACTCGTTGACAACACAAACAGTTTGAAGATGAACTGCTCGGCTCTGAACACTTTGCGGCGATATCCCAATTCGTCAGTTCAGACTTATCGCCCCATATATGATTGACTGATAGGGAACATTTAGTTTTTAAGGCATATAAAAAGTAATTTAACAAAGTTTGAAATGGAAGTATGGTTGTTTGCTGATTTATCGTTTTTTTAACCAATTATTACTTGATCAGTTTTCTCATACACTTCAGCTCTGATGTTATTTTATAGTTATTTCAGGAATTTGTAACATTTCTTCAGCTGAATAGTAAAGAAAAAATATTTCTAAGTTTGTTTCCTTTACATTTGGCCTGAAGGGCAAACAGGCCTTTGAAGAATGCTGTCCTTCGGCTTACTCTTAATGTGCCTTCACTTTACGTTTCATGTACTTACTCCTTTGGCAAAATTTACAAATTAACATTCCTGAAAGAGTACTTCTCAAACTCAAAACGTGTCTTCTCAAACTCAAAAAAGCTTTATAATTATGGAAATCTATCAACTAGACTACTTCTAGATCCTGCTAGTCATCTTGACTGTATTTGAATTTTTCTTTTTTGAAAACTAACATGAAACTTTGCTTCTGTCTGCAGTTCAAGAGCTGTAATTCCAACCACAATCACTGAATTTTGTTGATGACAACAGAATTTGCAAACCTTTGAGAAACACACCCCTATTTGATCATCCGCAATTTCAGAAGAAAACAAAAACGATTTCTCTTCTCTATTTAAAGGCACAATATGTAGTATGGTTGGATTGAAATCCCAAACTAGAACAATCCTGTCCTGTCCTCAGTTGTTCTCCTTCCTGGTTTCTGTTGTGTGTTTGTTTGGGGCACATGGGCTGGAATTGACAGCTCACCATGTGCTCTGCTATCATTGTGGCATCTGACCCCTCATTTCCTCGTTTCGTCTCCTCCGCTCACCTGTTTCCTGTCTTCTTTGTTTTGTCTCTCATTTTATCCCCCTTTGTGTGCTGTCTTGTTTGAGATTTTTGTTTTTGCTCTATGCATATTCTGTTCTAGCTGCATTGTCTTGTGTCATGACCAGTCTTATTGGATTTTGCCAGTTTTGGGTTTCCTCTTTTGCCTTTTGTTCTGTTCTCTGCCTTTTGTTTCCCCCCAGGCGTTCCTATGCTTCTTGCCACCCTGGGTTGCCTGTGTTCTCTGTTCTTGGATTGTCCTTCCATCCATGCCTGACTACCCCTGCAGCCCAGCCTATTTGTTTACCCACTTTGTGAAGAATACTAACCTGGAGGCCATTGCCAAAGCTACTTCCGTCTGTTTGTCTTCCAGCCTCCAGTGTTTTGGACTTTCTGCTTTTTCAATAAATTATTTTGAGTACCTGCAGCCTGAGTCTGTGTCCTGCCCTGACAAATCCCAAATGTTTCCAGCATTGAACTCCTGAGAAATATGCATTTTTTTAATTTTAAACCTTGTTTCTCATGGAGGAGTGGAAACCAAAAAGAATGAGTGACAACAGTGAAGGACGAGAGAGGACCAGGCCTGGATTTACATTGTTTTTTACAAATCAATGGGCTTACCTGTAATTATATTCTTATTGCAACATATACTGATTCACCAAAACATAAAATGTAACCCAGTAAGTAATCACATTACTTCTTTGAATGTAGCTAATCTGAATATCAATGATTTTAACTGGAACGGAATAAAGTTATCTGTATTTTAAATATGGAATTCTGTTACATGTATTCTGTTCTTGTCCAACTCTGTTGGTTGCTCAAGTGCCTCGACTGCTCATCCGCCTGGATTTGGTGGTTTTGGTACTTCATCAGTTTGTGTAGCACATAGACGAGCTCTATAACATTGACCAATATTGAAACCAGAGAAACCACTAGCATGAAGATAATAAAGATTGTCTTCTCTGTGGGTCGAGAGAGGAAACAGTCCACCTGATGGGGGCAAGGCCAACGCTTACAGATGTAGTTAGCAGACAAGCTGAATCCGTAAATGTACCACTGAATGAGCAGGAAGGCCACCTCAAAGAGTGTCTTGGAAATTATGCTAGCAATGTAGGTGTATAAGAGGGCACCCTCCATCTTCACCTTACGCAAATTGCCCTTTGTGTTTGCACCATCAACCTGATCAGGCCTCTCCTCTTTGGGCATTGTGTAGATCACGTGTGCCAAGAACAACAGTGTAGGGGTGGACACAAAGATGATCTGAAGAACCCATAAACGTACATGTGAGATGGGAAAAGATTTGTCATAGCAGACGTTCTGACAACCAGGCTGCTGGGTATTGCATTTAAAAGCTGTTTGCTCATCATTCCAGGCTGACTCCACTGCTGTTCCCAGAAGCAGGATCCGGAAAATGAAGAGCACGGAAAGCCAGACCTTCCCTCCAGCTGTGGATTGGACATGCACACTCTTAAGAAGTTGTACCAATGCACTCCAGTCAGCCATCTTGAGGGAGCTTTAGCTAAAAATAGAAAGCTGAGATATAATATACAGTGGCCCCCCAAAATGTTTTGGGACACTTAACTAACAAAATACATTGTTTTCATTGCATTAGTTTTAAAAAAAGAAATCAATCCGAGCGTGAAATTTTGCTTTCTCTGCATTAACTTCACTTTTTTTAGTAGATTTTTAAAGTTCACAAAGATCTGTATGTTGATTTATTGACTACCAGCTCTCCTGTTCACATGAATTAGAATCAGAAAGAGCTTTATTGCCAAGTGTGCTTGCACACACAAGGAATTTGTCTTGGTGCTGAAGCTTCTAGTGCAATCACTGAAGAGCTCAACACCGAGGCAGCCATCCGCCATCCATTTTCACGCTCTCCAGAAATACAAGAATGCAGTTTAGCAAGAATTACATAGCAAACACAACAAAACATAACACAGTACACGTGGTCACGTGATGTTTTTTTTTATTTTTTATATGTAGTGGGAGAGGAGATAGATAAGGACAGGCAGACGGATGGAGGGGGGCTGGGATCGGGATCGGGTGTGTATGGTGCGAGTGAGTCTGAGATTGTGTTGTGTGAGAATGTTAACCATAACTTCCGATGTTTTCGAGTTCAGTTCTATGGTTTGTCCTTGAAGGGAGATAAGGCAGTGCACAGGGAAAGATAGCAGACCAAGGCTAAACATCAGTTAAAGGCTAAATATGAGCCTTTACTCATCTCACTTGCACAAAACAAAACCTAAGAAACATTCATTATTCCTCAAAAGGAATAAAATCAGTGAAATGCAAAATCTGAATACAGCAAACTATTGTCACGGAACATAAACGGGAGGACTCACGTGCAGGCATAAGGTTACTTTAATAACAGAAATAAACATAAACACACAAAGGAAACACCCACGAGGGGGAAACCGGTAACTGAAACATAATAACAATACTCTCAATAAACATAACAAACCGGAAGATCAGGGAACAGGAGACACAGGCAACGACAACGAAGCGACGCTGGACAGCAAACACTGAGGGCTATTTATAAGACACATGAGGGAAGGTAGTGATGAGAGACAGCTGGGAATGATTACGGGAAACAAGGAGGCGGGGCAGACACTAACGAGACAAACACACAGGTTGCTCTGAGGAGATCGCCCCCTCCAAGGAGGGTCCTAGAGCATTCACTCCAGGCGTTCCCCTGAAAACCGGGCCCTGGAGCGTCTGCCATTCAAGCACCAGAGGCCAGCCTTGAGAGGCTGGTTCCCTCATTAGAATTTCTGGTCGCATCTCATGCCTACCAGAAGTTTCTCATTGGGTCCTGCAATATATATATATTATTTCCTTTAGCAGGGTTCTACCCACCGTGGTGAAACCTGAGCAGGCTCTGGTCACGGAACAAGAAGTAGACACTCTGTTGAGGCAAGGGGCCATAAAATATGTACCCCCCTCGGACAGAAAGTCAGGCTTACAGTCATTACTTCATCGTTCCTCAAGAGGGATGGAGGATTGCGGCCCATCCTAAATTTGCGCCTTCTCGTCAGGTTCGCCTTTGGGGGGAAGGCTTACCAATATCGAGTGCTTCCGTTTGGCCTAGCTCTTTCACCTCGCACGTTTATCATATGCATGGTCGCAGCGCTAACCCCGCTGCACCTCCAATGTATCAGAGTTCTCCGTTATATTGACGACTGGCTTTTCTACCCAGTCGTTACAGCTAGCGGTTCAACATTGAGATGTTGTTCCCGCGCTCTTTAATGTGTTGGGGTTGAGGCTAAACGCAAAGAAGAGTGTGCTCTCTCTTCTCCAGAGGACCACCTTCCTCGGCGTTGTTGGGTTTCGGTTATGATGTCTGCACGGTTTTTCCCCGTGCGCATCGATTCCGTCCTGTTAGCCGTCAAAGAGTTTACTAGGCCAGCCACTCACTGTAAAGCACTTTCAGCGAGTGCTGGTTCTCAGGCAGCAGCTTCCTGCGTTACCCCGCTCGGGCTGCTGCACGAGGTCGCTACAGTGGTGGCTCAGAACCAGAGGGTTTTCCCCGAGGGGCAACCCTTTCCACACTATCAAGGTCACGCGGCGAGGCTTACGTGCCTTAGATGTGCGGAAGGAATCCTGGTTTCTGTCTCATGGACCCGTACTGGGAGCTCCTTGTCGACGCGTAATGCTATCGACGGATGTATCTCTTACGGGCTGGGGAGCAGTCTTGAGAGACCGCTCCGCCCAAGGTCATGAGTACCCGTATTGGGAGCTCCTTGTCGACGCGCAATGCTATCGACGGATGCGCCTCTTACGGGCGGGGGAGCGGCCTTGAGAGACCGCTCCGCCGAAGGTCATGAGCACCAGTTATCCTGGCACATAAACCTGCTAGAGATGATGGCTGCTTGGAGGGCGCTTCAGGCGTTCCTCCCAGACCTCAGGGGCCACCATGTGGTTGCTCAGACCGACGGCACCACTGTGGTCTCCTATATAAATCATCAGGGAGGCTTATGCTCGCGACCATTATACAACTGGCGCGGCAGATCCTCCTTTGGACCTAAGGGAGACTGCTCCATCTACGGGCAGTTCACATCCCTATTACCTAGAATGTGGGAGCAGACGTCCTGTCGAGGCAGGGGCCGAGGCCCGGGGATTGGAGGCTCCACCCCTAGGTGGTGGAGCAGATTTGGTTCAGATTCGGCCGAGCACAAGTAGACCTGTTCGCGTCCGAGGAATCGACTCATTGCCCTCTGTGGTTTTCACTCTTGCACCCAGCCCTGCTCGGACCGGGTGCCATGGTTCAGACATGGCCGAGGCTATGTCTGTACACCTTTCCCCGATTGCTCTGCTCCTGGGAGTTCTGGAGAGAGTTCGCCGAGACAAGGTCCGTCTCACACTAATTGCTCCATGGTGTCCGGGCAGAGTGTGTTTGCGGATCTTGTGTCCCTTCTGGACTGAGCCCCCTGGGAGATCCCAGGGAGGACTTTCTGTCCCAGGCAGCGGGCTTGATGCGTCACCCCTGCCCAGAACTGTGGGAACTGTGGGCTTGGCCTCTGAGGAGGCCCAGCTCATAGATTCTGGTCTCTCAACTGAGGTTGTTGAGACCATCCTCCACTCCAGAGCTCCCTCCACGAGGAAGCTGTATGCCCTGAAGTGGAGACTTTTCACTTCTTGGTGTAGCGAAAAGCAGGTGAACCCAGTTACCTGTCACATTGGCAAAGTGCTGGAGTTCCTGCAGGATAAATTCACTGCAGGGCTGTCCCCGTCCACCCTGAAGGTCTACGTGGCTGCTTACCATGTACCTCTGGGTGGCATGTCCATTGGCAGGGACCCCCTCGTCACACGCTTCCTCCGTGGTACTATTAGGCCGAGGCTTGCAGTACAGACCAAGGTTCCTACCTGGGACTTTTCCCTGGTACTCCAGGGGTTGTCCCATGTACCTTTTGAACCTTTGAATGAGGTTCCCCTGAAGTTCCTCACTTTAAAGACATAATTCTTATTAGCTATAACATCGCTAAAAAGAGTTGGGGGTCTACAGGTGCTCTCCGTAGCTCCCTCTTGCCTTGAGTTTGCGCCTGGGATGGTGAAAGTCTTCCTTCATTCCAGGCCAGGATACGTGCTCAAGTGCCCACTCATGTGGTCAGGTCTATTTTACTGCAGGCCTTCTGCCTTCCCCCCCTTTTTGGTGACCAGGACCAGGGTTTTAAAAACAAGGTCTGTCCAGTGCGAGCACTGGACACTTATGTCCACAGGTCTGCCCTTGGCATGAGTCAGACCAATTGTTTGTTTGCTTTGGGACCCTTAGTGGGGCCCCAGCATCCAAACCTACTTTAAGCAGGTGGATAGTCGAGGCTATCACCCTGGCTTGCGAGTTGGCCGGATCCCCTTCGCCTCTAAGGGTCCGTGCCCACTCCTCTAGGACCGAGGCTGCCTCCAAGGCCCTTATATCAGGTGTATCTTTATCTGATGTTTGTGATGCGGCGGGGTGGTCTTCCCCCGCATACCTTTCTGAGGTTTTACCAGCTTGACCTCAACTCCGCTCCGGGAACACGGGTCCTCTCGTAGTGAGCTACGAGACACTCGTCGGCCTTCGTCACTGAGGTGGCGTTGGTATGTCGTTCCCCAAAGCGATCGAAAGACGCAGCGCGAGTTCCCTTGAAAGGGAACGTCTCAGGTTAATTATGTAACCATAGTTCCCTGAGAGGGAACGAGACGCTGCGTCTTTGGCCTCAGCTCCTTGCGCCTTCCGGGCTTGCTCAGACACCTCTAAGCTATTTGTCTCTGGGTTCTGGCGCCCCTTTATGACCTGGTTCGTGACGTCACCGACCTGCGACCGTCACTCACACTCGGTCGACGGAAGTTTACATTTTGTGCTTCGCGAGACATTGTCCAAGTATTCCCCAAAGCGATCGAAAGACGCAGCGTCTCGTTCCCTCTCAGGGAACTATGGTTACATACGTAACCTGAGACGCTTGTGTTCATCACCCTTATTCCCAGCCATTTAACCAAGAACACAGTAAAAAAAATATTAATAATAAAACACTGACTTTAGGACAATAGAACCAGAAATGCTAGAATTCTAAAAACGTTTCCAGGTGGTTTTGGCCTTCAAATTTTACATTTTAAACTGCTAATCAGAGCACACTGAGCTTTTTGGATGGAGCGACTGTAGAATTCAGCACATTCCAGACAGACTGGGTGTTGATTAGCTGCAAAATAGAGTATGTGAGAAAAAACATGTTTTTTTAACATTAAACCTAGTACACCTAATGACAAAATAATAAATTTTTAAAACACTGACTGCTTTAAACTATTCTACTTGCTATAAGGACTTCATTTTGCTTTATAAATTACAAGTTGTCATTGTTATTACAGCACTTTTTACAGAAAGTGAGTTGACACCTGATAAATGCCTCCTTAACATAAAGAAAACATGGACAAGCATCGATTTACCTAGGATTGTGAGGACTGAGACCATTAATTTATTGATTGATTGATTGATTGATTTAGCAAATGTCAGTCCATTCAGTTATTATATTACTGCCAATTTAAAAGAGAAAAAGTTTCCAAAAGTTGTAAGACTTTCTGTAAAGCTTACCTGGAAAGATGTAAAGAGGAGCAAGGCATGCAGGGACTTAAGATCAGTCATCAAATCCAAAGCAAAGTGACTGAGTAAACTGAAGCACACCTGTCAAATATTTCCTACTTATCAGACACTCGTCGGAGTAAAAAGTAGAAACCAAAGGCATGCACTGACTGATGATGTGCGTGTTTTTGTCATACCTAAGACGTATTAGTTCCTCCTCAATCAGTTTCTGTTTCGTTGCTTTTTTCAATGTAGATGAGTACAACTTTATGAAATTGTTTAGAAGTCACAATACTAAGTTTATAATATTACGTTTTTTATTGTACATAAATGATTCCTAACTCTAGCCTATGTCTGTAGTTGTGCTTGTATTAATAAAAGTTAACTCAGCAAAAAAGGAGTTGATTAATTGCATAATTTTCTTATGTAAATATTTGTCTGAACAATTGAAAAAGATTAAAAAAACTGAGCCATGGAACCTGAACAGAGAGAGGTTAATATTAACAGTATCAGCCACTAAGTAGAAATCATGTGTCCACCTGCAGAGCATCTCATCTTAATGGACTTGATTTGCCAGATTTGCCAGTTCTTACAGTGAGACCTTGCCCTCAACTCCACCATTCTACCAAATCACTTGCAAGTTTCCAAACACATTTGTTTACATATTGTTTTGGCACTTTCCTGTAGCTCAATCAGAGTGTAGAACTTGCCATGCCAAATGTCATGGGTTTGATTCCCAGGGAAATCAAGAACTGATTAGAAGGTCAATGTGTGTCTTGAATGCAATGCAAGTCGCTTTGGATATAAGCGTCCGCCAAATGCATAAATGTAAAAATGTAAATGTAGGCACTGCAAGGACAATCAACTGTTTTCTCCCTTTAGAGTCTTCCTTTAGCATTGTATTTGGCATCATACATCACAGACATTTTATTGCTCATGCAGCAGAACTATGGCATGTTCACACAGGTGATCAACGACACAGTGCCTCCTGATGTTCCCTTTTAAGGGAACAAAGTACAGCTAAATTCAAAACACAGCTGAAAACCTGTTCTGTGAGCACCTAACATAACACACACACACACACACACACCACCAAAAAAAAATAAAAAATCCTTGCTTTCACATTCCTTTAGTTCCTCCACTATACTTATACTACTTCAAGCAATGTTAAGAACTTTATAACATGAGCACTCTTTTGCATCTTTAGGATGAATCGCTTTCTGTGAAACAGTCGAGTGTGTTCGTGCTGGCATGTGTGTGTGTTTCTGAAATCCCTAGTAAGTTTAAGGCAGGGAATTTCACACTTTTAAGAGAAAAAAATGGCGAGTGAATGCCGTGGTACATCACGGGCAAGGACACACACAGTTTAGGAGGAGGAGGCCACCCAGGCTCACGGTTCATAGGGTTCGGGTCCTGCTGCTGCTGAGGGACAGCAGAGAGCTTCATCCTGGGGATCTCAGATGAACCCCTTTATCTCTGGCCTCAACCCGCTATCTGATATCTGGAACCACACCCTGTGGAGATTACTTCCATCCCGGCAGAGGCACCGGTACTACAGCTATCCAGTTCTGGGGAGCTGGATGTTGTTAGTATTGAGGCAGCTGTTAGTTCCCTCTCCAGCTTTTGAGGAGCTCTTAGAAGTTATGACACACAGAGTTGCTATTCTTCCGAAAAGCAAGTTAGCCGACCGTTATCTGCCTTCTAGAGTGCAACCTCTACGTCGTGGAAAAGACCATGCACTATGTTTCTCTGGTAGGAGTTAAAGAGCAAAATTATGGGCCAATGCCAAGTTGGAGGAGGTGCTTGCGAGCTACCTTTCTCCACAATCCACATGGTCCCTGAAGGCCCCAACGATGCCCACCAAACCAGTCAGAATTAAATCTTTGTTGGTGGGGCAAGCATATTTCGCCGCTTACCAGGCTGCAGCGTGCCTTCACACTACGACACCGATGCAGGCCTAACAGGCGTATTTGCTCAGAGACCTTGACTGGGGCGGGGGAATCGGCCTGGACACAGTCGTCGAGTTGTGCCGGGCCACAGAGAGGCACTTGAGTCTGAAACTCACTTCGATAAAAGAAAGAGACAAACACTTCCTAATGGATTCCCCTCTTTTGCCTCCTGGTCTCTTTGGCAATACAGTAAGAAACTGTCGTCTAGAGGTTTCAGGAGGAAGCCTCATAGCTCCTTAGAGACAGAGTGTTGCTACCCGTGCACCCCCTCAGAGAGAAGGGGGGTTTTGATGTCACTCTCAGCCCCCTAGCAGTACGACATATCTGAGGACCATCCTTATCGTAAGAGAAAGAGGCCCTGATGCCAAGAGAACCAGTCCTGCAAGGCCGGCCCCTTCCTGCACACCATCACAGAGAGTTACACTATTCAGTTCGGGTCTCTCCCGCCCAGTTTCAACGGGGTCCTTCTCACCATGGTGGGCCCTGAACAGGCTCAGTTCAGGTCATGGAACAAGAAGTGAAGACCCTGCTTGAGAAATGAGCCTTAGAATATGTACCTTTCTCAGACAGAGAAACCGGGTTTCTTTTCAGAGACTGATGTAGCTCAAGCTCAAAATGTCAACTTTGAAGCAGATAGTGATGCACATCAAGTCTGAGGACTGGTTCATCATTAGAAACTTCAAAGACACGTACTTCCATATCTCCATCCTTCAACAACCCAGAAAGTTCCTCAGGTTTGCTTTCGGGGGCAAGGCAAACCAAAATCGGGTCCTTCCATTCAGCCTAACTCTTTCACCCCGCAACTTCACAAAATGTTAGCCACTTTGCACTCCTAGGGTATCTGTGTTTTGAATCATATCAACGACTGGTTGATCCTCACACAGTCATGGCAGTTAACGGTCTGACATTGAGATGTCGTTCCCTTTCAAGGGAACTCGCGCTGCGTCTTTCGATCGCTTTGGGGAATACTCGCGCGCTGTCTCGCGAAGCACAATATGTAAACTTCCGTCGCGTGCGTGAGTGATGGTCGCGGCTCGGTGACGTCACGAACCAGGTCATAAAAGAGCGCCGGTAACCTGGAAGCGGCAGCTTAGTTGTCTTCGCAAGCACAGTGTGACAGAGTGTGTTGTGTTGAGTGTGCTGGCTATATTGAGAGAGAAAAGACCCAATCTAGTTTAAAAATCAGGGATCTCCCATATACATATATATATATTTATTTATCTAAATGGCGAACCAGACATTTAAACAGTGCACATCTCCTTGCCCTCGCTTTCTCTCGTGGAGAGATGAGAACTTGTTGTGTGTAATCTGTCTGGGAGCGGAGAATGCTAGGTCAGCGTTAG
This sequence comes from Rhodeus uyekii, assembly GCA_037043235.1. Taxonomy (NCBI): domain Eukaryota; kingdom Metazoa; phylum Chordata; class Actinopteri; order Cypriniformes; family Acheilognathidae; genus Rhodeus; species Rhodeus uyekii. The sequence continues at coordinate 336,534 of JAWRVZ010000161.1, forward strand.
TGAGCGCTGACTGTGATCACTGCAGCCAACTACCGCTGCGGGTGCTCCGCTCACGCCTGGCGGTGTTTGATACTGAGACCGACCCCCCTCACGTTCCCAAGGGTTCGGGTCCCGCAGCAGCTGAGGCTCTGTGGCAATCTAGGTCATGGGGTTCGCAAATGGATCTGTTGGAGGGGTGGGAGATGGGTGCTCCGCTATCTCAACCCTTACCCGGCAGATCCAGTGCTTCATGCATGGTTTCGGAAGCACGCCCGAGGGCAGTTACTTCCGACCAGGCTGAAGCACCAGCACTGCAATTGTCTAGCTCCGAGGAGTTAGACGTTGCTAGTATCGACACGGAGAGTGAGGATTCGCCAACCTCCTCTCCAGCATATGAGGAATTGTTAGAGGTTGTGACTCGCGCTGTGGCCACATTAAATATTGAGTGGCCGGCAGAAAGCACGGTCGTTTGTCCAAAAAGAAGCAAGTTGGATGAACAATTTCTGCCAGAGCGGGTCCCTCCCCCCCGCCGGGACCTGCCTTTTTTCCTGGATCTGCACACTGAGGTGTCTAGATCCTGGAAGAGGCCAGCCACCTCCAGAGTGTTTACTCCGCAGAATAACACTTATGCCACTCTGGTTGGTGCACGTGATCATGCTTATGGCGCGATGCCGAAAGTGGAAGAGGCGCTTGCGAGCCACCTCTCTCTGCAATCGGTGTCGTCGCTTAAAGTCCCGGCGCTGCCCACTAAGCCTATGAGAGTGACATCAGCTCATGTGGGCAGAGCATATTCTGCAGCTAGCCAGGCAGCAGTGTGTCTTCACACAACCGCCCTGCTTCAGGCTTACCAGGGAGAGAGGCTGGTTCCCCTAGTAGAATTTCTGCCGGCACGGACATGTCTTCCAGAAGTGTCTCAGTGGGTCCTGCGAATTATAAAGAAAGGGTATTCGATCCAGTTCGGGTCTTGCCCGCCCAGGTTCAATGGGGTTCTACCCACGGTGGTGGACCCTGAGCAGGCTCTGGTAATGGAGCAGGAGGTAAACTCTCTACTGAGGAAAGGGGCCATAGAACATCTAACCCTGTTGTGCCTCCAAGGCATAAGAGTGTTAAATTACATCGATGACTGGCTGATTCTGGCCCAGTCGCCACAGTTAGCGGTTCAGCATCGATATGTTGTTCTTGCACACATGAGAGTGCTGGGGTTGAGGTTGAACGCAAAGAAGAGTGTGCTTTCTCCTCTTCAGAGAACCACCTTCCTAGGCGTTGTATGGGATTCGGTTTCAATGATGGCGCGGCTATCCACCGCCCGCATCGATTCGATCCTGTCAACCATGAAGAAAGTCAAAATAGGCCAGTCCATCCTTGTAAAACATTTTCAGCGAGTGCTGGGCCTCATGGAATCAACTCATTCCCTCTGTGGTTTTCACTTTTGCATCCAGCCCCGCTTGGGCTGGATGCCATGGTTCAGACATGGCCGAGGCTATGTCTGTATGCCTTTCCCCCGATTGCTCTGCTCCCGGGAGTTCTGGAGAGAGTTCGCCGGGACAAGGTCCGTCTCACACTGGTTGCTCCATGCTGGCCGGGCAGAGTGTGGTTTGCAGATCTTGCGTCCCTTCTGGACGGAGTCCCCTGGGAGATCCCAGTCAGAGTGGACCTTCTTTCCCAGGCAGCGGACTTAATTCTTCACCCCTGCCCAGAACTATGGAAACTGTGGGCTTGGCCTCTGAGGGGGCCCAGCTCATAGATTCTGGTCTCTCAACTGAGGTTTTTGAGACCATACTCCACTCCAGAGCTCCCTCCACGAGGAAGCTGTATGCCCTGAAATGGAGACTCTTCACTTCTTGGTGTAGCGAAAAGCAGGAGAACCCAGTTACCAGTCACATTGGCAAAGTGCTGGAGTTCCTGCAGGATAGATTCGCTGCAGGGCTGTCCACGTCCACCATGAAGGTCTATGTGGCTGCCATATCCGCTTACCACGTACCTCTGGGTGGCATGTCCATTGGCAGGGACCCCCTCGTCACATGCTTCCTCCATGGCACTATTAGGCTGAGGCCTGCAGTACAGACCAAGGTTCCTACCTGGGACTTATCCCTAGTACTCCAGCGGTTGTCCCAGGCACCCTTTGGACCTTTGGATGAGGTTTCCCTAAAGTTCCTCACTTTGAAAACGTTCTTATTAGCTATAACATCGCTAAAGAGAGTTAAGGATCTACAGGCGCTCTCTGTAGCTCCTTCGTGCCTTGAGTTTGCGCCTGGGATGGTAAAAGCATTCCTCCATCCCAGGCCAGGCTATGTACCCAAAGTGCCTACTCATGTGGCCAGGTCTATCGTGCTGCAGGCCTTTTGCCATCCCCCTTCGGTGACCAGGATCTAGAATTTAAAAACAAGGTCTGTCCAGTGCGAGCACTGGACACTTATGTCCACAGGTCTGCCCCTTGGCGTAAGTCAGACCAGTTGTTTGTTTGCTTTGGGACCCCCAAGGGGGCCCCAGCATCCAAACCTACATTAAACAGGTGGATAGTTGAGGCTATCACCCTGGCTTACGAGTCGGCCGAATCCCCCTCGCCTCTGAGGGTCCGTGCCCACTCTACTAGGAGTGTGGCTGCCTCTAAGGCCCTTATATCAGGTGTGTCTTTATCTGATGTTTGTGATGCGGCGGGGTGGTCTTCCCCGCATACCTTTCTGAGGTTTTACCAGCTTGACCTCAACTCCGCAACGGGAACACGGGTACTCTCGTAGTGAGCTACGAGACACTCGTCGGCCTTCGTCACTGAGGTGGCGTTAGTATATCGTTCCCCAAAGCGATCGAAAGACGCAGCGCGAGTTCCCTTGAAAGGGAACGTCTCAGGTTACGTATGTAACCATAGTTCCCTGAGAGGGAACGAGACGCTGCATCTTTGGCCTCAGCTCCTTGCGCCTTCCGGGCTTGCTCAGACACCTCTAAGCTGCCGCTTCCGGGTTAGCGGCGTTCTTTTATGACCTGGTTCGTGACGTCACCGACGTTCGTGACGTTCGTGACTCATGCACGCGACGGAAGTTTACATATTGTGCTTCGCGAGACAGCGTGCAAGTATTCCCCAAAGCGATCGAAAGACGCAGCGTCTCGTTCCCTCTCAGGGAACTATGGTTACATACGTAACCTGAGACGTTCTCTATCACACAAAGAAGCCTGGTTTGAGACTGAATGTGAAGAAGAGTGTGCTTTCTCCTCTTCAGGGGATCACCTTCTTAGGCATTGTATGGGATTCGGTGTCGATGTCAGCCAGGCTATCACCCATGCACATTGACTCCATCCTGACAGGAGTCAAGAGCATAAAGCTAAGCCAGTCACTCAATGTAAAGAGATTTCCAGAGAGATGTTTTCTCAAAGTACCTAAGTATTTGTTGCTGTTTTGTATGTGAAATTACACCTACTGTAATTTTCTTCCAAGAGTGTTGTGTTTCTGATGTCATACAGAAGTAGCATATTTGTTATTGCTCATCTTCCAAGCTCATACTCCTGTGTTTAAATAAATAATATATTTCTGTGTCAGTACATTTAGCTTAACATTTTAAAGGCAACGACAGAGTTCCCAAAAGTTATTATTTTCTTCACTTTTCCTGATATGTCTGCTCTTCATTATACGTAAGAATATAATGAAGACACTGGAGAGTCAAGAGGATTTTGAAAGCTTACACAAAACTTTTCAGTTTTCTTCTATCGCATGTCAAATTAATATAACAGTTAAGTTTTATTAGGCTTATTATACCAGTTATGAGGAACAATATTGTATGAAATTTATATCAGATTGAAGGAAAAACATAATGAATGAAGTCATGTTCTTCCAGGATGGCACAGGAGTTTTGGTGTGTCTCCCAGCTCATTTTCAATAGCATAGAGGAGATACTGAGAGACAGCCTGTTACACGAGGAGAGCTGGAACGGGACACAGAAGGGCAACAACCAGTAGCAGGACCAGTATCTGCTCCCTTATTCTGGAAGTTACAGGAGGAACACTGCCAAAGCCCTTCAAAATGACATCTGCCAGTCTACTGGTGTGCATGTTTCTGACCAAACTGTCAGAAATAGAATCTCAACACCTCAGGCCCCGACATCCTTAAGTAGGCATCTTGATTGGCATTTCCCAGAGACCACCAGAATTTAAGTCCGCCCTCACCGCCCCATTCATGACATATGTGAAAGAGTCTGTAAATGCCAAGGAAGCGTTATGCTGTGTGATAATAGTGTCTCGGATCGAATGAGGGAGGACTCAAGATGCAGGGTGAAGGAATATTTAATATAACAGAAATAAGCATAAAACTCACAAAAGAAATGCCCACGTGGGGGAAAACATTACTTAAACTTGGAAACATAACATTAAACAAACAAACCGGATGTGACAGTATAAACAGAACCAGGAAACATTGAAGGAGATGAAACATAGAATGACAACGACATCACACAGTGCGCGGCTTTGAGTGTCTTGAGTCATGCACTCTCCTGTCTGTGACGTGTCATGTTTGCAGGGCATGGTGTTTGGATTCTGGCACTTCGGTCTTGTTTGGTTTCAGTTTTGTGTCAGGATTCGGACATTCCTGCTCCACATGTTTGTCTTCTGTTGTGAGCACACAAGTTTTCGCTCGTGCTTGTGCGCTTTGTCATGATCTGTGAGTGTGTGCGCTTCTGTAACTAATTTAATGTAACTAATCTGAATATCACTGATTTTAACTGTAACTGAATAAAGTTATCTGTATTTTAAATATGGAATGCTGTTACATGTATGCTGTTTCTTTCCAACTCTGTTGGTTGCTCAAGTGCCACGACTGCTCATCCGCCTGGTTTTGACGGTTTTGGTACTTCATCAGTTTGTGTAGCACATAGACGAGCTCTATAACATTGACCAAAATTGAAACCAGAGAAACAACCAGCATGAAGATAATAAAGATCGTCTTCTCTGTGGGTCGAGAGAGGAAACAGTCCACCTGATGGGGGCAAGGCCAACGCTTACAGATGTAGTTAGCAGACAAGCTGAATCCGTAAATGTACCACTGAATGAGCAGGAAGGCCACCTCAAAGAGTGTCTTGCAAATGATGCTAGCAATGTAGGTGTATAAGAGGGCACCCTCCATCTTCACCTTGCGCAAATTCCCCTTTGTGTTGCCACCATCAACCTGATCAGGCCTCTCCTCTTTGGGCATTGTGTAGATTACGTGTGCCAAGAACAACAGTGTAGGGGTGGACACAAAGATGATCTGAAGAACCCATAAACGCACATGTGAGATGGGAAAAGATTTGTCATAGCAGACGTTCTGACAACCAGGCTGCTCGGTGTTGCATTTAAAAGCTCTCTGCTCATCACTCCAGGCTGACTCCACTGCTGTTCCCAGAAGCAGGATCCGGAAAATGAAGAGCACGGAAAGCCAGACCTTCCCTCCAGCTGTGGATTGGACATACACACTCTTAAGAAGTTGGACCCATCTTGAGGGAGCTTTAGCTGAAAATAGAAAGCTGAGATATAATATACAGTGGCCCCCCAAAATGTTTTGGGACACTTAACTGACAAAATTACATTATTTTCTTTGCATTAGTTTAATTTTTTTTTCAAACCGTGTGAAATTATGCTTTTCTCTGCATTCACTTTTTTTAGTAGATTTTTAAAGTTCACAAAGATCTGTATGTTGATTTATAGACTGACAGCTCTCCTGTTCACATGACGAGATAAATCGGAAGTTGTTGTGTGTGAACATGATGGTTATTGTAGTTAAAGACTAAATATGAGCATGAACTTGTCGGGGTTCTGCCACATTCGGTCTAGGAATCTCTTGTTGTCGCGGAGCTCTGACACTACCGTAATGTCTTGCGTTTGATGTGGGTGCGCACGGCTTCGAGGATTCGAGCCGCGCGCGCTTGTCTGTGTGACGTCTTTTGTGCGAGTTATGATGTCTTGTCCCGATACTTTAGTCTGGTTCAGTGTCGGCTTTGGGTTGGGATTCGGGCATCCATAACTCGTGTGTTCGTCCTTGTCGTGAGCGCGTGTGACAAGTGTTTTGCTCATTCTCACGCGCTCTACGTTTTGTGAGTGGGCGCGGTTTCAAGCTCTGCTCGTACCGCGCTCTCGTGTCCTTGTCCTGTGTTGTAAGCACGCGGTTCCTGTTTATGTCGGCCATGTGCTTTCATGTTGTGTTCTTGTGATGCGTCTTTGTTTAATGTGAACACGGCGATTCGCATTGGCTGCATGTTTGTCTTGTCAATGTGTAACCCTCTCACCTTGTTTCACTGCTTTAGTTTGATTTGTTCCCAGCTGTGTCTCATTCAATTACCGTTCCTCATTTGTGTATTTAATCCATCAATGTCTGTTGTCTTGTGCTGGTTTCTCGTCGTTATAAGGTTGTGTTTCCTGCTGTCCTAGCTGTTTCAAGTCAAGTGTCTAGTCAAGTCAAGTCTCAAGTCAAGTCTTCCAGTCCTGTTTTCCCCCTCAGGGTGGTTTTTGTTCTGTTTTATTGTTTTATTTTTTTGTAACAATAAAACCCCATTCGTCTGCATCCTTGAGTCCTCATATCTTCCTTCAACCTAACCGTGACAGTACTCATCTCACTTGCACAAAACAAAACCTAAGAAACATTCATTATTCCTCAAAATGAATAAAATCAGTGAAATGCAAAATCTGAATACATCAAACTATACAAAAATCTTTATTTTCTATTAAGTAAAGCAAATATTTTTATGGATTTAATATTTTTCAAGAAAGTGGTTCCTCAAACTTCCACGTTGCAAAATGATGCAATGATGTAACAATGTAACCTGCCGATTAACTCTCTGTGGTAAACAGGGTGAGGCAAAGAGGCTTGATTAATGTTAATGCATTGCTACATTGGTCCCAAACACCATGTCATAGAAGCGTCACTGCTATGGGGAATCTGTGGTGCCATGGAGAATGGATAGAGTACAGTCTGTCTCCATGTGTGCTAGAGTGACTTGCAAGGTGGACGGACAAGATGGGAGTCTGTTTTGGGAACCGGGATTTTTTATTTTTTATTTTCCTGTTTCTTGCAGTTGTGGTCTAACAGTGAAAGTCGGACGTGTTTTAGTTGCGGGTCGAGTCTCAGAACACCAGGTGGGGAGAGTGAATGAATGCATTTTTGGAGAAACAAACCAATTAGTCATGATTGTTTCCCAAAACAGTAATTACAGTCACACATCTGTCCATTGAATTGCATTGGCTCAACAGTATGCAACTGTTCTATCTGTTTTGTTCAATCTACTTGAGATTTCTTAAATGCTGCTGTAAAGAACATGGTACCTAATGACTACTTCACGGTTTTTGCTCCATTTTTATTATGTTTGATTGATCATGGGTTTCCTCATAAATCCTACTGGAGTTCCCTTGCACATTTTACACATGCACAGTCTTTGAAAATGGCGCTAATTGTTGACATGCTAATATATATATATATATATAGAGTACTGAACATTAGGTTGCATGTCATGGAACATGAAACTACCTACAGCTCTATTTCCAATCACAATCGTTGAAATATGTTCATTACAACTTGTGACTAGTTGCCTAACGATGGCTTTGGGAAACACACACTTACTTGATCATAAGCATTTTCTTTTGACCACATTTACTGTAAAAATGATGACATATTAAATATGTACTTAGAGTGGTGAAGGTATGTGTCACGGTTCTGTCTCTGTTTCCAGTGTTATTAGTGCTCTAGTAGACAGAACCGTGGCACTGCTCTCTCTCCTGTGTGTTTGTCTCGTTAGTGTCTGCCCCGCCTCCTTGTTTCCCGTAATCATTCCCAGCTGTGTCTCATCACTACCTTCCCTCATGTGCCCTATTTAATCCCAGTGTGTTTGCTGTCCTGTGTGGTGTCGTTGTCATTCTATGGCTGTGTTTCCTGTGCTCCCTGTTCATCTGGGGGCATATTCTTCGTACGTCGCTTACTACATCCAAGATCAGATGACACATCCGGGATGAGATAATCGTGCTAACTATGAGCTGGATGATTCGGTTCTTCAAACGCACCTGTTGTTGACGATTAGTATAGCTGGATTGAGTTATCTGAGATCATTGCGCGTTCATGTGCTGTCTTAAAAGGGGATATGTATCGATAGTAGAAACACTTATCAGCAACATTTTGATTGGTCAGAGAGCATGGCAAAAAAAAAATTCACAGTATTTCTCGGCGCGCACGTCGCTGAATTTCAGTGTTTAATTAAAACACAAGGCAACACTTTAAAGCTGCAAAAGCCGGGAGAGAGGACTGGCAAAAAGTTGCCGACAAATTAAATTTGTGAGTAGCCTAGTGATCGTGTGTGTAATTATATTGACTGATATTAGTTCTACTGCATTTCATAATCATCTTTTATATTAGAGCCACCACAGGACCCACTAGAACTTGGGAACAAGTAAAAGTAAAATGCAAAAATATTCTGCAAAATAGTATCTTTACTACTTGCGCTTGTGCTGCAAAACAAAAAAGTCAATTAATGAAATAGAATTGCAAGAACGAATAAAGCAAAAAGTCAGACTTGAGATTGAATTGCTTCAAGGAACTTCAAAGTTAATAAAATACATGAATAAACACACTGTACTATTGATGACCTTGCATGATTTATTTATTTCATTCCACAGGCAAGAGATGATCAGCTGGATTTTTAAAATAAATAAAATAAACTGTAAACTAAACTGTGTGCAAAGTTCCCTTTTTTCAAAAATGACTGCTTGAGTGCTGGTAAACTTGGCGAATGGCATGACACACAGCACTTTCACAACATGATGTTTTATTAACAAAGTTCGGGAGGAGCACGTTCAAATGATTAATACAATCAACACGTCATCAGCAATTACTCCTCATCCTATCAGCAGGAGAGGAAGTACGTATATATAGACACGTTTGACTCACCTACAGCTCTTTGACATTTTTCGGCAGCTCGACAGTTTACGGCATTGTGGCTCCGCCTTCTGGTCGCCATACACCCGAAATTGAGCTCCACTCGTTAGATGGATTCTCCACGAAAACCTCCGGACCCAGTAGCGATCCTCATCCGCTCAACATCATGCTAACTATATTATATCACCCTCAGCAATACATCACGGGTGCCAGACCAAACAAACGGGTCCTAAGCAACAACAAGCAACGCACAGTAAGACTTGAGGCCATTCTCGCCACCAAGTAAACATCCGTATCCAGCAGCTCTACATCGGCTGTTAATCGCTCTTGCCATTGAGAAAGGACGATAAAGCTGGCCGAGCTACACGCTCGACTCTCAGGCAATGCCGCTTTCTTCCTGCTAGCCAGGCCGCCGCCGCTGCCGCGAGCCTCAGCAGACCGCGCTGCAGTTTCAGCTCACACTCTCTCTGCCCGTCAGCTCACACAAAAGAGCAGCTGTAATCCTTCCCGGCGCTTTTATTTCTGCATCACTAAATCACGAGCAGTTGTGCCCTCTCAATACTACTGTTCCGGGGAACCCACGTCTGAGATGATTGTTCTAAAGTAACGCGCTGCTTCTTCGCAACTCAAGCAGTAGCGCGCACCGAAGCCAGATCGCGCGCAGTACAGTCCGATCGCACGCGCCACTTCAGATCGCGCGCTCAGCCGCCCACACAAGAATCAAGCACTTATTGCCAACGCTGCCTTGTTGTTTCAACTTAATCGGCTATTAAGTGGACTCGCTGAAAAGAAACCATATGCACTTTCTATTTCAAAGTAATTCTTTGCCTTCACTGTTTCAATCCTTTAAGTCCAAGATAAGCTTTATAAGTCTATGATATTTGGATGAACCCCTGCTCAGGGTTTACTCAAAAACAATAAGTTTGTGAACTTTCATAAACTTTGATATTTCGATTTCCAACAGGTAAGTTGTTTTGAAATTAAATATGCAACATGCATCTGATATAAATTCAACTGTCAATATTATAATTGAAAGGTTTTACTTACGGAAATCAATGTTTTTACAAACCATATTGATCGTTTTTGTTGTTGTTTCTCGCGTATTTAGACGTCTGTAATCAAAATAATTCAAGAGATTGAAACACTGAACAGCAACAAGCTTTGAGCGCTTTCTCTGGCTCAGCGCCAGCCAATGTGTTCAAATTTAGCAGGCGATCATGTGATGCCCCACCTTTCGCCACATTGTCCAAGACCAGGGGCGGCCAACCCGCATGCGGCTCTTTGACTGCTCTTTCGCGGCTCTCATCCGGCCCGCTGAGACCTTTTGTCTACAAAAACATAAATTTACATGTATCCTGCCAAGGTCAGCCGCCACGATGTTTTACCGAATTCAAATAGAGGCGCGCAGAAGCGCGTTCCCTTTCGAGAGTAGGAACGAGATGTTTAATGAAATGCATTCGGGAACTCCTCCCCTTCACGTCATTTCTGAAAATGTATGGATAACAGCAGTTGACAACTGGCCAATCGTAGCGCGATGCAGATCCGGCTGCCAGACGGTATAAATATCTTAAATAGCATTTCCTTCATACTTCTCTAAACGGAATATGATTAAATTACAGAGGTTACGATAGTAACCGGAGACGTTTTCCAACCGATCACTACATTACCAAGGCTGCTTACTTTTATACTTCCTGTCACCGTTAATGAGATGATATATCGTTTTCCCGCATATATAATTCACAGACGCATTGTCTCTGCATGCTTGTATAGCTCGTGGGGTGCCATATGTAAAAAAAAAAAAAAAAAGCTTTACCCATCAACAAATGCGAATTTAACAGTCTGTCATGCGGCTCTCCGCAGCCATGAGCTTATTTCGAGGCTCATGCTGAACAGGTTGGCCACCCCTGTCCAAGATTGAGATGTACCAGTTTCACGATAAACTCTTCCTCTCAAGTTCCTTCACCGTATCCCACTGTCGAAAGGAGCTCATGCACTCAACAAACACTGCAACCGACCCTCCAACAACACCACGCGGTCGCCAGCCCTTCCGCTCCGTTGTCGCACCCTATGACGCCGAGGCTTGCCTTCACCTCCAACATCAAGACATCCACCTTCTTCTTGCCCAACTTCCTACGACACCTCAGCACTCGTATCAATAGTAAAGGAGGACGACCAAAGCAAATTAACTAGAATAGGTCTCGCTCCAGTCAGCTGTACCATCTCCAAATCAACTCTACCTTCAAAATGTCTCGAACGTACGTTCCTTAAATCTTCATATCTCTCCCTTGCAAATCCAGATTTCCAAGCGTTAAGACGCAGCAGCACTGCAGCTTTCCAGCACTGCACCTCACATGCCAGCACCTAGCGACAAACGCCGCCCCTTAAGTGCGAACCTGCCTCCGCCAGCGGTGCAGGGTTAGCAACGGCAGCACGTACCTAACCTTTCCCCTACGTTAGGCCTGCAGCCCGGCCTTCCGATCCTAGCGTGAGGCTGCCTCCGCAAGTGGCTTCGCCCCTGGCCTTTCCCACCTAATTCTCTCCACCATGCTAATTCTCCTTTCATCCCGTTCTCTGCTATGCCATTCCACAAACACTGCCGCTTAGAACCACCTCTGTCGCCAACAACAGTTGAACGCAAATCCCAACTGAAGTTAAGGCTGCTGCCACCAGAGGTGGACCTATTCCCAACCAGTACATCAATACTCAGAGTTGATATTTATCGACGCTAAACGTTCATTCCTCAAGCTTTCGCTTCAAACCACTCCCTCGGAGGATTACATGTGGAGTGGAAAAGTTCAAGACTTTCCACTCCACATGTGGTCTGCTCCTCATGGTCTCTACCCACTACCACCGACTCGTATTGCATTCCAATAACACCAAGAACTTCCAAGCCAGCTTCACCATGGGTTACCTAGGCGAAATCTACTTCTCACTACCGAAACCTAATCCTCTGCTCATCAAAGGTATATCAAGAACGCAACCCACCAGCTCAGACACCAGACAATCAATCATGTTGGAAATCCGTACCCCTACTCTCCGCCAAGGATTCTACCCAAATGTCGTCCGACCACTCAACGCCATGGTCGAGCCATATAGATTCCAGTTCCTCTGATTCTATCACATCCAACCTTAATCCAAATCCGTCCATATTCCGACTCGCCAGCGCCGCACAACGAAAGTAAGAGAGACCAAACCGTAAGGCTTTTACTCCAACAGCAACAATCCTTCGTTGCCAACCTTCATTTAAGAGATCAGGCCAAACTCCCATCCGACCCACTCTTCACAGAAGACTTAAATCACCCCACCACATGCCGCGTCCCAACCGGCAGATCCAAACACTGGGCCGCAGGTCATCGGAAGCTTCAGGAGTTACATTCGATCAAATCAGTCTCCCCAGAAATGGCTTTCACCGCCACAAGAGACAACAGAAGTCGAGGAAATGGACAATCTCCATCATCCAACTCGCGATTAGTTCAGTGGAAGTTCTCCTTTCCCGCTGTAGTGATGCACCTCCACACTCCCGCATGAGCTCAGTTCAAACGGAAATTATTCCACTGCCGCCTCCATTGCCGCAGCAATGATGTTCCCCCACACTCCCGCAGGAGTCAGCAAAAGGGGGAAGTTTCCCACTGCCGCAGCAGTGAAGCCACGTTCACACTGGCTTGGTTACCTCAGATGCTCATGACTCACCATCACATCCACTCAGCCTACTTTCATTTCAGAAACTCGCAGGCTAAACTCCCATCCGTCCCACTCTCTATAGACGATTCCACCCCATTACAAATTCCGGTTCCAAACTTCTTAAAGCTACGCTACCCCAAACCGGATTCCCAACAGACCATTCATCCAGCCATCCTTTTCGCATAGGTGCAGCAACCACGGCCGTGCAAAGGCCTTTCCCAACAGTAAATACAAGCATTGCGCCGCTGGTCTCCAGAAGCTTTCAAGAGCCACATCAGACCAAACAGACCGCACATTCAAACAAGGTCTTCTGTTAAGCATCAGCTCCTCCCCACTTACAACTTCATGGCCACTGCTTCCATTGCCGCAGCAGTGACGCTCCCGCAGGAGCAAGCTCTCTCTAACTCTCACTGCCGCAGCAGTGACGCTCCCGCAGGAGCAAGCTCTCTCTAACTCTCACTGCCGCAGCAGTGACGCTCCTGCAGGAGCAAGCTTCTAATTTCCACTGCCGCAGCAGTGACGCTCCCGCAGGAGCAAGCTCTCTCTATCTTCCAGCTCTCTCTAACTTCCACTGCCGCAGCAGTGACGCTCCCGCAGGAGCAAGCTCTCTCCATCTTCCAGCTCTCTCTAACTTCCACTGCCGCAGCAGTGACGCTCCCGCAGGAGCAAGCTCTCTCTATCTTCCAGCTCTCTCTAAACCTCCACTGCAGCAGCAGTGACGCTCCCGCAGGAGCAAGCCTCTAATTTCCACTGCCGCAGCAGTGACGCTCCCGCAGGAGCAAGCCTCTAATTTCCACTGCCGCAGCAGTGACGCTCCCGCAGGAGCAAGCCTCTAATTTCCACTGCCGCAGCAGTGACGTTCCCGCAGGAGCAAGCCTCTAATTTCCACTGCCGCAGCAGTGACGCTCCCGCAGGAGCAAGCCTCTAATTTCCACTGCCGCAGCAGTGACGCTCCCGCAGGAGCAAGCCTCTAATTTCCACTGCCGCAGCAGTGACGCTCCCGCAGGAGCAAGCTTCTAATTTCCACTGCCGCAGCAGTGACGCTCCCGCAGGAGCAAGCTTCTAAATTCCACTGCCGCAGCAGTGACGCTCCCGCAGGAGCAAGCCTCTAATTTCCACTGCCGCAGCAGTGACGCTCCCGCAGGAGCAAGCCTCTAATTTCCACTGCCGCAGCAGTGACGCTCCCGCAGGAGCAAGCCTCTAATTTCCACTGCCGCAGCAGTGACGCTCCCGCAGGAGCAAAGCCTCTAATTTCCACTGCCGCAGCAGTGACGCTCCCGCAGGAGCAAGCCTCTAATTTCCACTGCCGCAGCAGTGACGCTCCCGCAGGAGCAAGCCTCTAATTTCCACTGCCGCAGCAGTGACGCTCCCGCAGGAGCAAGCTTCTAATTTCCACTGCCGCAGCAGTGACGCTCCCGCAGGAGCAAGCTTCTAATTTCCACTGCCGCAGCAGTGACGCTCCCGCAGGAGCAAAGCCTCTAATTTCCACTGCCGCAGCAGTGACGCTCCCGCAGGAGCAAGCCTCTAATTTCCACTGCCGCAGCAGTGACGCTCCCGCAGGAGCAAGCCTCTAATTTCCACTGCCGCAGCAGTGACGCTCCCGCAGGAGCAAGCCTCTAATTCCACTGCCGCAGCAGTGACGCTCCCGCAGGAGCAAGCCTCTAATTTCCACTGCCGCAGCAGTGACGCTCCCGCAAGAGCAAGCTTCTAATTTCCACTGCCGCAGCAGTGACGCTCCCGCAGGAGCAAGCTTCTAATTTTCCACTGCCGCAGCAGTGACGCTCCCGCAGGAGCAAGCCTCTAATTTCCACTGCCGCAGCAGTGACGCTCCCGCAGGAGCAAGCCTCTAAATTCCACTGCCGCAGCAGTGACGCTCCCGCAGGAGCAAGCCTCTAAATTCCACTGCCGCAGCAGTGACGCTCCCGCAGGAGCAAGCCTCCAATTTCCACTGCCGCAGCAGTGACGCTCCCGCAGGAGCAAGCTTCTAATTTCCACTGCCGCAGCAGTGACGCTCCCGCAGGAGCAAGCCTCTAATTCCACTGCTGCAGCAGTGACGCTCCCGCAGGAGCAAGCTTCTAATTTTCCCACTGCCACAGGATCAGTTCCAACTCCACAGCAGCGACATACCTCTTTGGTCCTGCGGCGGAGGGGTTTTTCGCTGCAGTGGTGGCGACGTGCCTCCTGCTGTCGCCGGGGCCCCGAGGGGTTTTCTCCTGCTGCGACGCTGACGTGCCTCCTGCCGCTTCAAGGGCCCAGAGAGGCTTTCCCCTGCTATGACGCTGACGTGCCTCCTGCCGCTGCAGGGGCCCAGAGGGGTTTCCCCTGCTACGACGTTGACGTGCCTCCTGCCGCTGAAAGGGCTCAGAGGGGCTTTCCCCTGCTACGACGCTGACGTACCTCCTGCCGCTGCAGGGGCCCAGAGGGGTTTCCCCTACTGTGACGTTGACGTGCCTCCTGCTGCTGTGGGGGCCCCGAGGGGTTTCCACTGCTACGGTAGTGACGTGCCTCCTGCTCCCACAGCGGCCCCGAGGGGTTTCCACCGTCACAGTGGCGACGTGCCTCCTGCTCCCACAGCGGCCCCGAGGGGTTTCCACCGTCACAGCGGCGACGTGCCTCCTGCTCCTGCAGCAGCCCCGAGGGGTTTCCACCGTCACAGCGGCGACGTGCTTCCTGCTCCCACAGCGGCCCCGAGGGGTTTCCACCGTCGCAGCGGCAAAGTGCCCCCTGCTCCCGCGACAGCCCCGAGGGGTTTCCACTGCCACGGCAGCGACATGCCTCCCGCAGCGACCACGGGGGTTTCCACCACCGCGGCGGCGACGCACCACCTTGGTCCTGCAGCGGCCCCGAGGGGTTTCCCCTGCTGCAACAGCGATGTGCCTCCTGCTACTGCGGGGGCCAGAGGGGTTTCCCCTGCTAAGACGCTGACGTGCCTCCTGCTGCTGTGAGGGCCCCGTGGGGTTTCCACTGCTACGGCAGCGACGTGCCTCCTGCTCCCACAGCGGCCCCGAGGGGTTTCCACCGTCACGGCGGCGATGTACCCCCTGCCTCCCGCAGCGGCCCCGAGGGGTTTCCACTGTCGCAGCGGCGATGTACCTCCTGCCTCCCGCAGCGATCACGGGGGTTTCCCCTACCGCGGTGGCTTCATACCTCCCTTCTATGGCAGCCAGGGGAGTAGTTTCAGAGGTACCCCTCATACTCCCAGAAACAAAATTACACCCAATTCTCTTTCTGGCAACAAATTGAACAACAAACACATACCCAATGCTAAAGCCATATCATCCCCTCCGCACCTCAAGCCCTCTACAGCAACATTCATCTGCCCTCCCGAACTCACAATCTACCCCCCCAGCTGTAACCTTGCAATTCTTTGGGGGGTCATCAAAATCTTCAGCGGCTGTCCGACTAGGTTGCAATTTTTGGGGGGAGTGCTCCAGGTTCGGGCTAACACCGAGCTCGGAGCCCTCTCCTCGGACAGCTCGCCAAATACGCTTACCATTCATTGCTCCTGAATCATTCGTAAGTGTGAACTCGTGAAATGATGTTTTATTAACAAAGTTCGGGAGGAGCACGTTCAAATGATTAATACAATCAACACGTCATCAGCAATTACTCCTCATCCTATCAGCAGGAGAGGAAGTACGTATATATAGACACGTTTGACTCACCTACAGCTCTTTGACATTTTTCGGCATCCCTCCACCACCCCAACTCCTCACACTTAATTGTTCCTATCAAAGTCAGGATACGGGGGGAGTGCTCCAGGTTCGGGCTAACACCGAGCTCGGAGCCCTCTCCTCGGACAGCTCGCCAAATACGCTTACCATTCATTGCTCCTGAATCATTCGTAAGTGTGAACTCGTGAAATTCTCCGCATCCCAACAGTGTAAATGAACGTGACTCTCGCAAAGTAGCGCAAGGCAATACACACAGTTTGAGCTGTAGTTAACACCCGACTACGACTAATTGTATCTAAATTAACTAGATACATTATACCCTCACGTGAAAAACGAAATATTATATATATATATAATTTTTTTTTATTATATTTTTTATATATATTATAATTATATTAAATATATTATATTGCACCTTCAGCAACAGGTTTCTCTCGTAAAAATGGACAGAACATGTTGCGACAAACTTCCCATTTCACCTCCGCTTATAAAGCCGTGAACTAATCCTGCTAACTTGAAGTAAGCCTGCTCTGAGCAGGTTCACTTCAGCGGACATGTTACTATGACAACAAGTCCCGGATGAGCATCGAAGAACCGAACAATCCAAGATCATGCGAAATCGTCAACAATCTAATCCAGCTAAGTGAGTTAGCGAGGTACGAAGAATATGCCCTGGTTTGTTGTGTTCCTTGATATCGCATTTAAGTTAATGTTTCTAGTAATGTTTTCCACCTCGTGGGTGTTTTCTTTTGTGTTTATGTTCATTTATGTTATTAAAATAATCCTTTCCCTGCATCCCTGAGTCCTCCCCTCATTCGATCGTGACAGTATGACGGCAATTTGTTGGCCAATCAGCATAACTCTGGTCCCCTTGACAAAAACCCAATAGGATTTTTCCATAAGCTTTTGGATTATTGGAAGAAGAAAAAAACTTGCTCTGTGACCAAAAAGTTTATGATACTTGCACATTTTCCCCATCAAGATAATTTCACAGATGAACACAATTTTCATACACTATGAAGCTTGAATCCAGTTACCAGAAGTGAAAAGCTGATGGTAGGCTTTAACAAACTACACTGCTGTTCCATGACTTGGGCTAGATTAGAAGGTTAGGAGTTCCAACAACTCTTGGAAGACTTTTGCCAGAAACTATTTTCCCTCTTTAGTCCTATTTAGCCACATGTTAGCTACTGCCTTTTTCAAGAAAATCTTGAGCTTGTGTTCATCACCCTTATTCCCAGCCATTTAACCAAGAACACAGTAAAAAAAAAAATAATAATCAAACACTGACTTTAGGACAATAGAACCAGAAATGCTAGAATACTAAAAACGTTTCCAGGTGGTTTTGGCCTTCAAATTTTACATTTTAAACTGCTAATCAGAGCACACTGAGCTTTTTGGATGGAGCGACTGTAGAATTCAGCACATTCCAGACAGACTGGGTGTTGATTAGCTGCAAAATAGAGTATGTGAGAAAAAAAGTGTTTTTTTAAACCTAGTACACCTAATGACAAAATAATTCACTTTTAAAACACCGACTGCTTTAAACTATTGTACTTGCAATAAGGACTTTATTTTGCTTTATAAAATACAAGTTGTCATTGTTATTACAGCACTTTTTACAGAAAGTGAGTTGACACCTGATAAATGCCTCCTTAACATAAAGAAAACATGGACAAGCATCGATTGACCTTGGATTGTGAGGACTGAGACCATTGATTTATTGATTGATTTAGCAAATGTCAGTCCATCCAGTTATTATATTACTGCCAATTTAAAAGAGAAAAAGTTTTCAAAAGTTGTAAGACTTTCTGTAAAGCTTACCTGGAGAGATGTAAAGAGGAGCAAAGGCATGCAGGGACTTAAGATCAGTCACCAAATCCAGAGCAAAGTGACTGAGTAAACTGAAGCACACCTGTCAAATATTTCTTACTTATGAGACACTCGGAGAGGTAAAAAGTAGAAACCAAAAGCATGCACTGACTGATGATTTGCATGTTTTTGTCATTCCTAAGACGTATTAGTTCCTCCTCAATCAGTTTCTGCTTTGTTGCTTTTTTCAATTTAGATGAGTACAACTTTATGAAATTGTTTAGAATTCAAAATACTAAGTTTATAATATTACGTTTTTTATTGTACATAAATGATCCATAACTCTAACCTATGTCTGATGTCTGTAGTTGTGCTTGTATTAATAAAAGTTAACTCAGCAAAAAAGGAGTTAATTAATTACATAAGTTAATTACATAATTTTCTTATGTAAATATTTGTCTGAACAATTGAAAAAGATTAAAAAAAACTGAGCCATGGAACCTGAACAGAGAGAGGTTAATATGTAAAGTATCAGCCACTAAGTAGTGTAGGGGATTTACAGTTAAGACCCGAGGACCAGATATGTTGAATGAAGAGCAGGAGTCAGAAGTGCAGTCAATAGAAGAAATTTTAGTGAAGTTTAGTTTGCAGTTTCATCAGCAGAAGCTTCAGGTCTCGCACGGAGTTCGTAGGCCGCTCCAAATACAATAACATTGTTACAGCAATTATACTCTAACAGAGGGTGCTAACTACGTCAATGACGACGTTTAAATGATTCTGATTGGCTAAGAAAGAAAGAAAGAAAGATAAACAAAACTAGTAATTTTCCACACAAGAGCAGACAGTCTGAAGCATGTCTCCGTTGATCACATGGTTCACGGGTTCATGACGTGGCTTGTCGAGAACAGCAAGTCATTCCGTCTCCTGATGGTGCCAGTTAATCACCTCACCAATACAGACCATATTAACGCACACACACACAAATACACAGCTTCTCCAAGGCTGAACTCGGCTCAGGCTCCAACTATAAACCAAAACATTCTGATAACATACTCTATCTGTTGAGAAGTGCTGACAATATTCATCCTTACTCGATGGAAAAATACAGAAGAGTAAAGAAAGGTTTTAATTAATAAAAATCCCTAACTTGATTATAAATCACTCTTTACAAATCATTCAAATAAGAAAGGGAAAAGAACATATGAACAATAAGACAAAGAAACATATGAAAATTAAGACAAAGAAAAGAATATAGGTACAAATAAGAAAAATTAAATAATAATATATACAAGCGGCAATGGATTTCCAAATCGTCCCCACAGTAGAAATCATGTGTCCACCTGCAGAGCATCTCATCTTAATGGACTTGATTTGCCAGATTTGCCAGTTCCCTTTCAAGGGAACTCGAGTCACAGCGTCACAGCGCTATGGGAACGCCCCGCGTAATCAACTCTTGAAGCACAATAGAAAAACACCTGTGATAATGACGCGGATGACGTCATGAGCCAGGAGAACAAAAGGCACGCCCACACCAGAACCGGCAGCTTTTTGTGTCTTCAACAAGCACTGGAAGAAGAATTTTTTTTTTGAAAATGCACTCGCTATGCAAATGGAGGCGGTCCCCAGGGGAGACCGAACACACCCCAATCTGAACTGCGAGCCTTTCACAGAGAGGTGGATATAACCAGCAACAGGGAATGTTTGCAACAGAGAAAATGTTTTGAAATGTTCGGGTACCGGGCCGCGGACCGGGGGTTGGGGACCACTGTTGTATCTGATCTGAAGTGAACAGGTGACAATCGTGTTCATTCCTACATTAGACACAGATAAACAGATAAACATCTTCATCAACGCACTGAGTTATCAAAGCAAATCTTCATAAATCAAGGGGTTGTATTACGGCTTTATGTATATAAAAAAAAGACAAATAAATAAATCTGGTAATCCGGTTACAAATAGATGAATATGAGATTTCATCATATTATGGGATGAAAAATTATTTAGCACAACACAGAAAAGTCTAAACCTTTAAGACGTGTGCAGTCATGTTCACCTGCACTTCATTACAAAATATGTTGAGTTTTTTTCCGCATTTTGTCACAACTCAGTGCAGGAATGCTCAGCTTTGTGGAAATCCAGTTTAAATTGATTTTCACGCCCAGCATCTCATAGGACTCTGAGGAGAATAAATGCATCAGTTCAATAGGATAACATGTTATGGAGTGGGACATTTTATTAATGACTTTGAAACATAAATAAGATGAAATTAAATAAAAAATAATAAAGTAAAATCAGCTACCAATAACATTTAGACAACTTGTGTAAAACAATCATTAATTTTTTTTACAAGGTTACATTTTAAGTAAATGATCCAGTTTTGTATGATATAAGCTGCATAACAGAATGAAACCTTAATAACATATACGCTTTTTATCGTTTTCATTATGGTAAGTATATCTTTTGAGCATGTACATTGTGAACTGCACAAACGCATCCAAAGCAGCAGATTATTCTAATAAATATTAAAGGTAGATTTCAGCCAATCAGTTGCGTCAATCGAGGTAGCGTCACTTTGCGTTATTAATATTCATAAGTCCAAGTAGCTGATTGGTCGATTCGTGTTCTGGACAAAGACTGACAGCAGAAGAACCGAGAGTGAGAATATGTGAAAACATTTGCGTGTTTGCTTAAAGTAAGTGTTTTTTTGTCCTTATGAACATGTAATATAACTGCCCACCCCAAAAACAAGTTTTGAATAGCATGAAAATGTATATAATTCATATATAATGTTACTATTGTTTACAGTTTGACATCCGCTTGTCACGCTGTTATCAATCGCATTGTTTCTGTTTTATGTAGTGTTTTTAGCAGTTTTTATGGCATTTGAGTCCATGTTGTCGTGGATAGATAACTAAACAACACACTAAAGTATTTCTTAACAAATCCTCCTTCACTAACGATGATTTCAATGGCACGTGCACGCAAAGTTACAGACGCAAAGCGGGGTGAAGTTAGTTTTGTTTTCGATATTCGTCACACATTCAGCATAAAATGGCAATAACTGTA